>JBBDGP010004034.1:0-249149 GCA_037952835.1 Lithobates septentrionalis
CTTCTTTCTTCCTTCATCTTCTTCTTCTTCTGGTTCTTCTGGTTCTTCCTCCGGCGTTCTCGTCCAGCATCTCCTCCGTGGCGTCTTCTATCTTCTTCTCCTTGGGCCGCTCCGCACCCATGGCATGGGGGGAGACTCCCGCTCTTCTCTTCATCTTCTTCATCTTCTTCATCTTCTTCTCTTCTTCTTTTCTTCTCTTCTTCTCTTCTTCATTTTCTTCTCCGGGCCGCTCTGCATCCATGCTGGCATGGAGGGAGGCTCCCGCTGTGTGACGGCGTCTCCTCGTCTGACGGTTCTTAAATAATGGGGGGCGGGGCCACCCAGTGACCCCGCTTTCCTCTGACGCACAGTGACTTGACGGGACTTCCCTGTGACGTCACGGGGAATGCCACATGGAAGTCCCATCATGTCCCGTGCGTCAGAGGGGGCGGGGTCACCGGGTGGCCCGAGGAGAAGAAGATAAAAGACGCCGCGGAGGAGATGCTGGACGAGAACGCCGGAGGAAGAACCAGAAGAAGAAGATGAAGGAAGATAGAAGAAAGAAGAAGCATTTAAATAAAGGAATTCTCAAAAACTGTCTCTTGTCATTTTTAACATTTTTGACAGTTTTTTAGTGAAATGGTAGGGGTAAGTACCCCCTTACCATTTCACACAGGGGGGAGGGCCGGGATCTGGGGGTCCCCTTGTTAAAGGGGGCTTCCAGATTCCGATAAGCCCCCCGCCCACAGACCCCCACAACCACCGGCCAGGGTTGTGGGGATGAGGCCCTTGTCCTCATCAACATGGGGACAAGGTGTTTTGGGGGGCTACCCCAAAGCACCCTCAATGTTGAGGGCATGTGGCCTGGTATGGTTCAGGAGCGGGGGCGCTCTCTCGTCCCCCCCTCTTTTCCTGCGGCCTGCCAGGTTGCGTGCTCGGATAAGGGTCTGGTATGGATGTTTGGGGGGACCCCACGCCGTTTTTTTTTTTGGCGCGGGGTTCCCCTTAAAATCCGTACCAGACCTGAAGGGTCTGGTATGGAATTTAGGGGGACCCCCACATCATTTTTTTTTTAATTTTGGCTGGGGTTCCCCTTAATAACCATACCAGACCTGAAGGGCCTGGTATGGAATTTAGGGGGACCCCCACGTCATTTTTTTTTTAAATTTTAGTTCGGGGTTCCCCTGTGGGGAATTCCCATGCCGTTTTTATCAGTGAACTTCTATGTGTATTGTCGGAGCGGCAATGCAATAGCCGCGAGTAGTTTTAAATGACTTTTTTCCTTTGAAATGTCATTTTGCTGTCAGACTGTTCTAAACACAGGAAACATGCGCCCCTTTACAGGCATACTATAGTCACCCCCCAGCTACGAAATTTAAAGGGATATTACACTTTTATTGTTTGACTTTAAGCATTATTAAAATCACTGCTCCCGAAAAAACTGCCGTTTTTAAAAGTTTTTTTTGCATTGATCCATGTCCCCTGGGGCAGGACCCGGGTCCCCAAACACTTTTTATGACAATAACTTGCCTATAAGCCTTTAAAATTAGCACTTTTGATTATTCATGTTCGTGTCCCATAGACTTTAACGGTGTTCGCGTGTTAGAGCAAACTTTTTTCCTGTTCGCATGTTCTGGTGCGAACCGAACAGGGGGGTGTTCGGCTCATCCCTAGTAGTCAGGAAATGAAGTGAGGGAAATACGTCCTTTGAAAGTCGGTAGGTGGTCGTTGGTTTTCTCCATCTGTACGTGGCTCCCAAAAAGTCTCACAAATGTGCTATCCTGAGTACCAGAATGGGTTTTGGGGTTTGTGTAAAAAAACAATAGTTTTGTAATTTTCTAAAAACTTGAGAGAAAAAAATAAATCTTCCATGAACTAATCATGCCTTTCAGTAAATATCTTGGGGTGTCCACTTTCCAGAAAGGGGCCATTTGGGGGTGTTTATATTGTCCTGTCATTTTTAGAACCTCAAGAAATGTGATAGAGATAAAGTAAAAGCTGCGTAAATTCCAGTAAATAGCCCATAGTTTGTAGATACCACAGTTCCCAGAGCTGCGTATGGGGAGGGGTGAGAAGCTAGGGAGGGGGGTGTGTGGGGGAAGGGTGAGAAGCCAGAGAGAGTTATGTATGAGCAAGGGGTGAGAAGTCCGGGAGGGCTGTGTATGGGGGAGGGGTGAGAAGTCGGGGAGAGCTGTGTGTGGGGGAGGGGTGAGAAGTTGGGGAGGGATGTGTATGGGGGAGGGGTGAGAAGGCGGGGAGGTATGTGTATGGGGGAGGGGTGAGAAGGCATGTGTATGGGGGAGGGGTGAGAAGCCGGGGAGGGATGTGTATGGGGGAGGGGTGAGAAGCCGGGGAGGGTTGTGTATGGGGGTGGGGTGAGAAGTCGGGAAGGGCTATGTATGGGTGAGGGGTGAGAAGCCAGGGAGGGGTGTGTGGGGGGAAGGGGTGAGACGCTGGGGGGAGCTGTGTATGGGGGAGGGGTGGGAAGGTGGGGAGAGCTGTGTATGGGGGAGGGGTGAGAAGCTGGGGGGAGATGGGTATGGGGGAGGGGTGAGAAGCTGGTGGGGGCTGTGTATGGGGGAGGGGTGAGAAGCTGGGGAGAGCTGTGTGAGGAGGAGGGGTGAGAAGTCGGGGAGAGCTGTGTATGGGGGAGGGGTGAGAAGTCGGGGAGAGCTGTGTATGGGGGAGGGGTGAGAAGCTGGGGAGGGCTGTGTGTGGGGGAGGGGTGAGAAGTCGGGGAGGGATGTGTATGGGGGAGGGGTTAGAAGCTGGGGAGAGCTTTGTATGGGGGAGGGGTGAGAAGTCGGGGAGGGCTGTGTATGGGGGAGGGGTGAGAAGTCAGGGAGGGTTGTGTATGGGGGAGGGGTGAGAAGTCAGGGGGCTATGTGTGGGGGAGGGGTGAGAAGTCGGGGAGGGATGTGTATGGGGGAGGGGTGAGAAGTCAGGTAGGGATGTGTATGGGGGAGGGGTGAGAAGGTGGGGGGGGCTGTGTATGGGGGAGGGGTGAGAAATCAGGGAGGGCTGTGTATGGGGGAGGGGTGAGAAGTCGGGGAGGGATGTGTATGGGGGAGGGGTGAGAAGTCGGGGAGGGCTCTGTATGGGGGAAGGGTTGATAAGTTGGGGAGGGGTGTGTATGGGGGAGGGGTGAGAAGTCGGGGAGGGCTGTGTATGGGGGAGGGGTGATAAGTCGGGGAGGGCTGTGTATGGGGGAGGGGTGAGAAATCAGGGAGGGCTGTGTATGGGGGAGGGGTGAGAAGTCGGGGAGGGCTGTGTATGGGGGAGGGGTGATAAGTTGGGGAGGGGTGTGTATAGGGGAGGGGTGAGAAGTTGGGGGTGTGTATGGGGGAGGGGTGAGAAGTCGGGGGGTGTATATGGGGGAGCGGTGTGAATTGGGGGAGGGCTGTGTATGGGGAAAGGGTGAGAAGCCAGGGAGAGCTGTGTATGGGGGAGGGGTGAGAAGCGGGGGAGGGCTGTGTATGGGGGAGGGGTTAGAAGCTGGGGGGAGCTGTGTATGAGGGAGGGGTGAGAAGTCGGGGAGGGCTGTGTATGGGGGAGGGGTGAGAAGTCGGGGAGGGGTTTGTTTGGGGGAGGGGTGAGAAGTTTGGGAGGGGTTTGTTTGGGGGAGGGATGAGAAGTCGGGGAGGGCTGTGTATGGGGGAGGGGTGAGAAGTCGGGGAGGGCTGTGTATGGGGGAGGGGTGAGAAGTCGGGGAGGGCTGTGTATGGGGGAGGGGTGAGAAGTTGGGGAGGGGTGTGTATGGGGGAAGGGTGAGAAGTCAGGGAGGGATGTGTATGGGGAGGGGTGAGAAGTCAGGGAGGGCTGTGTATGGGGGAGGGGTGAGAAATCGGGGAGGGCTGTGTATGGGGGAGGGGTGAGAAGTTGGGGAGGGCTGTGTATGGGGGAGGGGTGAGAAGTTGGGGAGGGCTGTGTATGGGGGAGGGGTGAGAAGTCAGGGAGGGATGTGTATGGGGGGAGGGGTGAGAAGTTGGGGAGGGCTGTGTATTGGGGGGGTGAGAAGTCAGGGAGGGGTTTGTTTGGGGGAGGGGTGAGAAGTCGGGGAGGGGTTTGTTTGGGGGAGGGGTGAGAAGTCGGGGAGGGATGTGTATGGGGGAGGGGTGAGAAGTCGGGGAGGGCTGTGTATGGGGGAGGGGGGAGAAGTCGGGGAGGGCTGTGTATTGTGGAGGGGGGAGAAGTCGGGGAGGGCTGTGTATGGGGGAGGGGTGAGAAGTTGGGGAGTACTGTGTATGGGGGAGGGGTGAGAAGTCGGGGAAGGATGTGTATGGGGGAGGGGTGAGAAGTTGGGGAGAACTGTGTATGGGGGACGGGTGAGAAGTTGGGGAGAACTGTGTATGGGGGAGGGGTGAGAAGTCGGGGAGGGCTGTGTATGGGGGAGGGGCGGTCCCATGTATTGAGAAGTACAGACACTCTCTCTAATATTAGAGCACAGAATTGGACAATTCCAGTAGAGGGGGAGGGGAGGGGGGTGGTAACATTGGGGCTCAGTCACAGCACACAGCCCATGGTATTGTGTGTATAATGAGTGTTCTCTGGTGTGCAGTGTGGGGGCGCTGTTGTGCGGTGTAATGAGGTGTTAGGCTCTCTTCTATAGAATTCTATGGGCTCTTTGTAATATTATACAAGGTGTGGGAACGATCGGCACAAACAATACAACCTCACATTGTTTTCTTTGATGGTGACGGAAGCCATAGAACATCGGGAACATCGCCTTGTACAGCTGCCCATACACTCGTACAATCTCCTTCCAATCTTTTCATTGGAAGATCCTTCCCTCCATTCTCTTATGGTTAGTGGAGGGAAATGGAAGTGTGTGATGGCGGTGATGAGGAAATTGGAAGGAGTCGGATGGAAAATGTTTCTGGAATGAAGAAATTTCTAGCAGTGAATGAGATTTCATTCAGGAAAGTCCAATCATTCCAAACACACGATTGTTTCCAAGTAATGAGAACAACATTCATCATGTCAGCAGATGTACAGATGGGAAGTTTTGTATGGTCGAACATTTGAAAATCTCCTTGTGTATGTCCAGAGTAACTGTTGGTGTGAATGAGCCCTAAAAGTGACCATACACTATACAATCTGATTGTACAATCTCCTTTCCATCTTCCATCATCTACATAGTACAAGGATCTGCCCGATCCCATACACACTGAATGGAAGGTTTGGGTGTGTCCTCCTATTACATAGTATTGGAAAAAAAATAGTTTTCTGTTTCAGAATCCCCCAATATGTACCTTGTCACCCCCTCCTATGTCCCCTGCACTGCCCCTCCCCCCCATAATGACTACTCATTATTCCCCAAGGTCCCCCTCAAAACAGTGACCCCAAATTGTTCACATGGGTTCTTCTTTCATTTTACAGTACCCAACATTCTCCCCCATAGTCCCCCCCCCCCTTCATTATGATGACCCCACATTGTCCTCCATAGTTCTTTCCCTTTATCATGATCATTGTCCTCTATAGGCCCTCCCCTCCGTTATGATGACCCCACATTGTCCTCTATAGGCCCTCCCCTCCATTATGATGACCCCACATTGTCCTCTATAGGCCCTCCCCTCCGTTATGATGACCCCACGTTGTCCTCTATAGGCCCTCCCCTCCGTTATGATGACCCCACGTTGTCCTCTATAGGCCCTCCCCTCCGTTATGATGACCCCACGTTGTCCTCTATAGGCCCTCCCCTCCATTATGATGACCCCACATTATCCTCTATAGGCCCTCCCTCCATTATGATGACCCCACATTATCCTCTATAGGCCCTCCCCTCCGTTATGATGACCCCACGTTGTCCTCTATAGGCCCTCCCCTCCGTTATGATAAACCCACGTTGTCCTCTATAGGTCCTCCCCTTCATTATGATGACCCCACATTGTCCTCTATAGGCCCTCCCCTCCATTATGATGAACTCACATTGTCCTCTATAGGTTCTCCCCTCCATTATGATGAACTCACATTGTCCTCTATAGGTCCTCCCCTTCATTATGATGACCCCACATTGTCCTCTATAGGTCCTCCCCTCCATTATGATGAACTCACATTGTCCTCTATAGGTCCTCCCCTTCCTTATGATGAACTCACATTGTCCTCTATAGGTCCTCCCCTTCATTATGATGACCCCACATTGTCCTCTATAGGACCTCCCCTCCATTATGATGAACTCACATTGTCCTCTATAGGTCCTCCCCTTCATTATGATGACCCCACATTGTCCTCTATAGGCCCTCCCCTCCATTATGATGAACTCACATTGTCCTCTATAGGTCCTCCCCTTCCTTATGATGAACTCACATTGTCCTCTATAGGTCCTCCCCTTCCTTATGATGAACTCACATTGTCCTCTATAGGCCCTCCCCTCCATTATGATGAACTCACATTGTCCTCTATAGGTCCTCCCCTCCATTATGATGAACTCACATTGTCCTCTATAGGTCCTCCCCTTCCTTATGATGAACTCACATTGTCCTCTATAGGTCCTCCCCTTCCTTATGATGAACTCACATTGTCCTCTATAGGTCCTCCCCTTCATTATGATGACCCCACATTGTCCTCTATAGGCCCTCCCCTCCGTTATGATGAACTCACATTGTCCTCTATAGGTCCTCCCCTTCATTATGATGACCCCACATTGTCCTCTATAGGCCCTCCCCTCCATTATGATGAACTCACATTGTCCTCTATAGGTTCTCCCCTCCATTATGATGAACTCACATTGTCCTCTATAGGTCCTCCCCTTCATTATGATGACCCCACATTGTCCTCTATAGGTCCTCCCCTCCATTATGATGAACTCACATTGTCCTCTATAGGTCCTCCCCTTCATTATGATGACCCCACATTGTCCTCTATAGGCCCTCCCCTCCATTATGATGAACTCACATTGTCCTCTATAGGTTCTCCCCTCCATTATGATGAACTCACATTGTCCTCTATAGGTCCTCCCCTTCATTATGATGACCCCACATTGTCCTCTATAGGCCCTCCCCTCCATTATGATGAACTCACATTGTCCTCTATAGGTCCTCCCCTTCCTTATGATGAACTCACATTGTCCTCTATAGGTCCTCCCCTTCCTTATGATGAACTCACATTGTCCTCTATAGGTCCTCCCCTCCATTATGATGAACTCACATTGTCCTCTATAGGTCCTCCCCTTCCTTATGATGAACTCACATTGTCCTCTATAGGTCCTCCCCTTCCTTATGATGAACTCACATTGTCCTCTATAGGTCCTCCCCTCCGTTATGATGACCCCACATTGTCCTCTATAGGTCCTCCCCTCCGTTATGATGACCCCACATTGTCCTCTATAGGCCCTCCCCTCCGTTATGATGACCCCACATTGTCCTCTATAGGCCCTCCCCTCCGTTATGATGACCCCACATTGTCCTCTATAGGCCCTCCCCTTCCTTATGATGAACTCACATTGTCCTCTATAGGCCCTCCCCTCCGTTATGATGACCCCACATTGTCCTCTATAGGCCCTCCCCTCCGTTATGATGAACTCACATTGTCCTCTATAGGTCCTCCCCTTCCTTATGATGAACTCACATTGTCCTCTATAGGCCCCCCCCATCCGTTATGATGACCCCACATTATCCTCTATAGGCCCTCCCTCCATTATGATGACCCCACATTATCCTCTATAGGCCCTCCCTCCATTATGATGACCCCACATTATCCTCTATAGGCCCTCCCCTCCATTATGATGACCCCACATTATCCTCTATAGGCCCTCCCCTCCGTTATGATGACCCCGCATTGTCCTCTATAGGCCCTCCCCTCCGTTATGATGACCCCACATTATCCTCTATAGGCCCTCCCTCCATTATGATGACCCCACATTATCCTCTATAGGCCCTCCCTCCATTATGATGACCCCACATTATCCTCTATAGGCCCTCCCCTCCATTATGATGACCCCACATTATCCTCTATAGGCCCTCCCCTCCGTTATGATGACCCCACGTTGTCCTCTATAGGCCCTCCCCTCCGTTATGATGACCCCACATTATCCTCTATAGGCCCTCCCCTCCGTTATGATGACCCCACGTTGTCCTCTATAGGCCCTCCCCTTTATTATGATGAACTCACATTGTCCTCTATAGGCCCTCCCCTCCGTTATGATAAACCCACGTTGTCCTCTATAGGTCCTCCCCTTCCTTATGATGAACTCACATTGTCCTCTATAGGCCCTCCCCTCCGTTATGATAAACCCACGTTGTCCTCTATAGGTCCTCCCCTCCATTATGATGAACTCACATTGTCCTCTATAGGTCCTCCCCTTCATTATGATGACCCCACATTGTCCTCTATAGGCCCTCCCCTCCATTATGATGAACTCACATTGTCCTCTATAGGCCCTCCCCTCCGTTATGATAAACCCACGTTGTCCTCTATAGGTCCTCCCCTTCCTTATGATGAACTCACATTGTCCTCTATAGGCCCTCCCCTCCATTATGATGAACTCACATTGTCCTCTATAGGTCCTCCCCTTCATTATGATGACCCCACATTGTCCTCTATAGGCCCTCCCCTCCGTTATGATGACCCCACATTGTCCTCTATAGGCCCTCCCCTCCATTATGATGAACTCACATTGTCCTCTATAGGCCCTCCCCTCCGTTATGATAAACCCACGTTGTTCTCTATAGGTCCTCCCCTTCCTTATGATGAACTCACATTGTCCTCTATAGGTCCTCCCCTCCGTTATGATGACCCCACATTGTCCTCTATAGGCCCTCCCCTCCGTTATGATGACCCCACATTGTCCTCTATAGGCCCTCCCCTCCGTTATGATGACCCCACATTGTCCTCTATAGGCCCTCCCCTCCGTTATGATGACCCCACATTGTCCTCTATAGGCCCTCCCCTCCGTTATGATGAACTCACATTGTCCTCTATAGGTCCTCCCCTTCCTTATGATGAACTCACATTGTCCTCTATAGGCCCTCCCCTTCCTTATGATGAACTCACATTGTCCTCTATAGGCCCTCCCCTCCGTTATGATGACCCCACATTGTCCTCTATAGGCCCTCCCCTCCGTTATGATGAACTCACATTGTCCTCTATAGGTCCTCCCCTTCCTTATGATGAACTCACATTGTCCTCTATAGGCCCTCCCCTCCGTTATGATGACCCCACATTGTCCTCCATAGGCCCTCCCCTCCGTTATGATGAACTCACATTGTCCTCTATAGGTCCTCCCCTTCCTTATGATGAACTCACATTGTCCTCTATAGGTCCTCCCCTTCATTATGATGAACCCACATTGTCCTCTATGGGCCCTCCCCTCCGTTATGATGACCCCACATTGTCCTCTATAGGCCCTCCCCTCTGTTATGATGACCCCACATTATCCTCTATAGGCCCTCCCCTCTGTTATGATGACCCCACATTGTCCTCTATAGGCCCTCCCCTCCGTTATGATGACCCCACATTGTCCTCTATAGGCCCTCCCCTCCGTTATGATGACCCCACATTGTCCTCTATAGGCCCTCCCCTCCGTTATGATGACCCCACATTGTCCTCTATAGGCCCTCCCCTCCGTTATGATGACCCCACATTGTCCTCTATAGGCCCTCCCCTCCATTATGATGACCCCACATTGTCCTCTATAGGTCCTCCCCTCCATTATGATGACCCCACATTATCCTCTATAGGCCCTCCCCTCTGTTATGATGACCCCACATTGTCCTCTATAGGCCCTCCCCTCCGTTATGATGACCCCACATTGTCCTCTATAGGCCCTCCCCTCCGTTATGATGACCCCACATTGTCCTCTATAGGCCCTCCCCTCCGTTATGATGACCCCACATTGTCCTCTATAGGCCCTCCCCTCCATTATGATGACCCCACATTGTCCTCTATAGGTCCTCCCCTCCATTATGATGACCCCACATTGTCCTCTATAGGCCCTCCCCTCCGTTATGATGACCCCACATTGTCCTCTATAGGCCCTCCCCTCCATTATGATGACCCCACATTGTCCTCTATAGGTCCTCCCCTCCATTATGATGAACTCACATTGTCCTCTATAGGCCCTCCCCTCCATTATGATGAACTCACATTGTCCTCTATAGGCCCTCCCCTCCGTTATGAAAAAACCACGTTGTCCTCTATAGGCCCTCCCCTCCGTTATGAAAAAACCACGTTGTCCTCTATAGGTCCTCCCCTCCATTATGATGAACTCACATTGTCCTCTATAGGTCCTCCCCTTCATTATGATGACCCCACATTGTCCTCTATAGGCCCTCCCTCCGTTATGATAAACTCACATTGTCCTCTATAGGCCCTCCCCTCCGTTATGATAAACCCACGTTGTCCTCTATAGGCCCTCCCCTCCGTTATGATGACCCCACATTGTCCTCTATAGGCCCTCCCCTCCGTTATGATGACCCCACATTGTCCTCTATAGGCCCTCCCCTTCGTTATGATGACCCCACATTGTCCTCTATAGGCCCTCCCCTTCCTTATGATGAACTCTCATTGTCCTCTATAGGCCCTCCCCTCCGTTATGATGACCCCACATTGTCCTCTATAGGCCCTCCCCTCCGTTATGATGAACTCACATTGTCCTCTATAGGTCCTCCCCTTCCTTATGATGAACTCACATTGTCCTCTATAGGCCCTCCCCTCCGTTATGATGACCCCACATTGTCCTCCATAGGCCCTCCCCTCCGTTATGATAAACCCACGTTGTCCTCTATAGGTCCTCCCCTTCCTTATGATGAACTCACATTGTCCTCTATAGGTCCTCCCCTTCATTATGATGAACCCACATTGTCCTCTATGGGCCCTCCCCTCTGTTATGATGACCCCACATTGTCCTCTATAGGCCCTCCCCTCCGTTATGATGACCCCACATTGTCCTCTATAGGCCCTCCCCTCCGTTATGATGACCCCACATTGTCCTCTATAGGCCCTCCCCTCCATTATGATGACCCCACATTGTCCTCTATAGGTCCTCCCCTCCATTATGATGACCCCACATTGTCCTCTATAGGCCCTCCCCTCCGTTATGATGACCCCACATTGTCCTCTATAGGCCCCCCCCCTCCATTATGATGACCCCACATTGTCCTCTATAGGTCCTCCCCTCCATTATGATGACCCCACATTGTCCTCTATAGGTCCTCCCCTTCCTTATGATGAACTCACATTGTCCTCTATAGGTCCTCCCCTCCGTTATGATGACCCCACATTGTCCTCTATAGGCCCTCCCCTCCGTTATGATGACCCCACATTGTCCTCTATAGGCCCTCCCCTCCGTTATGATGACCCCACATTGTCCTCTATAGTTCCTCCCCTCCGTTATGATGAACTCACATTGTCCTCTATAGGTCCTCCCCTTCCTTATGATGAACTCACATTGTCCTCTATAGGTCCTCCCCTCCGTTATGATGAACCCACATTGTCCTCTATAGGCCCTCCCCTCCGTTATGATGAACCCACATTGTCCTCCATAGTTTCTCCCCTCCATTATGATGACCCCACATTGTCCTCTATAGGCCCTCCCTCCATTATGATGACCCCACATTGTCCTCTATAGGCCCTCCCTCCATTATGATGATCCCACGTTGTCCTCCATAGTTCCTCCCCTCCATTATGATGATCCCACGTTGTCCTCTATAGGCCCTCCCCTCCATTATGATGAACCCACATTGTCCTCTATAGGCCCTCCCCTCCGTTATGATGAACCCACATTGTCCTCTATAGGCCCTCCCCTCCATTATGATAAACCCACATTGTCCTCTATAGGCCCTCCCCTCCGTTATGATGACCCCACATTGTCCTCTATAGGCCCTCCCCTCCGTTATGATGACCCCACATTGTGCTCTATAGGCCCTCCCCTCCGTTATGATGACCCCACATTGTCCTCTATAGGCCCTCCCCTCCATTATGATGACCCCACATTGTCCTCTATAGGCCCTCCCCTCCATTATGATGACCCCACATTGTCCTCTATAGGTCCTCCCCTTCCTTATGATGAACTCACATTGTCCTCTATAGGTCCTCCCCTCCGTTATGATGATCCCACGTTGTCCTCCATAGTTCCTCCCCTCCATTATGATGACCCCACGTTGTCCTCCATAGTTCCTCCCCTCCATTATGATGACCCCACATTGTCCTCTATAGTTCTTCCCCTCCATTATGATAAACCCACGTTGTCCTCTATAGGTCCTCCCCTTCATTATGATGAACCCACATTGTCCTCTATAGGTCCTCCCCTTCCTTATGATGAACTCACATTGTCCTCTATCCCTCCCCTCCGTTATGATGACCCCACATTGTCCTCTATAGGCCCTCCCCTCCGTTATGATGACCCCACATTGTCCTCTATAGGCCCTCCCCTCCGTTATGATAAACCCACATTGTCCTCTATAGGCCCTCCCCTCCGTTATGATGACCCCACATTGTCCTCTATAGGCCCTCCCCTCCGTTATGATGACCCCACATTGTCCTCTATAGGTCCTCCCCTTCCTTATGATGAACTCACATTGTCCTCTATAGGTCCTCCCCTCCGTTATGATGATCCCACGTTGTCCTCCATAGTTCCTCCCCTCCATTATGATGACCCCACGTTGTCCTCCATAGTTCCTCCCCTCCATTATGATGACCCCACATTGTCCTCTATAGTTCTTCCCCTCCATTATGATAAACCCACGTTGTCCTCTATAGGTCCTCCCCTTCATTATGATGAACCCACATTGTCCTCTATAGGTCCTCCCCTTCCTTATGATGAACTCACATTGTCCTCTATCCCTCCCCTCCATTATGATGACCCCACATTGTCCTCTATAGGCCCTCCCCTCCGTTATGATGACCCCACATTGTCCTCTATAGGCCCTCCCCTCCGTTATGATAAACCCACATTGTCCTCTATAGGCCCTCCCCTCCGTTATGATGACCCCACATTGTCCTCTATAGGCCCTCCCCTCCGTTATGATGACCCCACATTGTGCTCTATAGGCCCTCCCCTCCGTTATGATAAACCCACATTGTCCTCTATAGGTCCTCCCCTCCGTTATGATGACCCCACATTGTCCTCTATAGGCCCTCCCCTCCATTATGATGAACCCACATTTTCTTCCATACTCCATAATGTCTTCAGTGCAGGAAGGGGAGGGTGTTCTCAGTGGGGAAGGGGGAGTTATCAGTGAAGGAGGGGAAAGGGGCGCCCTTATTTGAGGAGGAGAGGGGTGTTCTCAGTGGAGGAAGGGAAGGGCTGTCCTAAGTGGAGGAGGGGAGGGGTGTCTTCAGTGGAGGGGGTGAGGGGGTGTTCTCAGTGGAGAAAGTGGTGTCCACAGCAAAGGAGAGGAAGGGGTTGCTCTCAGTGATGGAGGGGAGGTTCCCTTAGTGGAGGAGTGGAGGTGGAGCCCTCAATGGGGGAGGTGGTGTCTTCAGTGGGAGGAGGGAATTTTTGGTGTCCTGTCTGGAGATGGGGGAGGGGGCTTTCTCAGTGGAGAGAGTGAGGGGGATTCCCCAGTGGAGGAGGGGGAGGGGTGTCCTTATTGGAAGAGGGGGGTGTCCTCAGTGAATTAGGGGAAGGAGTGTTCTCAGTGCAGGAGGGGGAGATGTGGTCTCAGTGGAAGAGGGGGAGGGGGTTTCTTCAGTAGAGGAAAGGGAAGGGGTTTCCCTGGTGGAGGAGGGGTATCCTCAGTGGGGAGGGGTGTCATCAGTGTAGGTGATTTAGTATTTGATGGTATTTTTTAAATATTGCACATTCTATAGAGTGGAGCACATCACTAATTTTGAATCATTATTAATTAACTTATCATTATTGATATGACAAGGGGAGGGACAAGGTTCACAGAACAGAGATTGTACAATCAGATTGGAACATGGACACCTTTATCCTGGACATACAGGAATCATTTTATTTTTATTCAATCAGATAGATCAGGTAGAAAGAACATTTCCCAATCCACACATTAGAGGGGGATGGGGGCTGTGCTATTGTGTCCTGACAGTGGAGACCCTCCCCCACCATCAGAATACAATGATCGGTGTTGCCGGCAAAAGCCGGTGATATGGATCCTTCGGGAAAAACCTGACAGACTGGTTGTACACAAATCGATCAATAGACTGACCTGTGTACAACCAGCAAGCCAATACATGGATCAAAATCCATCCAGTCCCTGCTGAAGCCCTTATTGTACCTCCCCGCCCCCACACCACCATTATGAAAATGTATGTTATACCGCTCATGCAGAAGATGGAGCGTGTGATGTCATGTGCCTCGTCTCACACATGCATTGTACAACATTCCTTTCATCTCCTACAAGATCTCCGGGAGAACGTTTTCCCCAAGAAATGAGTGTCATGGCGTCCAGCACATGTAGAAGATGAAGTGTATGAGGTGATCCCCCGGTGTGTGCAATATGAGAGTCCTGAGAGATGTGAGAGCTCAGCTCCGGATCTCTCTGAAGACACCAGTGTGATCAGGGGAGGAAGGAAGAGGACACAAGAAAGGGAAAGCTCCTCATACACTAGGAGATTATTGAAGGAGAATTTGGAGAAATCTTCTCACTACATTCCATGGATTGATGAATGGCGATCAGAAGGAGTTCAACATTTCATTTCCTTTTATCATCTCATTTTGGAATGAATGAAATTTACTGAATGAAAATCACATTCACTGCTAGAAATTCATTCCTTGGAGAAAAATTCCCCATCCTGCTCCTCCCAATCTTCTCCTCACTGCACTCAATAATCAACATTGATTTCCCTCCACTAACCAGAAGAACATCCAACAAACCTTCATATGACCAATCTGGAATGAGATTCTCTTGTGTCATCCCAGAGAATGGAGGGAGGGGTCCTCTTTTGTGAATCCCCCTCCCCGCACTGTGTTTGTAGTCAGTGTGGCCCCCGGGGCATCTTTGGAGGAGGGGCCCCCTGTGAGGAAGCTGGCTCACAATGTGATTGGAGTCTTCCCACATCTGTAGTGCAGACACAGAACATCCCTCACACCTCTCAGCCAGGACAAGAAGCCTCCATCTTCCATCAGGGACATGGAGGAGAGACAGAGAAGATCCTCACACAGGTCAGAGCAGAATCCGCTTCATGTCTACAGTCTGCACATTGCAGGCCTAGGACCCCCCACAAGGTGGAATGACACTTTAAGGAGAACTCATCAGAGAAGCCAACGAGACCATCCAAGAGGACCCCAACCATAGAAGACTCATCAGAGGTGCTCCACATCACCTCCAGACCAGGACACCATCAGACAGGTATTTATCTCCCACTAAGCATCACAACCTTCCTGTCCCTCACCCCCTCCCCACTGCCTTCCTGTCCAGCTCCTTGTTTCCTCACTGCCTCCCCGTTTACCCCGCTGTCCCCCTATCCAACCCCTGTCCCTCATTTTCTCCTGTTCCCCGCATTGTCCCCCCTTCCCACCTCACTACCCCCTGCCCCATTTTTATAGTTCTGGTCCTCCATCTACCCTCCTGTCCCCCTACTGCCCCGTCCAACCACTGAGCACCAGTGCCTCTTGTGTCTCTATTTAGAAACTATGCCCCCCTTTTTCCTACTAAGCACTAATATCCAACATTTCCCCCCAGTGAACACCAATTTATGTCATCAATCTACTACAGCAGGTATCCCCCTTCCCCCACACTGACCCCGGATAACAGGCACTTTTCCCCCACTTCCCCATCTACTTCCCTACCCCCCAACTGCCTCCCTGTCTCCTCAATCCCCTTTGTTCCCTCTCTGCCCCCCGTCATGTGTCTGGTCACAAGGATTCTAGCTTGTAGGGGAGCCTGAGGAACCCCAGAAGTGTGTGCTAATTACTAGACTGATCCCCAACCCTCATAGTGCACCAGATTGTATGTAAGATTTGTATCTGCCTGTGTGTGGTCAGCCAGCTAGATATGGGTGGAGTCCCCCTCTAGTGGTGGTCAGAGGTATTGCAGGCTGTGCCAAGTCTATCACAATAATCTCCCTCTCCTTCCCTCCTCCACCATACAAGGTCCTCTCCTGGTTTTCTAGTTCCCGTGGTCTTCCATCCTTGTCATGTGTGTGGCAGTGGTGGGATAATAGAGTGTGTGTGCTGTTATACAGCTGTTACCCCTGTCTGGGCTGGGAACTTGGGGTTCTCCTGACAATCTGCCAGCGTGCTGGGTGATTTCTGTGGATATACAACAGAAGGTGATCCCCCCGTGTGTTGTCTGACCCCCCCACATCCCTGTACCCCGATACCATAGTCTATAACAACACATAGAGGACATTTCTCCTCCCACTGACCACTATGGCTGAACATTGTTTTCATCCTGCTGACCACAGACCCAAATCATTTGTCCCCCCTGACCAGCAGTATAAGGGGCACTATGACTATAATATTGTGCTGACCTCTCTACTCTATATATTGTGTTATACATTACAATAGTGCTGACCTCTCTACTCTATATATTGTGTTGTACATTACAATAGTGCTGACCGCTCTACTCTATATATTGTGTTGTACATTACAATAGTGCTGACCTCTCTACTCTATATATTGTGTTGTACATTACAATAGTGCTGACCTCTCTACTCTATATATTGTGTTGTACATTACAATAGTGCTGACCTCTCTACTCTATATATTGTGTTGTACATTACAATAGTGCTGACCTCTCTACTCTATATATTGTGTTGTACATTACAATAGTGCTGACCCCTCTACTCTATATATTGTGTTGTACATGACATAGTCCTGAGCAAAGTGTTAATTGCCCCCACAGTGTTGGTAGTCTCTATTATAATGAAGGTCTTCTGTAAGGTGGGGTAAGACAAGGTTTCTCGGCCCGTATTCTGTGTTATGCTCTCACAATGGTTCTTTAGATTTAGCCGTGTCGGTGAGACTCTCCATTGTAGAACATTCATTGAGGAGGATTTTGTGGGGACAAGGAAGGCAATTTTCTTCATGTTTTCACACATGTTAAAATCACACTTCTTTCCCCCCCTAGAAATATATTTTTGAACCCCCCAAACAATTATATATTTTCTTTAAGCAGAAGCCCTGGAGAATAAAATGGTAGCTGTTATTTTTTAATGGTGGCTGTTATTTTTTAATTACACACAATATTTGCTCAGCTGTTCTAGCAGGACATAACACACTGAAATGAATGTTAGCGCTCACACACACAATATAATACTTATTTTTCAGTAAGATATGAAAGCTGATGTTACATCAAATAAATAGATACCAAACATGTCAGAGCTCAAAATTCCTCGCACATATGAAAGGCCAAAAGAAAACTACAATAATTACAATCTTCCATAGGTGACACTTTATAATCCTTTACTGGAGATCAGTTTGTAGTGATCTGTGAATGATGGGCCGGGAATTATCGCTCTCACTCCGATGTTCGTGGAGATCCCTCAGATGTGGGATGATTTGCTGCTTACATACACATGTGGGCCCTATACAGCTCCCTTGTGTTTGTGTGTGTAGAAGGGGGCTGGGGGCTTTCATTTATTATTATTATTTTTATACTTTATTACAATATGATTTTTTTATGTTTTTTTCATTTAACTTTATTTAACCCCATGTGATAACATTGGGCAGATGACAGGTCCTCTTTATGGAGACACCAAGGGTTTATTAGACCCCCAATGTCTCCCCTGATCTCCCCTGCAGCTAATCAATCACAGATCGTGCTTGTTTAGCTGATAACACAGCTATAGCAGTCGGAAATGGCAGCTGTGAACCCGGAAGTAAAGAAACGCTGGTTACTTCTGGGTTCATTCATCACAGAGGAGATATTCCCTACACTCCTTCTTCTTAACAAACTATGGTGGTTTACTGCTGTACCACCATCATGGAATTTCCAGAGAAAGCACAGCAGGTGAGAGCGGGGGGGGGGCACTGATTGGGGGGTGCAGTGGCACATTCTCTCTCTCTCTCTCTCTCCACCACTGAAGTGACTTACCCTTCCATGTTCAGCCTACTCAATGGAAGGCACACTTTTACTAATACTCTATATATAACTACAACCCCCCCCCCCAAAAAAAAAACCCATACAATCCTATATACACAATCCTACACCCACAGTTGATCAAGTGGAAGGAGAAAAACCCCAGAAAAGCATGATCCAATTTGCTACAGCAATTATAAAGAGGAAACCACCGTGGAGAGAGTTTCATCTCCAGCATGTCTTGTCAACATCCCATTTTTTTGTATAGAAGGAACAATGTGGGACTTTAAACTTTTAACTTATATAGGCAAATTGTAGTAAAACATAGAAAATTTTTATCAAAGTATTAAAAGCATGTTGGTGCAAAACATCACCATAATCGTATACAACACACCATACACATTGAGTACCACGTTCAACAAGAGCTGAAGAAAATTTGAGAGAAAGCTTGTCGTGTAGCCCGACGCGTTTCAGGAGTCTTGATGTATATCCCTTGTTCAGTGGCACAGAGAAGACTAAATAAGTTTTTAAACAAAGTACTCTGAAAAAAAGAAAGTGTAGAGTTCAAAACATAGACAGGGCAAACATTGCACCTACATGTGGAACATGGCAGCCGTGAGGGCACATACATACCAGTCGGTGGAAGGCCCCCAAGGCCCAGGATGTCCCCCACAAGGATCCCCAAAGAGAGGTTTTTGCAGCCAACCCAGCGAGCATGGTATCAAAAAGTGCCAGTGGTCTGATAGGGAGACCAGCGGGCTCAGTGATGGGGTAATTAGGCCTGAGGGAAAGAAAAAATAAATGCATAATAATAACGCATATAAGCCAGTCAATGGGGCGTCAATATTCTAATGCAAGTAGCATATAACAAGCCAATAATAGAATAAGCATTGTCAACGCTAAATATAATAACCCTATAGGTATATGTGTGTGTGTATATATATATATATATATATATATATACAGTATCTCACAGAAGTTAGTACATCCCTCACATATTTGTAAATCTTTTCTTCTATCTTTTCATGTGACAACACTGAAGAAATGACACTTGTCTACAATGTAAAGTAATGAGTGTACAGCTTGTATAACAGTGTAAATTTGCTGTCCCCTCAAAATAACTCAACACACAGCCATTAATGTCTAAACCGCTGGCAACAAAAGTGAGTATACCTTTAAGTGAAAATGTCCAAATTGGGCCCAATTAGACATTTTCCCTCCCCGGTGTCATGTGACTCGTTAGTGTTACAAGGTCTCAGGTGTGAATGGGGAGCAGGTGTGTTAAATTTGGTGTTATCGCTCTCACTCTCTCATACTGGTCACTGGAAGTACAACATGGCACCTCATGGCAAAGAACTCTCTGAGGATCTGAAAAAAAGAATTGTTGCTCTACATAAAGATGGCCTAGGCTATAAGAAGATTGCCAAGACCCTGAAACTGATCTGCAGCACGGTGGCCAAGACCATACAGCGGTATAACAGGACAGGTTCCCCTCAGAACAGGCCTCACCATGGTCCACCAAAGAAGTTGAGGTCACGTGATCAGCGTCATATCCAGAGGTTGTCTTTGGGAAATAGACGTATGAGTGCTGCCAGCATTGCTGCAGAGGTTGTAGGGGTGGGGGGTCAGCCTGTCAGTGCTCAGACCATACGCCGCACACTGCATCAAATTGGTCTGCATGGCTGTCATCCCAGAAGGAAGCCTCTTCTAAAGATGATGCACAAGAAAGTCCGCAAACAGTTTGCTGAAGACAAGCAGACTAAGGACATGGATTACTGGAACCATGTCCTGTGGTCTGATGAGACCAAGATAAACGTATTTGGTTCAGATGGTGAGAAGCGTGTGTGGGGGCAACCAGGTGAGGAGGACAAAGACAAGTGTGTCTTGTCTACAGTCAAGCATGGTGGTGGGAGTGTCATGGTCTGGGGGTACATGAGTGCTGCCGCCACTGGGGGGCTACAGATCATTGAGGGAACCATGAATGCCAACATGTACTGTGACATACTGAAGCAGAGCATGATCCCCTCCCTTCAGAGACTGGGCCACAGGGCAGTATTCCAACATGATAACCACCCCAAACACACCTCCAAGACCACCACTGCCTTGCTAAAGAAGCTGAGGGTAAAGGGGATGGACTGGCCAAGCATGTCTCCAGACCTAAACCTTATTGATCATCTGTGGGGGATCCTCAAACGGAAGGTGGAGGAGCGCAAGGTCTCTAACATCCACCAGCATGTCATCATGGAGGAGGGGAAGAGGACTCCAGTGACAACCTGTGAAGCTCTGGTGACCTCCATGCCCAAGAGGGTTAAGGCAGTGCTGGAAAATAATGGTGGCCACACAAAATATTGACACTTTGGTCCCAATTTGGAGATTTTCACTTAGGGGTGTACTGACTTTTGTTGCCAGCGGTTTAGTCATTAATGGCTGTGTGTTGAGTTATTTTGAGGGGACAGAAAATTTAAACTGTTATACAAGCTGTACACTCACTACTTTACATTGTAGACAAGTGTCATTTCTTCAGTGTTGTCACATGAAAAGATAGAAGAAAAGATTTACACAAATGTGAGGGGTGTACTTACTTTTTATACATATATGGTGGCATTATAGAGTGGCTAACATTTATTCAGGCCGTCAATGCATTAGGTATATAGTACCCGATCAAGTATTAAATAATTAAACCTGCATAGTTAATCCTGGCCAGTCAGAGGGAAATTATGCCTATATCTGCATCCAATAGACCAATAGAAGGTCATTATGGTGATGCCGAAATATGCATAAGCAGAAAGGGAACGCCATTATCAAAAATAAAGATACCGAGATTGGTGGTGCCTACCTTGATGGTTGTCATTTGAAATAGTGTGCAGGCAGGGTCTCCATACAGGTTTCCAGAGCATCAACATCTGCACTAGGCAGACGCGCCGTCTGGGATTTTAAAGAGACGCCCGCACATGCGCGGTACACACGTCGGTCATGTCATGACGCGCCACATCCTCGCGTAACTGCCGACGGCGTCGCCACGTCACACATCATCGCGAACGCAATGATGCATGAGAGGGGATGGGCCATTTGAAGATTAGGGGCGTGAATAAGTGTGGGTGTCTACACATGATGGTGCCAGACAGCCACACCAATGTGGATGACCACAGGGATGGCACTGCACATTGCATAATAAGGGGGGGGGGCGCAAAACGAGGATCCCCAGAGCCACATCTGTATGGCGGCATCACGCATTAATGACCTGAATAAATGTTAGCCACTCTATAATGCCACCACATATATGTATGTATATATATATATATATATATATATATATATATATATATATATATATATATATATATATATATACATATATATATATATATATATAAAATATGTTTAGCGTTGACAATGCTTATTCTATTATTGTCTTGTTATATGCTACTTGCATTCGAATATTAACGCCCTATTGACTGGCTTACAGTATATGCGAAACTCGGGGAGTGGGAGGACGTCATGAAAACGCAGCCCACCGGGCAATAATGTGCAGCAGATGCATTGGACAGAAAGCAGCATCACACAGGGTGAGCACGCCCAGTGTCCCGCAGTTCCGCGTACAAAGACGCCAACCCCACAAGTGAGTGAGCCTTTGTGCACCGGGTGAGGGCAAGGTGGGCCAAGGAGGAAAGGGAACAGGCAAACAGCCCGAAGCTAAATGTAAATTTGGTGTATAAACTTTTGGACAAGTATAAATAAATAAAAATCCACCCAAACAAAAAAGGTATAGATGGAATAAAAAATATATAATTAGACCAGAATAATGGTATGTACTGTATATACATATAGCAGTGCCCATGGGGGGCATGAAAAAGGGGATAACCCTGATAGTATCTCAGTGTGATGTCAAGTATCATACTTAGCGTCTTAACATGGCAGGAAAGATGGGGTGAAAAGAAAAAGAAAGGCAGAGGGCTGAAACAGGATTGACACATCAACCGCAGTACATTTGTTAATGCAATATATAGAAAGTGTAGATATGGATATTAATCAATAATGATAATAATAATAAATATACAGTATAAGGGATATTAAACATGAGTATGAATATTAGTCAGACATAGTAATCATTATTATACCCATAAAAACCCCACAGAGAGAAGCATTGTAATGATAGACATAAACATAGTTTGCAAAGATGTAGAAAAATACCTAGATACAAAAAATGGGTTAATGACAGTGGTTGTTGTACCCATAGGACACAGATTCAAAAAGTGAAAAGTCCAAACAGATGGTAGCAACCATCGAGGATAGAGTGTGTCCACAATGTGTCTGAGCAAAAGTTTTTTCCTTTTCTCATTCCCCTGAGGCAAAACCCTCCAGGAAGGGACGGTAGCTCAGTTGAGTGTTAAGGCCTGGTGATAGGGTGGCATACAGCTCAGCAATCCATCGTTCTTCGCGTTGAAGTAAAAGTTTGTTCCAATACCCTTCTCTATTATCGGGATGTACCCGGTCTAGGATGGTAAAGTGGATATGGGGAGATCTGCCCTGATGGCAATCTCAAACGTGTCATCCGAGGGGGAGATCGGGATTGGCGCTGGTCATACTGGTGATATGTCTAGATGTCCTTCTCCAAAATTCGAGTTTTGTTTTACCCACATAAAATATTGGCATTGGCACGTTAGTAGGTAGATAACCCCTGGAGTTTTTCAGTTTGCATAGTGTTTGGGTTTGTAGGGTTTGCCATTAGGCAAAATTGTATTGGATTGTACATTCATGTATCTACAATATGGCCATCCTCCACACGTGAAGGTGCCCAGTCTTTTACATGGGTCAGATCTAAAAGTGCCTACATATTCACTCTTCACAAGCTGATCTTTCAAGGACCGAGCTCTCCTTAATGTAAAGGCCGGGGGGGTGGTATGTGTGGATTTAAAGTGGGATTGATCTGTAGAAAATGTCAATGCTTTTCTATACTTCTTTTAATAGCTTTGTGTTGTTTGTTATAAGTTGTAATTATTCTTGTGGTTTGTTTTTGGGTATCTCATTTTTTATTTGAACAGAGAAAATCCTGTTGTGTATGACCACGTCCCTATCGAAAAAGCCTCTTTGAGGCATGTATGAGAATATCCTCAATCAAGGAGTCTGTCTCTGAGTTGGTTTGCCTCAAAGCCGAACTCTTCATCAGTGGAACAGTTTCTCCTCAGCCTCAAATACTGGCTTTATGGGATGGATGAAATTAAAGATTGAGGATGCGAGCTGGATGCATGTAGAATGGTGTTCCCAGCAGTTGGCTTACAAAACAGCCCACTGGAAAGGGACCCATCCTTGAGCTTAGAAATCGTCACATCTAGAAACATAATAGATGTGTGGCTAAAGTTCATAGTAAAATGTAGGTTGGAAACATTGGTATTCATGACCTGAATGAAGGAGTTCAGGGCCTCCGATGGGCCACCTATATCATCAGAATGTCATCAATGTATCTGAACCATGACATGACATGGACAGTAAGTGATGACAATTCGTCACTCGATAAGAGGGAACGTTCCCACTCCCCCAGGTACAGGTTGGCGTATGATGGGGCGCAACAAGTCCCCATCGCCACCCCCTGCACCTTGAGGTAGTGGGATCCATCAAAAGAAAAAATTATATGTGTTAAAATGAAATTGAGTGCCTCTATGACAAAGGCATTGAATTTACGATCGTCTTTATGGGATTGAGAGATGACATGTTTGACAGCTAATAGGCCTAGGTCATGGGGTATGGAGCTGTACAGCGCTTCCATGTCATTTGCCACAAGTAGTGACCTAGGCGACAGATATAACCCTTCCAGATTTTGTAAGAGGTGAATTGTGTCTTTGAGGTATGATGGATGATTGGTAACAAATGGTCTTAAATGATTATCAATAAATTTGCTTAAGTTTTCAGTGATGGATCCGTTACCTAAAATAATCGGGCGGCCTGGTGGAACTTTTAAATCTTTGTGTATCTTCGGAAGACAGTAAAAAGTGGGGATTCAGGGATGTTAAGTTCGGATGTATTCCCATATGTCCCTATTAATAACCCCATTGAAGAATGCCCCATCAACAAGGTCATAAAAATTATCATTGAATTTATCAATGATGTTTTTAGAAATAGGTTTATACTATAGTTTATTAGAAATAATTATTCTACACATCGTTCTGTATTGTTCATTGGTCATGATAACAATGTTTCCACCTTTGTCAGAAGGTTTAATGGTTAGTGAATGCTCGTCTTTTAGAGATTGTAGAGCATCACGTTCAAACTTGGTAAGGTTACTCCTAGGGGACTGTGATTTCAGCCTTTGTATCTCAAACATTTAATTTTGGGTTGCCTGAAAGGGAAGGAAATTTGTCTGATTTCTTTTAAAATTTTTGAGTTTGAGCTGGAGGTTGAGTTACTTTATCGATGTGTGCTTCTAGTAAGGTTTCAATATCAATACTGTCTATAAGATCCGTGAGATCTTGTTCTTCTAATAGTGTTAGGAGGTTGTCAAGAGCTTCATCTAATACTTTACTGTCTTTAACCACTTAACAACCGGTCCATAGCCGAATGATGGCTACAGGGCGGTTTCTTAACTCTGGGAGGGCGTGCGGTGATGTCCTCCCAGAATTCCGTTCTCGCGCGCCCCCTGGGGCGCGCACCCGAGAACATCCATGTCCACCGGGTACAGAGGACCCGGCGCATCACGGTAAACAGCCGCTGATTGCGGCCGTTTACCATGTGATCGCTCTATCAAATGACGGAGCAATCACATGTAAACAAACCGGCATTATTCCATGACACCGGTTCCTCTCTCCCCTCTCTGTACCGATCGGTACAGAGGGGGAAGGATCGGATGGCAGCAGCGCTGTGGGCTGGATCTGTAGTGCCCTTTGCAGCCATTGTGCTATTGCTGGGTGTTTGGTGTGCTCCTGTACCTTTAAGGAGGGGTGGGCTCCCTTCAGTCCACCTACTCTGATTTATCCATTAAAATGCATGTGCCTCCACTGTGGGGACACTCATATTTTAGTGTTAGGACCACAGATACAAGGGTGCCGTGCCGTGGCTCTGTGGCTCACGCATGCGTTTGCAAATGCGTGCGGACTAAACCCCTTTTTTAACGCTTACTGTTAGATAGGTCAATTTGGTTGTCTACAAGCTGGTGGTAAGTAGACTTTGGCTTTTTCCTGGGCATTCCCCAGACTTTGTTGGTACCTGGATCTGTAGTGCCCACAGCGCTGCTCTGTGACATGTGCAGTCACATCCAGCCATCCATCCACCCATGCTCAGCCATCCCTCCATTCTCAGAAATACCCTGTGCAAAACTTTTGCAATTCCCTGTGCAATACTCTGCAATTCCCTGTGCAATACTCTGTAATAGCCTGCAATACCATGTGCAATACTCTGCAATTCCCTGTGCAATACTCTGTAATAGCCTGCAATACCATGTGCAATACTCTGCAATTCCCTGTGCAATACTCTGTAATAGCCTGCAATACCATGTGCAATACTCTGCAATACCATGTGCAATACTCTGCAATACCCTCTGCAATACCCCGCAATACTCTGCAATACCCTGCAATACCATGTGCAATACTCTGCAATACCATGTGCAATACTCTGCAATACCCTCTGCAATACCCCGCAATACTCTGCAATACCCTGCAATACCCCGCAATACCCAGCAATACCCTGCAATACCCTGCAATTCTCTGCAATACCCCGCAATACCCCGCAATACCCTGCAATACCCCACAATACTCTGCAATACCCCACAATACTCTGCAATACCCTGCAATACCCCGCAATACCCAGCAATACCCTGCAATACCCCGCAATATTCTGCAATACCCCGCAATACCCAGCAATACCCAGCAATACCCTGCAATACTCTGCAATACTCTGCAATACTCTGCAATACCCTGCAATACCCTGCAATACCCCGCAATACCCTGCAATACCCTGCACTACCCTGCAATACTCCGCAATACCCAGCAATACCCTGCAATACCCCGCAATATTCTGCAATACCCTGCAATACTCCGCAATACTCTGCAATATCCCGCAATACCCCGCAATACCCTGCAATACCCTGCAATACCCCGCCATACCCTGCCATATCCAGCCATACTCTGCCATACCCAGCCATGCTCGGCCATACTCTGCCATACTCAGCTGTACTCGGCCTCTGTATGTGGCCAGGCTGTGGAAGTCTCACACATGTGGTATCGCCGTACTCAGGAGGAGTGGGAGAATCTATTTTGGGGTGTCATTTTTGGTATGTACATGCTATGTGTTAGAAATATTGTATAAATTGACAACTTTGTGTTAAAAAAAAAAATGCGTTTTAACCACTTCCCGCCTTCCGTCATACGAGGTCCTTGACTTTGTGCGGGGATATCTGAATGATGGGTGCAGCTACAGGCATCATTCAGATATCAGCTTTTTTAGCCAGTGATTCCCTACACCATAAGAATGATCATAGCAGCTGTTCTGCTGCCTGATCGTTCTTACGGGAGGTGAGAGGGGACGTCCCCCTCCCGCCACCCTCCGGTGCTTCTACTGACTCACCTCTACGATCAAAGCCAGGATCTTTTTTTTTTTAATTATTTTAGGCTTCCCAGCCTAGAGGTGAGATGTGGGGTCTTATTGACCCTATATCTCAAGTCTAAGTCCCGCCCTCGTATGAAAACGGTGTTCAAACCACACATGTGAGGAATTGCTGCGATCGGTAGAGCGAGAGCAATAATTTTGGCCCTAGACCTCCTCTGTAACTCAAAACATGTAACCAGTAAAAAATTTTAAAGCGTCGCCTATGGGGATTTTTAAGTAGACAAAGTTTGGCGCCATTCCACGAGCGTGTGCAATTTTGAAGGGTGACATGTTGGGTATCTATTTACTCAGAATAACTTCATCTTTCACATTATGCAAAAACATTGGGCTAACTTTACTGTTTTGTTTTTTTTTAAAGCACAAATCTGTTTTTTATTGCGCAAATACCGTGCGAGATAAAAAGTTGCAACGACCGCCAGAGAAATAACTTGCTAATATGACAATTTTGTGGAAAAAAAAGAAAAAAAATATTGATTTTGCAAAGAATTGTGGGAAAAAATGACCACTTCAAAAAACTCACCATGCATCTTTCTAAATACCTTGGAATGTCTTCTTCCCAAAAAGGGGTCATTTGGGGGGTATTTGTACTTTTCTGGCATGTTAGGGTCTCAAGAAATTAGATAGGCCATCAGTACTTCAGGTGTGATCAATTTTCAGATATTGGCACAATAGCTTTTGGACTCTATAACTTTCACAAAGACCAAATAATATACACCAATGTGTACTTATTTTTACCAAAGATATGTAGCAGTATAAATTTTATCCAAAATTTATGAAGAAAAATTACTAAATAGCGAAATTTTATAACCGAAACAAAGAAAATTCATTTTTTTACTGAATTTTCCTTCTCTTTTCTTTTATAGCGCAATAAAATAAAAACACAGCGGTGATTAAATACCACCAAAAGAAAGCTCTATTTGTGTGAAAAAAAGGAGAAAAATTTCATATAGGTACAGTGTTGCATGACTGAGTAATTGTCATTCAAAATGTGAGAGCACCGAAAGCTGAAAATTGGTCTGGTTATTAAGGGGGGTTAAGTGCCCAGTGGTCAAGTGGTTAATGATGGGATCTGTTTATTTTGAATATAAGCTTTTATAGTAAAGTTTCCTTGCAAACAGGTTCAAATCTTTGATTATTTCAAAGGTATCCAGATTTGCGTCTGGGCAAGTTTCGATAATAGATTCTCATCCATCTGAGAAAGTGCATGATTGGAAATATTTATGATATTAAGTGTATTAGAGCAGGGGTGATTAAACTCGGTCAGTCCTAGTGATTTTAGTGTTGTGAGGACAGTCGTTCATCTGGTGTAATAAAAAATCCTTATCTATGTTGGATAATGTCGAGAGTGTTTTTGAAGTTGTAGTGTCACCCGAGTGTGTAGAAGTTGCAGAGCCATCACCCGAAAGCCCAGATGGACGAGTATGAATTCCACCATGTGAATTACCTTTACCGACAGCTCCAAGTGAGGAGAGAATAGAAGGTTGTGGCATTGGAGTGGATTCGGTGGTCCGTTTCTTACGTGATGAAGCATCTTCACCCGATGGTGATCTTTTAGTTTTTTTGAGGTTTCCTGTGTCTGTTCTGTGAGGAGGAGGAAACAGAAGAGTTTAGTGATGAATTAGACCCTAAGTCTCTTGACGCCTGTCCTAGACCCCTATTGTAATGACGTGGTTTGTTATTCTGATGCCATTTATAGGCTTTGACTTCCTGAAAGGTCCTTTTGTCTCTCCAAAACTTTTTATCTTTGACCGCTAGTTTTTCTTGAGATAGCTGGTCTAGGTGAATTCCAATCCTCTCTTCATGTTCTTTGAAGATAGGTAGGTCCTTAAATGGTGGTAATTTGGCATAAATAGTTTCAATGTCCTTATCGAGTAAAATAGTACGTCTCTTGTATTCGTTATTCAAAAGTGTCATCATAGTTTTCGTGCATTGTTGTAGATTCTTTTCCCAATTTTCTTTAAAGGTGGAGTCCACCCAATCCAGCATGGAAAAAAAATTGTATGCTACAGTGGGGGAAAAAATGTCCTTCCTTATCCCCCAAGAGGCAATTGGATATTCCCTGGATCAACTTTACCTATAAATGTCAGTACCCAGTTATATTATGTACATTTAGGAAAGAATCCAGGCCTTTCTTAAAGAAATCTACTGAGCTGGCCAGAACCACCTCTGGAGGAAGTCTATTCCACATTTTCACAGCTGTTACTGTGAAGAAACCTTTCCGTAGTTAGAGATGAAATCTTTTTTCTCTAGATGTAAAGAGTGCCCCTTGTTCTCTAGGATGACCTAAAAGTGAATAACTTCACGCCAAAAATCACTCTATCCATCCCTTATGCAGGGCTCAAAATTTCAAGTCCTGAGATACTAACCAGGCCTCAAGGGTTACTTGCCACCAGTTGCCCCACCCAGCCCACCCCGCCCCTAATTCCGCCCCTCCTCCAATTCCGCCCCTAAACACGCCCTCATAAATTATCTCATGAAATGACACTTAAATGTATAATGCAGAATTAAGTTATAAAAATAAATATTAACAACAATTGTATCCGTGCCCACCAATGTAGGCTGCTTGTGTCCACCATGCAGCTTTGTGCCAACCAATGCAGCTTTGTGTCCACCATGCAGGCTTGTGCCCACCAATGCAGCCTTGTGCCCACTAATGCAGCCTTGTGCCGACCAATGCAGCCTTGTGCCCAGTGCCCACCAATGCAACCTTGTGCTCACCAATGCAGCCGTGTGTCCACCATGCAGCCGTGTGCCCACCATTCAGCCTGTGTCCACTATGCAGCCTTGTGCCCGCCAATGCATTATTTTGAACCACCATGTAGCCTTGTGCCCACCAATGCAGCTTTGTGCCCACCATGCTGCCTTGTGAGCACCAATGCAGCTTTGTGCCCACCAATGCAGTCTTGTGTCCACCATGCAGCCTTGTGCCCACCAATGCAGTCTTGTGTCCACCATGCAGCCTTGTGCCCACCAATGCAGTCTTGTGTCCACCATGCAGCCTTCTGCCCACCAATGCAGTCTTGTGCCCACCATTCAGCCTGTGTCCACTATGCAGCCTACCTGTGCAGGGGAGGAGAGGAACAGGAGAACCGCCCAGGTGTTCAGAGCGCAGCGCGGGAAACACAGCGATAACAGCTTGAATTTCAATAGCCGTGTTCCCACCGTGCAACATCATATACAGCCCCGCCCCCTGGCCAGGGAACTTTGATTGACAGATCCCCCATCACTGGGATTGGACGGGTGATCTGTCTATCAAAGTCCCAGGACAAGGGGCTGTATCTGACAGCGAGCAGCGGGGAACACGGCTTTTGAAATGAAAGCTGCTATCGCTGTGTTCCCTGCGCTGCGCTCTGAACACCCGGGCGACTCTCTCTCTTTTCCCTTCCGTGATCACTGGGAGAAGGACGCCCATTCCACACAGGCTGTCGGCTCACCCCCGCTCCCAGGCAGCCCTTCCTTGCCAGCCCTCAAAATCCACTCGCAAAATGCGAGCAGGCAAGTGGATTTTTTGAGGGCTGCCTGCCTTATGTATCTGTACATGGTGATCATATCCAAGAGGGAATAGATTCAGTTCCTTTAATGTTTCCTCATAGCTAAGCTCCTCCATGCCTCTTATCAGTTTGGTTGCCTTCCTCTGCACTTTCTCCAGTTCCCCAATATCCTTTTTAAAAACTGGTGCCCAAAACTGAACTGCATATTCCATATTAGTTCTTACTAATGATTTGTACAGACAATGTCTCTCTCTGGAGTCCATACCTCTCTTATACAAGAAAGGACTTTGCTTTGGAAACCACAGCTTGGTATTGAATGCTATTATTAAGCTTATGATCTACCAGAACCCCCAAATCCTTCTCCACTATGGATTCCCCCAGTTTTACTGCCCCTAGTATGTATGATACATATTCTTAGCCCCCAAGTGCATAACTTTACATTTATCAGCATTAAACCTCATTTGCCACATAGTTGCCAAATTAAACAGTGCATTGAGGTCGGCTTAAACCTCCAAGTCATATAAAAATAACGAGGCTGCTGTAACTTGCTTGTAAAACTAATAGCCTGATTCTGGTTATAACCTCAATCTCCCATCAGACAGCAGCAGATTGAGCAGGTGAACTCACAATTTAATATGTGAAAAATGTACGTACCAACAATGTAATTCCCCGAGGAAATGTATGTCTCTCTGGCAGAACTGACTGGATACTCCGGTATGCTTCCCACCAGGTAATTCTTCATAGGCTTTTAAAGGTTGAACTTTTTTAGACCTAAAAAGCACCAGAGCCAATTCTATCTTACTAAACTGTAACTACACTGGAGATGGATACTTGGTGTACGATCCTGTAGACACGGGACTAATAGAACGGTGTCAGCTATCTATGTATGTACTAGAGAGAGATACTTGTCGTGTACAGATGAATTGTTCTCGGATGTTTCTTTTTTCTCTGCTCATTTGTTTATAAAAGATAAAAGTGAAATCATTGAAAAAGCAAGTTATTGTTCTGTATGATCTGTTACAATGTCACAATTGCTTATACGTTCCATTGTCTGTGCTGAATGTTGGAATACTGTGTGCACTCAAAAAAACTTTCTTAATAAAACATTTTGACAAAAAAAAAATATATATATATATATATATAGTAGTGCTATACATATTCTTATTATAATAATAGTCATAAAAAATAGAATGCAACTTTATTTAGCCCTTTATATAGAATTCTGATTTGTATTTTTTTTTTCTGTACAGGTGGATTGATGAGCCAAATTTTCGCTCATGTTGGTCTTCATAAGTACAACCATGTCACATGGGAAACAAGACGTATGGATGTCTTAATTGACTTAAAGTCTTTCTTGCTATTCACTGGAGGATTCACACAGGATACAAGTCATATTGGTGTTCTAAATTAAATGTTTTGGATTCACTTCAACATTGATCCAACCTCAGAGGACAACAGGAGAGAAGTCATTTCAGTGTTCTGAAAGTGACAATGGCTTTACAGTAAAGTACAAGTCACATATACATAAGAGGAGTTATTTAAAGCAATTTCTTGTTTAGAATTTGATAAAGGTTTTACAATGGAGGCAACACATATCACAAACCGGAAGGTTCACACTGGAGAGAAACTTTTTCAGTGTTCTGAATGTGACAAAGCTTTTAGTGCAGTGTCAAGCCTTATCGTACACAAGAGGGTCCACACTGGAGAGAAGCCATATCAATGTTCTGAATGTGATAAAGCTTTTACAGTGAAAGAAAGGCTTATCAAACACCAGAGAGTCCATACTGGAGTGAAGCCATATCAATGTCCCGAATGTGGCAATGCTTTTAAAACTAAGTCAAATCTTACCACCCACCAGAGAATTCACACTGGAGAGAAGCCATATCAGTGTTCTGAGTGTGACAATGTTTTTACACATAAGGGAAGCCTTATCAGACACCAGATGATTCACACTGGAGAAAAACCATATCAGTGTTCTGAATGTAGCAAATATTTTACACAGAAGGAAAACCTTATTAGTCACCAGAGAATTCACACTGGAGAGAAGCCATATCAGTGTTCAGAATGTGGCAAAGCTTTTACAGCCAAGAAAGAGCTTATCAAACACCAGATGCTTCATACTGGAGAGAAGCCATATCCGTGTTTTAAATGTGACAAAGCTTTTATTGGGAAGTCAGATCTTATCACACACCAGAGAATTCACATTGGAGAGAAGCCATATCAGTGTTCTGAATGTGGCAAAGCTTTTACACAAAGGGAACACCTTATAACACACCAGAGGGTTCACACTAGAGAAAAGCCATATCAGTGTTCTGAATGTGGCAAAGTTTTTACAGTAAAGTCAAATCTTATCACACACCAGAGGGTTCATACTGGGGAGAAGATGATTCAGTGTTCCGAATGTGGCAAAGCTTTTACAAGCAAGAAAGATTTTATCACACACCAGAGGGTTCACACTGGAGAGAAGCCATATCAGTGTTCTGAATGTGGCAAAGCTTTTACAGTGAAGTCAAACTTTGTTTTCTTCATAGTCAGATCCTGAGCTAATACGCGACCAACACTGCCTCAGTGCCAGAGACTAGGATGGGGTCAAGTGGCATCTTGCCAAGTCCCCAAATCCTCATTAGGGACATCCATTTCAGGTCCTTCTGACTATAGATACATGATCTGCCAGGCTTGAGGGCTCCAGCTTAACCCACCTTGTCTACACCGATGGTCAGGAAAGGGCTCACCTGCTGGTGCACTGTGGCTCCCAGATCCATAGGCTGCAGTTTCAATGTCCACCAGTGAGTGTCTCTCAGCAGCCAGAAGATCACCTTATGTAATCAGACATTACCAAATGCTTGTTGCAGAATGTGTATTTAAACCCTGTCCATGCTCTTCATTCATGCCTTGGTGTTGTCTCCATGTGCCCCTGACCTGCGTTCCAGTGTTCCTGTATCCTGCATCCTGTTTCCTGTTCCTGGACCCTGATCCCAACCCTGCAACCTGATCCCTTCCCACCTGCTCTATCCATCTCCTGTTACCCCTCCCTGTCCTGTCTTGCTCCCAGCTCCCTCTGCTTGATCTCCTGTGTATGACCCTGGCTCTGTACGATTATGCTTTGCATTCTGTACTTGTTGTATATACTTTGTTTGGGAAGTTGTTCATTGTGTGTCACTTTTTGTTTGGTTTTCTGGTTTGTTTTACACAATTTGGTATTTTGGAGGTGCGTTTACATTTATGTTATTCGCTTATCTTTTAAATAAATTATATTATTTTACACTCTACTTGTTCCTGGTATTCTCTGTGGCAGTCCACACATTTCTGGTCACACTGGTTACTGACAAACTCATACATATTGCACCACCCTTCCCATGATCAATACCTCCATTTCATGTTTCATCTCCTCTCTTTATCTCCTCTGGATTACAACTTTGCAGGCAGGTCTGTAGCTGGGACACCATCCAGGAATAAGTCTTTATTAGGAAGCAACTTCCTAAGCTGGCGCCCCAGATGTATTGGAACCTTGGCACCCCAGATGTTTTGGAACTACATTTCCCATGATGCTCTTGCACTCTGCAGTGTAGTTGAGCATCATGGGAAATGTAGTTCCAAAACATCTGGGGTGCCAAGGTTCGTCATCACTGAGTTAGAGGATGTATTTATTGGTACCACTTAATCCCAGCTGGCCACTTGTGTTCCATCTGGTTCTGCCAAAGGGGATTCCATCAGGTAAAGATTGGAGGTCCTTGTTCTCTTTTTTTTCTTTGTCCAGCTATTGCTCATCTCCATTGACTAATTACACAGCACATCTGCAATAGATCTGAGCTTACAAAGTACTGAGTGTGCGGTCATATTCCTGCCACTTCTTCTGGGGGACTGAAATTCCTCTGATTGGGGTTCACTTTAATGGCTCTGAATGGACAGGTCTCTTTTCGGGGTAAAGTTTGAAAAGAACACTTCTTATCCCTGGAAATGTTATGATGTTGGCATTAAAGTGTAACTGTTGACAAAATCAATAGTTACATAAATGGTGCAATCTGTCATTAGCATAGAAGTTTTATTTTTCAGAGTATCCCCACGTAACATTTTTTATTACCTGTTGATCCTCCCAGTAGATCTGTTTTCTTCTACTTCCTGTAGAAGGCCAAGTTATTTGGCAATAATGGCAGTTGGAGGGGATGGGAAACAACATATAACACTGCCGGGGGTGCTTACAACTGTCAGTTTTCATTCATTTGGTGGTTTGAACCTTAAAAAAACCTGTTGCTGTAACTGCTTTAGAAGCGTTATCTGAAGTTGGGCTTTACTTGTTGTGTGTCTTACTTGCCAATCCATGCCACATGGCCATCCCGCAGTAACATTGAGGTCTGGTAAGGCTTATGCTATACGATAGTTCATCACGTGTTCAACCCAATTTGTAGTATGTGTTCTGAAATGCCCATGCAATTTACTTTATGTGGACCGAACCATACGTACACTACGCACCAGTTGGAGTTGGAGAACACCGTAGATCTATTGAAAAAAGCTTTGATAAACACAGCGTGCCACGTCACTTTTCTCACTATCATGGAAAAAATTGTAAAGCCTTGACAGTATTAACTATTGAACACATTCCTAAGGGGTCCCTTACAGACAATGAGAGATTCTCGCTATTATGTAAAAGGGAAATCGTGTGGATCTATAAATGTAATTCTCTCTCTCCACATGGGCTGAATGAGAAGTTGGATACTAATACTGCCATAGAATCATGAGCCCTGACATATAACCCTGTCTTTTTGTGTCCTCATCTCCTCAGTTGGGATTAAGAACAATGTTTATGATTATTGATATATAGTGTTGTCAGTTGCTAGTGGTTGGTTTTGTCTGTGGCTTGCACGATATTATTACAGATGATTTTAATCAATTGATTTATTATTTATTAATTAATTTCAGATAAGTGCTCACCCTGATCAGGTTTTTTAATTCATTTTTTTGTAATGAATTGTATTTTAAGTTTATCTGTTTTAATAATGATTAGAACTATGTTCGACATTTCATAGATTTTTCACCCACTGGGCCACAGGCGCGGGATGCAATGGCTGCTCCACCCCCCCGGTAACCACTATTTATACCCTCATTTCCTGCCAGCTTTTGAATATGTGACATGAAGAAGGGGTTAATCCCCAAAACATGTAGTCCCAGCACTGTTCAAGATCCGGCACTTCTCAGAGAGGTGCTCTCGTGTCCAGAGATCTGGTAGTTGATTTTCTGTCGGCTCTTCTTTTGTACCCCCTTACCATTTCACACAGGGGGGGAGGGCCGGGATCTGGGGGACCCCTTGTTACAGGGGTCTTCCAGATTCCAATAAGCCCCCCGCCTGCAGACCCCCACAACCACCGGGCAAGGGCTGTGGAGATGAGGCCCTTGTCCCCATCAACATGGGGACAAGGTGTTTTGGGGGGCTACCCCAATGCACTCTCCCAATGTTGAGGGCATGTGGCCTTGTACGGTTCAGTAGGGGGGGAACTCTATCATCCCCCCTCTTTGCCTGTGGCCTGTCAGGTTGCGTGCTCGGATAAGGGTCTGGTATGGATTTTTGGGGAGACCCCACGCCTTTTTTTTTAATTTTGCCTGAAGGGTCTGGTATAGATTTTGAGGGGGCCCCACGCCATTTTTTTTCTATTTTGGCCGGGGTTCCCCTTAATATCCATACCAGACTTGAAGGGCCTGTTATGGAATTTAGGGGGACCCCCACGTCATTTTTTTTTTTAGATTTTGGTTCGGGGTTCCCCTGTGGGGAATTCCCATGCCGTTTGTATCAATGAATTTTCATGTGTATTGTCGGACCGGCAATTCATTAATAGCCGCGAGTAGTTTTAAATGCCTTTTTTTCCTTTGAAATGTCATTTTGCTGTCAGACTGTTCTAAACACAGGAAACATGCGCCCCTTTACAGACATACTATATACTATATGAAATTTAAAGGAATATTACACTTTTATTGTTTCACTTTAAGCATTATTAAAATCACTGCTCCCAAACAAACGTCCGTTTTTAAAACTTTTTTTTGCATTGATCCATGTCCCCTGGGGCAGGACCCGGGTCCCCAAACACTTTTTATGACAATAACTTGCATATAAGTCTTTAAAATTAGCACTTTTGATTTCTCCCATAGACTTTGAAAGGGTGTTCTGTGGCTTTCGAATTTGCTGCGTACACCCCAAATTGTTCGCTGTTCGGAGAACTGGCGAACAGCCGATGTTCGATTCGAACATGAGTTCGACTCGAACTCAAAGCTCATCCCTATTCAATGCCCTTTTAATATAGAGGTGTACAAGAGGGTTGGGAGGGCTCTGAGTATACCCTTCCTCCCCCATATGAGTTATGCAGAGTGGGTGTATGGGGCATTCCAGACTCGTCGGGATTATGATTTGGAAACACTTTTTTTAGTTAGTCTAGTAGTCCGTTATTTCACGTGGAGTGCACAGTGTCAGGTATCCTTACGGAGTAAAGTCCTCCCTGTGGAAGTGGTGGTGCAGGACATTCTGGGTGAGGTTGGGAAGATTCGGGGTCTTGAGAAAGGCAGGTGGCAGCAGGAGGCCTGGATAAGGGCGTGGAGGAATATCAGGACTCTGTAGCTGCTGCCTGTTGATCTCGGGGTGTGCGGCTTTTCTTTGTATTCTTGATTCACTCCCCTAGATTTTCAGATCAAGTATATTTTTGATAAAAGGCTCCATGCATGGTGACGGTGATGTTCCTTAGTCTGGCTCTCCCATAGGGATTGTGTTGTGCGCAATTTGGTTTGTACCATTTATGTTCTTGTTTTGTATTATCAAATTCAATTATTTTGTAAATATGTTTTATTTATTTATTATGGTTTTATTGTATATAAGTTGTTGTTTGTAAGATTTTTCAATAAACAAAATTAACCTCTCATAATGGGCACAGCGGGTGTACAGACCCGGGAACTCAGCACAGGGATGGTGAGAACCCCTCATAATGGGCACAGCGGGTGTACAGACCCGGGAACTCAGCACAGGGATGGTGAGAACCCCTCATAATGGGCACAGCGGGTGTACAGACCCGGGAACTCAGCACAGGGATGGTGAGAACCCCTCATGGGCACAGCGGGTGTACAGACCCGGGAACTCAGCACAGGGATGGTGAGAACCCCTCATAATGGGCATAGCGGGTGTACAGACCCGGGAACTCAGCACAGGGATGGTGAGAACCCCTCATAATGGGCACAGCGGGTGTACAGACCCGGGAACTCAGCACAGGGATGGTGGGAACCCCTCATAATGGGCACAGCGGGTGTACAGACCCAGGAACTCAGCACAGGGATGGTGGGAACCCCTCATAATGGGCACAGCGGGGGTACAGACCCGGGAACTCAGCACAGGGTTGGTGGGAACCTCTCATAATGGGCACAGCGGGTGTACAGACCCGGGAACAGGGCACAGGGATGGTGGGAACCCCTCATAATGGGCACAGCGGGTGTACAGACCCGGGAACTCAGCACAGGGATGGTGGGAACCCCTCATAATGGGCACAGCGGGTGTACAGACCCGGGAACTCAGCACAGGGATGGTGGGAACCCCTCATAATGGGCACAGCGGGTGTACAGACCCGGGAACTCAGCACAGGGATGGTGGGAACCTCTCATAATGGGCACAGCGGGTATACAGACCCGGGAACTCAGCACAGGGGTGGTGGGAACCCCTCATAATGGGCACAGCGGGTGTACAGACCCGGGAACTCAGCACAGGGATGGTGGAAACCCCTCATAATGGGCACAGCGGGTGTACAGACCCGGGAACTCAGCACAGGGATGGTGGAAACCCCTCATAATGGGCACAGCGGGTGTACAGACCCGGGAACTCAGCACAGGGATGGTGAGAACCCCTCATAATGGACACAGCGGGTGTACAGACCCGGGAACTCAGCACAGGGATGGTGAGAACCCCTCATAATGGGCACAGCGGGTGTACAGACCCGGGAACTCAGCACAGGGATGGTGAGAACCCCTCATAATGGGCACAGCGGGTGTACAGACCCGGGAACTCAGCACAGGGATGGTGGGAACCCCTCAAAATTGACACAGCAGTGTACAGACCCAGGAACTCAGCAAAGGGATGGTGAGAACCCCTCATAATGGGCACAGCGGGTGTACAAACCCGAGAACTCAGCACAGGGATGGTGGGAACCCCTCATAATGGGCACAGCGGGTGTACAGACCCGGGAACTCAGCACAGGAATGGTGGGAACCCCTCATAATGGGCACAGCGGGTGTACAGACCCGGGAACTCAGCACAGGGATGGTGGGAACCCCTCATAATGGGCACAGCGGGTGTACAGACCCGGGAACTCAGCACAGGAATGGTGGGAACCCCTCATAATGGGCACAGCGGGTGTACAGACCCGGGAACTCAGCACAGGGATGGTGAGAACCCCTCATAATGGGCACAGCGGGTGTACAGACCCGGGAACTCAGCACAGGGATGGTGGGAACCCCTCATAATGGGCACAGCGGGTGTACAGACCCGGGAACTCAGCACAGGGATGGTGGGAACCTCTCATAATGGGCACAGCGGGTATACAGACCCGGGAACTCAGCACAGGGGTGGTGGGAACCCCTCATAATGGGCGCAGCGGGTGTACAGACCCGGGAACTCAGCACAGGGATGGTGGAAACCCCTCATAATGGGCACAGCGGGTGTACAGACCCAGGAACTCAGCACAGGGATGGTGGAAACCCCTCATAATGGGCACAGCGGGTGTACAGACCCGGGAACTCAGCACAGGGATGGTGAGAACCCCTCATAATGGGCACAGCGGGTGTACAGACCCGGGAACTCAGCACAGGAATGGTGGGAACCCCTCATAATGGGCACAGCGGGTGTAGAGACCTGGGAACTCAGCACAGGGATGGTGGGAACCCCTCATAATGGACACAGCGGGTGTACAGACCCGGGAACTCAGCACAGGGATGGTGAGAACCCCCCATAATGGGCACAGCGGGTGTACAGACCCGGGAACTCAGCACAGGGATGGTGGGAACCCCTCATAATGGGCACAGCGGGTGTACAGACCCGGGAACTCAGCACAGGGATGGTGGGAACCCCTCATAATGGACACAGCGGGTGTACAGACCTGGGAACTCAGCACAGGGATGGTGAGAACCCCTCATAATGGGCACAGCGGGTGTACAGACCTGGGAACTCAGCACAGGGATGGTGGGAACTCCTCATAATGGGCACAGCGGGTGCACAGACCCGGGAACTCAGCACAGGGATGGTGGGAACTCCTCATAATGGGCACAGCGGGTGTACAGACCCGGGAACTCAGCACAGGGATGGTGAGAACCCCTCATAATGGGCACAGCGGGTGTACAGACCCGGGAACTCAGCACAGGGATGGTGGGAACCCCTCATAATGGGCACAGCGGGTGTACAGACCCAGGAACTCAGCACAGGGATGGTGGGAACCCCTCATAATGGGCACAGCGGGTGTACAGACCCGGGAACTCAGCACAGGGATGGTGAGAACCCCTCATAATGGGCACAGCGGGTGTACAGACCCGGGAACTCAGCACAGGGATGGTGGGAACCCCTCATAATGGGCACAGCGGGTGTACAGACCCAGGAACTCAGCACAGGGATGGTGGGAACCCCTCATAATGGGCACAGCGGGGGTACAGACCCGGGAACTCAGCACAGGGTTGGTGGGAACCTCTCATAATGGGCACAGCGGGTGTACAGACCCGGGAACAGGGCACAGGGATGGTGGGAACCCCTCATAATGGGCACAGCGGGTGTACAGACCCGGGAACTCAGCACAGGGATGGTGAGAACCCCTCATAATGGGCACAGCGGGTGTACAGACCCGGGAACTCAGCACAGGAATGGTGGGAACCCCTCATAATGGGCACAGCGGGTGTACAGACCCGGGAACTCAGCACAGGAATGGTGGGAACCCCTCATAATGGGCACAGCGGGTGTACAGACCCGGGAACTCAGCACAGGGATGGTGGGAACCTCTCATAATGGGCACAGCGGGTGTACAGACCCGGGAACTCAGCACAGGGATGGTGAGAACCCCTCATAATGGGCACAGCGGGTGTACAAACCCGAGAACTCAGCACAGGGATGGTGGGAACCCCTCATAATGGGCACAGCGGGTGTACAGACCCGGGAACTCAGCACAGGAATGGTGGGAACCCCTCATAATGGGCACAGCGGGTGTACAGACCCGGGAACTCAGCACAGGGATGGTGGGAACCTCTCATAATGGGCACAGCGGGTGTACAGACCCGGGAACTCAGCACAGGAATGGTGGGAACCCCTCATAATGGGCACAGCGGGTGTACAGACCCGGGAACTCAGCACAGGGATGGTGGGAACCTCTCATAATGGGCACAGCGGGTGTACAGACCCGGGAACTCAGCACAGGGATGGTGAGAACCCCTCATAATGGGCACAGCGGGTGTACAGACCCGGGAACTCAGCACAGGGATGGTGGGAACCCCTCATAATGAGCACAGCGGGTGTACAGACCCGGGAACTCAGCACAGGGATGGTGGGAACCCCTCATAATGGGCACAGCGGGTGTACAGACCTGGGAACTCAGCACAGGGATGGTGAGAACCCCTCATAATGGGCACAGCGGGTGTACAGACCTGGGAACTCAGCACAGGGATGGTAGGAACCCCTCATAATGGGCACAGCGGGTGTACAGACCCGGGAACTCAGCACAGGGATGGTGGGAACCCCTCATAATGGGCACAGCGGGTGTACAGACCCAGGAACTCAGCACAGGGATGTGAGAACCCCTCATAATGGGCACAGCGGGTGTACAGACCCGGGAACTCAGAACAGGGATGGTGGGAACCCCTCATAATGGGCACAGCGGGTGTACAGACCTGGGAACTCAGCACAGGGATGGTGGGAACTCCTCATAATGGGCACAGCGGGTGTACAGACCCGGGAACTCAGCACAGGGATGGTGAGAACCCCTCATAATGGGCACAGCGGGTGTACAGACCTGGGAACTCAGCACAGGGATGGTAGGAACCCCTCATAATGGGCACAGCGGGTGCACAGACCCGGGAACTCAGCACAGGGATGGTGGGAACTCCTCATAATGGGCACAGCGGGTGTACAGACCCGGGAACTCAGCACAGGGATGGTGGGAACCCCTCATAATGGGCACAGCGGGTGTACAGACCTGGGAACTCAGCACAGGGATGGTGGGAACCCCTCATAATGGGCACAGCGGGTGTACAGACCCGGGAACTCAGCACAGGGATGGTGGGAACCCTTCATAATGGGCACAGCGGGTGTACAGACCCGGGAACTCAGCACAGGGATGGTGGGAACCCCTCATAATGGGCACAGCGGGTGTACAGACCCGGGAACTCAGCACAGGGATGGTGGGAACCCCTCATAATGGGCACAGCGGGTGTACAGACCCGGGAACTCAGCACAGGGATGGTGGGAACCCCTCATAATGGGCACAGCGGGTGTACAGACCCGGGAACTCAGCACAGGGATGGTGAGAACCCCTCATAATGGGCACAGCGGGTGTACAGACCCGGGAACTCAGCACAGGGATGGTGGGAACCCCTCATAATGGGCACAGCGGGTGTACAGACCCGGGAACTCAGCACAGGGATGGTGAGAACCCCTCATAATGGGCACAGCGGGTGTACAGACCCGGGAACTCAGCACAGGGATGGTGGGAACCCCTCATAATGGGCACAGCGGGTGTACAGACCCAGGAACTCAGCACAGGGATGTGAGAACCCCTCATAATGGGCACAGCGGGTGTACAGACCCGGGAACTCAGAACAGGGATGGTGGGAACCCCTCATAATGGGCACAGCGGGTGTACAGACCTGGGAACTCAGCACAGGGATGGTGAGAACCCCTCATAATGGGCACAGCGGGTGTACAGACCTGGGAACTCAGCACAGGGATGGTAGGAACCCCTCATAATGGGCACAGCGGGTGCACAGACCCGGGAACTCAGCACAGGGATGGTGGGAACTCCTCATAATGGGCACAGCGGGTGTACAGACCCGGGAACTCAGCACAGGGATGGTGGGAACCCCTCATAATGGGCACAGCGGGTGTACAGACCTGGGAACTCAGCACAGGGATGGTGGGAACCCCTCATAATGGGCACAGCGGGTGTACAGACCCGGGAACTCAGCACAGGGATGGTGGGAACCCTTCATAATGGGCACAGCGGGTGTACAGACCCGGGAACTCAGCACAGGGATGGTGGGAACCCCTCATAATGGGCACAGCAGGTGTACAGACCCGGGAACTCAGCACAGGGATGGTGGGAACCCCTCATAATGGGCACAGCGGGTGTACAGACCCGGGAACTCAGCACAGGGATGGTGAGAACCCCTCATAATGGGCACAGCGGGTGTACAGACCCGGGAACTCAGCACAGGGATGGTGAGAACCCCTCATAATGGGCACAGCGGGTGTACAGACCCAGGAACTCAGCACAGGGATGTGAGAACCCCTCATAATGGGCACAGCGGGTGTACAGACCCGGGAACTCAGCACAGGGATGGTGAGAACCCCTCATAATGGGCACAGCGGGTGTACAGACCCGGGAACTCAGCACAGGGATGGTGAGAACCCCTCATAATGGGCACAGCGGGTGTACAGACCCGGGAACTCAGCACAGGGATGGTGAGAACCCCTCATAATGGGCACAGCGGGTGTACAGACCCAGGAACTCAGCACAGGGATGTGAGAACCCCTCATAATGGGCACAGCGGGTGTACAGACCCGGGAACTCAGCACAGGGATGGTGGGAACCCCTCATAATGGGCACAGCGGGTGTACAGACCCAGGAACTCAGCACAGGGATGGTGGGAACCCCTCATAATGGGCACAGCGGGTGTACAGACCCGGGAACTCAGCACAGGGATGGTGGGAGCTCCTCATAATGATGAATTCATCATAACGAACATTCGTAATTGTTACGAAAAGTTAACGAACCTAAAAGTTAAAAACCCAGGAAGTCAGCACAGCACAGCACAGGGATGGTGGGAGCTCCTCATGATGATAAATTCATCATTCATATTTCGTACGAATCCAAATTGAATTTCGGACACGGATTACGAAATACGAATTAATTCTAATATGAAACGGAATGAAATGAAGCAAATTTATTGAAGGCGCCCATGTCTTGTAGCAATAAGACACACAGACAGGAATTTACGAGGCCTCTGAAGGAGTTAGAGGTGGTCTGTGTATCTGGTGATCACTTTGATAGGGCTACATCAGTCTCCTATACACGGTTACAAGGTGCGGCTGAATTTCAGGAAGAGGGTTTCAGGAGGACGTGGTCAAGCACTCTTGAGATGAACATAACAGAGGCTCAATGGAGAAATGCAGATTGTCACATAAATGTTCAAATAGCACACAAATTGCAGGAGACCGCATATAAACGATTGACTAGGTGGTACCTCATACCTGCAAAACTGAACAAATGGAACTCCACAGATTCCTGACACATGTTGGAGATGCAGGGGTGATGTGGGTACCTTCTACACGTCTGGTGGAGTTGTCCGCTCTTAACTACCTACAGGGACGAGGTTAGGGCAATCGTTGTACGAATAACAGAGACGAACATTAAACTTAGTTACATAGTTACATAGTTACATAGTAGGTGAGGTTGAAAAAAGACACAAGTCCATCAAGTCAAACCTATGTGTGTGATTATGTGTCAGTATTACATTACATATCCCTGTGTATTGCGGTCATTCAGGTGATTATCTAATAGTTTCTTGAAGCTATCAATGCTCCCCGCTGAGACCACCGCCTGTGGAAGGGAATTCCACATCCTTGCTGCTCTTACAGTAAAGAACCCTCTACGTAGTTTAAGGTTAAACCTCTTTTCCTCTAATTGCAATGAGTGGCCACGAGTCTTATTAAACTCTCTTCTGCGAAAAAGTTTTATCCCTATTGTGGGGTCACCAGTACAGTATTTGTAAATTGAAATCATATCCCCTCTCAAGCGTCTCTTCTCCAGAGAGAATAAGTTCAGTGCTCGCAACCTTTCCTCATAACTAAGATCCTCCAGACCCTTTATTAGCTTTGTTGCCCTTCTTTGTACTCGCTCCATTTCCAGTACGTCCCTCCTGAGGACTGGTGCCCAGAACTGGACAGCATACTCCAGGTGCGGGCGGACCAGAGTCTTGTAGAGCGGGAGAATTATCGTTTTATCTCTGCATTTGATCCCCCTTTTAATGCATGCCAATATTCTGTTTGCTTTATTAGCAGCAGCTTGGCATTGCATGCCGTTGCTGAGCCTATCATCCACTAGGACCCCCAAGTCCTTTTCCATCCTAGATCCCCCCAGAGGTTCTCCTCCCAGTGTATAGATTGCATTCATATTTTTGACACCCAAATGCATTATTTTACATTTTTCTACATTGAACCTCATTTGCCATGTAGTTGCCCACCCCATTAATTTGTTCAGGTCTTTTTGCAAGATTTCCACATCCTGCGGAGAAGTTATTGCCCTGCTTAGCTTAGTATCGTCTGCAAATACAGAGATTGAACTGTTTATCCCATCCTCCAGGTCATTTATGAACAAATTAAATAGGATTGGTCCCAGCACAGAACCCTGGGGGACCCCACTACCCACCCCTGACCATTCCGAGTACTCCCCATTTATCACCACCCTCTGAACACGCCCTTGTAGCCAGTTTTCAATCCATGTACTCACCCTATGGTCCATGCCAACGCACCTTATTTTGTACAGTAAACGTTTATGGGGAACTGTGTCAAATGCTTTTGCAAAATCCAGATACACCACGTCTACGGGCCTTCCTTTATCTAGATGGCAACTCACCTCCTCATAGAAGGTTAATAGATTGGTTTGGCAAGAACGATTCTTCATGAATCCATGCTGATTACTGCTAATGATATCATTCTTATTATCAAAATCTTGTATATAGTCCCTTATCATACCCTCCAAGAGTTTACATACTATTGATGTTAGGCTAACTGGTCTGTAATTCCCAGGGATGTTTTTTGGGCCCTTTTTAAATATTGGTGCTACATTGGCTTTTCTCCAATCAGCTGGCACCATTCCAGTCAATAGACTGTCTGTAAAAATTAGGAACAACGGTCTGGCAATCACCTGACTGAGTTCCCTAAGTACCCTCGGATGCAAGCCATCTGGTCCCGGTGATTTATTAATGTTAAGTTTCTCAAGTCTAATTTTAATTCCGTCCTCTGTTAACCATGTAGGTGCTTCCTGTGTTGTGTCCTGAGGATAAACACTGCAGTTTTTGTTCCTGAAGCCCCCCGATTCACTCGTGAAGACTGAGGAGAAGAATAAATTCAATACCTCTGCCATCTCCCCATCTTTTGTAACCAGATGTCCTTCCTCATTCTTTATGGGGCCAATATGGTCTGTCCTCCCTTTTTTACTATTTACATACTTAAAGAATTTCTTGGGATTTTTTTTGCTCTCCTCCGCTATGTGTCTTTCATGTTCTATCTTAGCCATCCTAATTGCACCCTTACATTTCTTATTGCATTCTTTATAAATTCTGAATGCTGTGGATGATCCCTCAACCTTGTATTTTTTGAAGGCCTTCTCCTTTGCTTTTATATGCATTTTTACATTGGAGTTAAGCCATCCAGGATGTTTGTTCGCTCTTTTAAATTTATTACCCAATGGGATACATTGGCTAATGCCCTTATTTAATATGCTCTTAAAGCAAACCCATCTCTCCTCCGTATTCTTTGTTCCTAATATTTTATCCCAATTTATGCCTTTTAGCAAGGTTTGTAGTTTAGGGAAGTTGGCTCTTTTGAAATTCAGTGTCTTTGTGTTCCCTTCATGTCTCCTATTTGTGTGATTTATACTGAAACTAATTGACCTGTGATCGCTGTTACCTAAATTGCCCCGTATTTCCACATCTGTTATCAGGTCTGTATTGTTGGTAATCAGTAGATCTAGTAATGTTTTATTTCTAGTTGGTGCGTCTACCATCTGACCCATAAAATTGTCCTGCAAGACATTAAGGAACTGGCGAGCCTTAAATGAATGCGCGGTTCCCTCCGCCCAGTCTATGTCTGGATAATTAAAATCCCCCATTATGATAACACTTCCCATCCTTGCTGCTAATCCAATTTGTGATAGGAGATCCGTCTCCACTTCCTCCCTCAGGTTAGGGGGTCTATAGCATACTCCCAGTATTATTTTCCCCTTAGCTTCATCCCTTTGGAGCTCTACCCATAAAGATTCCACCTCCTCCCTAGCCCCCTCAGTGATGTCATCTCTCACATTCACTTGTACATTATTCTTGATATATAGGCATACCCCTCCCCCTTTTTTACCCTCTCTATCCTTGCGGTATAGGGTATACCCTTGAATGTTTGCCAGCCAATCATGAGAGCTGTTGAACCAGGTCTCTGAAATTCCCACAAAATCCAAATCCTCCTCGTACAACAGTATCTCTAGTTCACCCATCTTGTCCGCCAAGCTCCTGGCATTGGTGAACATGCCACATAGTTTAGACCGGTCGCATATTGTCCTCGTATTGGGTGTTTCAAGATTGCAACTTGGACTTGCTACTATACTCACCTTGTGTTTTTGTGCTTTGGTTAACCTACCACTAATGCCCCCAATACTACCCTCTTGCCTGTTGTTTATTACACATCTCTAATTTACACTTAAACGCTACAAAAATTTGTTGACTAAGCATTTACTAAACGCTGCTAAAGCGCTGATTCCGACTCTCTGGCGGACCACTCGCACCCCAACGGTGGTGGAGTGGTTGGACAAAGTTTTCTGAAATCTGTGCGATGGAAGATACACTGGCGCATTCTTATGACAGAGTGGAAAAGTTTCATAGAACTTGGTCCCCTTGGTTGGAGTTCCGCTATTCCAGGTTATTTGAGGAGTTGAAAGCAACTAAGATCTCAACCTAATAGGGATACTTAGCCATTTACCTCCTGTAGAGTCCTACAGTGGTCTGGTGTGAGGTGACACCTAAAACCTGACAATGAATCCTCAAGAACATAAAACAAACTTTTTTTTTTTCTTTTACAAATTCTTCAAATTTTAATATTATGCACTGAATGAAAGTTACGCTTTGATAAACTGGAAGTTACCGGTAATAGCCCAATTCTATAGATATCTTTTCTATAAGTGTTTCTCTCAGCTGATTTCTTTTTTTTCCTACCCTTTTTTTTCTTTCTCTACTCTTTCCCTTTCCTCTTTCTATATATGTGGAGATACGATGCTAAGCAAAAAAAAAATGAATAAGCATTAGCTATAGAACGAAAGTGTAATTCGAGATGTCTCACATATGACATTGTTACATGAACCCCACATTGGCCAATATGGGAGTAATGAGATATCATTCAGATTATATTCAAGGACTTGCACCCCGTAGGTTATGTCACCATCCTGAGGTATATAGAAAGCGGGAAACCAGTGATAAAATTATCAATAGAACACGTTAAATGCACTTTTGTACCATTTATGCTTTTTTTTTTTTCTACATATGCAAATGATGTAAACATTTTTCGTGTTTTCTAATAAACTTTTTGATGTTAAAAAAAAACTGTACAAAGGACGATTGGGGGCCTTTCCTCGAAGAAGAGAATTAGAGAGTTAACAGGTGAGGAGCCAGAATATGGAGATAAGTCTTATAATATGAGTAGGGGAACCCGTCCGGACCAGGAGATTTATATGTAGGTAGGTCTTTGACAACAGCAGTGAGTTCTTCCATAGTAATGGAAGCTTTTAGTTTCTGGAGATCATTGGTGGACAATTTGGGCAAACGTATGTCTGCTAGGAATGTGTCAAGAGCCTCTTGTTTAAAGGGGGGGTGATGGGCTGGGGTTAAACAGTTTGCATTTTGGCTGCAGCAGTGCCCATTTTAGGTGCAAAATATTAAATTTATAATAAAAATACAGAAACAAGAACAGCAGATGCAATTTGAGCTTGCCTAAGGAGGATCTCACTGGTGTTCCAACAATTCATCATTTCATGTGTATGACGAGATTTAAGTTTATTACTTAGTAGCGCTGTTGACTACTTTTGATGAAGTGGTCCATCTGTTGGGATAAGAGTCAGTGTGAATTTTCCCTTCTGGTGACGGATCCTTTACAGCACTTCTTTGTGTGGACCTGCACTCATTGGACTGTTTTTACATGAAGAGGCTATCTTTCTAGTATTTGGACTGTTTATACTAGTTTTTAGTGCTGCATTATGAGAGTGCTCGGGTTAATGACAAAATGTATACCGGCTGTGACGTGGGCACAGCTTTACTCCAGGGAGCTCCAGTTCTTCCTGCTCTCCTTCTGGGACAGGAGGAGAGAATTTCTAGATGGGAAGGTGTCCCTCCCAGGGAAAGTGAGGGTTGCCTTTAAATGGTGGCTCGACCCAGGAAGGTTAGTGTTAGAGCAACCCTTGGCGCAGTGGGACCTGGTCAGTATAACCACCAACGCAACTTCATGGGGATGGGTGCCCATCTGGAGATCCAGTGAGCTCAGGGGCCATGGAGTTTGTTTCAGGGAGCAGCTTCTTCCAACTATAGAGAACTCCTGGCCATAAGTCAGGCCCTAGGGGTGTTTAAGAGCAGGATTCATGGAAAAGAAGTCCAGATCCTCTCAGACAATGCTATGATGGTAGCATACATAACCCACCAAGGGGGCACCTGATAATAGCTGTTTGTATTTTGGCTGCAGCAGTGGCCATTTTGGGTGCAAAGCATTTAATTTGTGATAATGAAAATACAGAAACAAAACCAGCAGATGCGATGAGAGTTTGTCTAAGGAGGATCTCACTGGTGTTCCAACAATTCATCATTTCATGTGTATGAAGAGATTGAAGTGGATTACTTATAAGCGCTGTTGACTACTTTGAATGAAGTGGTCCATCTGTTGGGGTAAGAGTCAGTGTGAACTTTCCCCTCTGGTGACGATTCCTTCCCAGCACTTCTTTGTGTGGATCTGCACTTATTGGACTGTTTTTAAGTGAAGAAACTATCTTTCTAGTATTTGGACTATTTATACTACTTATGATTTATGATATTGTGATTATTTTCTGTACCATGAAAAGTGTGAGAGCAGTTTTTACTTTTACCATCATCGTTACCATTTATGATTGTATTTAGCGCGGGTAGTTGTGTTTTTTAACTCTCATGATGTGCCTCCTGGACAAGGCCGATCAGTGCAGAGACTGCCCCTGAAACCTTCTCGATCTTCTCCTGGATCCTGGAGTCCACCTGTGTATTCCCGCAAAGCTGCTGTGACCCAATTGACATCAATGGGACTGCCTGCATGGGGTTGTGCAGAACACCTGTGCACCCCTCTGCAGCTAAACCCGGCCCGCAGTAGTATGTCCCACATGAACGAGGCCTTATGCTGAGTACACACCATTGGGATTTTGGTCGGAAAAAGATACGATGGCTTTTCTGATGGGATTCCGCTCAAGCTTGCCTTGCATACACACGGTCACACAAAAGTTTGCTGAACTTTCGACCGTCAAGAACGGGGTGAAGTACAACACTACGATGAGCTGAGAAAATGAAGTTCAATGCTTCCGAGCATGGGTCAAATTGTTTCCGAGCATGCGTAGGAATTTTGGGCATCAGAATTGCCACAGACGATCGCATTTTCGGATAGGAACTTTTTCCGACCGAAAAATTGAGAGCATGCTCTTAATCTTTTGCTGGCTGGAATTCGGCCAGAAAAAAGTCAGATGGAGCGTACACACGGTCGCATTTTCTGACCAAAAGCTCTCATTGGTCTTTTGCTGGTCGAACTTCCGATCGTGTGTACACAGCATAAGGCTTTGTTTAGACTTGTGTTTCTGAGGGAATGCACGGTTGAGCTGCATTTCTGACACTCGCCGACCACACCCCCTTAAGCTGCAATAGGCAGTGGACGGGGATGTTTACATGGTGGGCAGCTTTGCGCCAAACTTGTAGCGATGTCGTCCATCGAACGCTACACATTTAAATCAATGAGGGAGGATTGCAAGATCCCCGCAACTGCGCGATTGGATGCATTTGTCAGAAAAAATGGGATTAAAACAAGCAGTGAGGAGGCATCGGATCGCTTCTTCATCGCCTGTCAGTAGCCTCTGGAGCGTAACCTTGGACTTCAGAGGGAAGGGAGATCAGATGCATGTCTACATCTATCTTTACTATAATTCTTATTTATTTATTTTTTTTTTAACATGTACAATTTTATTTATTTTATTTTTTACTTTTATGGTCTCCTCAGATACAGATTTGGCAGATATACATTAGTGGAACCCAGTGGTGTAACTAGAACCTTCAGGGCCCCGGTGCAAGAAACCATAGAGGGCCCCCCTGACCTCCGTCCAGGGCCCTTCCCACTGATCCCAGGGGCAGCAGGACCTGGATAGGAGGGGGAACAAATCCCCTCCATTTTCCTCCTGCAGCCACTGAATGCCTATAAGAGGGAGAGGAGGAAAAGCAGATTTTTAGTGGCTGCAGGAGAAAAATGGAGGGGATTTGTTCCTCTAAATGCCCCTCCATCCAGGTGTTCAGGGGCAACATGTGTGCTATTGCAATTGTGACCCCTGCAGTTACGCCCCTGGGATGAGTGGCAGCGGTGTTGGTGGGGGATGGGATCAGTGGTAATTGGGGAGGGATAGGATCAGTGGCATTGGTGGTTGGGGATGGGATGAGTGGCAGCGGTGGGGGGATGGGATCAGTGACAGCAGTGGTGGTTGGGTGGGGATGGGATCAGTGGCAGCAGTGGTTGTAGGGGGATGGGATGAGTGCTAGCGGTGAGGGGGGATGGGATCAGTGGCAAGGGTTGTGGTTGGGGGGTGGGATCAGTGGTAGGGGGGATTGAATGGGATGAGCGGCAGAGGTGGTGGGGGGAATGGGATCAGTGATAATTGGGGAGGGATAGGATCAGTGGCATTGGTGGTGGGGGATGGGATGAGTGGCAGCAGTGAGGGAGAGATGGGATGAGTGGCAGCGGTGGGGGGATGGGATCAGTGACAGCAGTGGTGGTTGGGTGGGGATGGGATCAGTGGCAGCGGTGGTTGTAGGGGGATGGGATGAGTGCTAGCGGTGAGGGGGGATGGGATCAGTGTCAAGGGTTGTGGTTGGGGGGTGGGATCAGTGGTAGGGGGGATTGAATGGGATGAGTGGCAGAGGTGGTGGGGGGAATGGGATCAGTGGCAAAGGTGATGGTTGGAGGAGGATGGGATGGGATTAGTGGTAGTGGAAGTGGGGGATTGGATGGGATGAGTGGCAGCTGTGGTGGACATTGGATGAAATGAGTGGCAGCGGTGGTGGGAGGATGGGATTCATGGCCAGGGTGGTGGTTGGGGGGTGGGATGGGATGAGTGGTGGGGAGGGGAATGGTATCAGTGGCAAGGATGTGATCAGTGGCAGTAGTGGTCATGGTGGGGTGGATCAGTGGCAGCAGTGGTTGTGGTGGTGTGGGGGTTCAGGGTATCAGTGGCAGTAGTGGTGGTGGTGTGGGGGATCAGTGGCAGTAGTGGTGGTGGTGGTATCAGTGGCAGTAGTGGTGGTGTGGGGGGTATTAGTGGCAGTAGTGGTGGTGTGGGGATCAGTGGCAGTAGTGGTGGTGGTGGTATCAGGGTATCAGTGGCAGTAGTGGTGGTGTGGGGGGTATTAGTGGCAGTAGTGGTGGTGGTGTGGGGATCAGTGGCAGTAGTGGTGGTGGTGTGGGGATCAGTGGCAGTAGTGGTGGTGGTGGTATCAGGGTATCAGTGGCAGTAGTGGTGGTGTGGGGGGTATTAGTGGCAGTAGTGGTGGTGGTGTGGGAATCAGTGGCAGTAGTGGTGGTGGTGTGGGGATCAGTGGCAGTAGTGGTGGTGGTGGTATCAGGGTATCAGTGGCAGTAGTGGTGGTGTGGGGGGTATTAGTGGCAGTAGTGGTGGTGGTGTGGGGATCAGTGGCAGTAGTGGTGGTGGTGTGGGGATCAGTGGCAGTAGTGGTGGTGGTGGTATCAGGGTATCAGTGGCAGTAGTGGTGGTGTGGGGGGGTATTAGTGGCAGTAGTGGTGGTGGTGTGGGGATCAGTGGCAGTAGTGGTGGTGGTGGTATCAGGGTATCAGTGGCAGTAGTGGTGGTGGTGTGGGGGATTAGTGGCAGTAGTGGTGGTGCAATTGTCACTTAAAGCAACGCAGTGCCGTATCGCAAAAAATGGCCTGGTCATTGAGCAGCCAATTCTTCCGGGGCTGAAGTGGTTAAACATCTTTTTTGGGGGGGTCCAGAGGTTACATTAGGATCTAATAAACCTCTGATGTCTATTTAAAGGGGACCTGTATATATACAGTGGTGACGTAAAGTATTCAGACCCCCTTACATTTTTCACTCTTTGTTATATTGCAGCCATTTGCTAAAATCATTTAAGTTCATTTTTTCCTCATTAATGTACACACAGCACCCCATATTGTACACACAGCGCCCCATATTGTACACACAGCGCCCCATATTGTACACACAGCACCCCATATTGTACACACAGCACCCCATATTGTACACACAGCACCTCATATTGTACACACAGCCCCCCATATTGTACACACAGCCCCCCATATTGTACACACAGCCCCCCATATTGTACACACAGCCCCCCATATTGTACACACAGCCCCCCATATTGTACACACAGCACTCCATATTGTACACACAGCACCCCATATTGTACACACAGCACCCCATATTGTACACACAGCACCCCATATTGTACACATAGCACCCCATATTGTACACACAACTCCCCATATTGTACACACAGCCCCCCATATTGTACACACAGCCCCCCATATTGTACACACAGCCCCTCATATTGTACACACAGCCCCCATATTGTACACACAACACTCCATATTGTACACACAGCACCCCATATTGTACACACAGCACCCCATATTGTACACACAGCACCCCATATTGTACACACAGCCCCCCATATTATACACACAGCACCCCATATTGTACACACAGCCCCCCATATTGTACACACAGCACCCCATATTGTACACACAGCCCCCCATATTGTACACACAGCACCCCATATTGTACACACAGCACCCCATATTGTACACACAGCCCCCCATATTGTACACACAGCCCCCCATATTGTACACACAGCCCCTCATATTGTACACACAGCCCCCCATATTGTACACACAGCCCCCATATTGTACACACAGCACCCCATATTGTACACACAGCACCCCATATTGTACACACAGCCCCTCATATTGTACACACAGCCCCCCATATTGTACACACAGCACTCCATATTGTACACACAGCACCCCATATTGTACACACAGCACCCCATATTGTACACACAACACTCCATATTGTACACACAGCACCCCATATTGTACACACAGCACCCCATATTGTATACACAGCACCCCATATTGTACACACAGCCCCCCATATTGTACACACAGCACCTCATATTGTACACACAGCCCCCCATATTGTACATACAGCACCTCATATTGTACACACAGCACCCCATATTGTACACAGCACCTCATATTGTACACACAGCACCCCATATTGTACACACAGCACCTCATATTGTACACACAGCACCCCATATTGTACACACAGCACCCCATATTGTACATACAGCACCTCATATTGTACACACAGCACCCCATATTGTACACAGCACCTCATATTGTACACACAGCACCCCATATTGTACACACAGCACCCCATATTGTACACACAGCACCTCATATTGACAGAAAAACACAGAATTGTTGACATTTTTGCAGATCTATTAAAAAAGAAAAACTGAAATATCACATGCTCCTAAGTATTCAGACCCTTTGCTCAGTATTTAGTAGAAGCCCCTTTTGATGAGTCGTTTTGGGAAAGATACAACAAGTTTTTCACACCTGGATTTGGGGATCCTCTGCCATTCCTCCTTGCAGATCCTCTCCAGTTCTGTCAGGGGGGATGGTAAACGTTGGTGGACGGCCATTTTTAGGTCTCTCCAGAGATGCTCAATTGGGTTTAAGTCAGGGCTCTGGCTGGGCCATTCAAGAACAGTCACGGAGTTGTTGTGAAGCCACTCCTTCGTTATTTTAGCTGTGTGCTTAGGGTCATTGTCTTGTTGGAAGGTAAACCTTTGGCCCAGTCTGAGGTCCTGAGCACTCTGGAGAAGGTTTTCATCCAGGATATCCCTGTACTTGGCCGCATTCATCTTTCCCTCGATTGCAACCAGTCATCCTGTCCCTGCAGCTGAAAAACACCCCCACAGCATGATGCTGCCACCACCATGCTTCACTGTTGGGACTGTATTGGACAGGTGATGAGCAGTGCCTGGTTTTCTCCACACATATCGCTTAGAATTAAGGCCAAAAAGTTCTATCTTGGTCTCATCAGACCAGAGAATCTTATTTCTCACCATCTTGGAGTCCTTCGGGTGTTTTTTTAGCAAACTCCATGTGGGCTTTCATGTGTCTTGCACTGAGGAGAGGCTTCCGTCGGGCCACTCTGCCATAAAGCCCCGACTGGTGGAGGGCTGCAGTGATGGTTGACTTTCTACAACTTTCTCCCATCTCCCGACTGCATCTCTGGAGCTCAGCCACAGTGATCTTTGGGTTCTTCTTTACCTCTCTCACCAAGGCTCTTCTCCCCCGATAGCTCAGTTTGGCCAGACGGCCAGCTCTAGGAAGGGTTCTAGTCATCCCAAACGTCTTCCATTTAAGGATTATGGAGGCCACTGTGCTCTTAGGAACCTTAAGTGCAGTAGAAATTTTTTGTAACCGTGGCCAGATCTGTGCCTTGCCACAATTCTGTCTCTGAGCTCTTCAGGCAGTTCCTTTGACCTCATGATTCTCATTTGCTCTGACATGCACTGTGAGCTGTAAGGTCTTATATAGACAGGTGTGTGGCTTTCCTAATCAAGTCCAATCAGTATAATCAAACACAGCTGGACTCAAATGAAGGTGTAGAACCATCTCAAGGATGATCAGAAGAAATGGACAGCACCTGAGTTATATATATGAGTGTCACAGCAAAGGGTCTGAATACTTAGGAGCATGTGATATTTCAGTTTTTCTTTTTTAATAAATCTGCAAAAATGTCAACAATTTTGTGTTTTTCTGTCAATATGGGGTGCTGTGTGTACAATATGGGGGGCTGTGTGTACAATATGGAGTGTTGTGTGTACAATATGGGGTGCTGTGTGTACAATATGGGGGGCTGTGTGTACAATATGGGGGGCTGTGTGTACAATATGGGGGGCTGTGTGTACAATATGGGGTGCTGTGTGTACAATATGGGGTGCTGTGTGTACAATATGAGGTGCTGTGTGTACAATATGGGGTGCTGTGTGTACAATATGGGGTGTTGTGTGTACAATATGGGGTGCTGTGTGTACAATATGGGGTGCTGTGTGTACAATATGGGGTGCTGTGTGTACAATATGAGGTGCTGTGTGTACAATATGGGGTGCTGTGTGTACAATATGGGGTGCTGTGTGTACAATATGAGGTGCTGTGTGTACAATATGGGGTGCTGTGTGTACAATATGGGGTGCTGTGTGTACAATATGGGGTGCTGTGTGTACAATATGAGGTGCTGTGTGTACAATATGGGGTGCTGTGTGTACAATATGGGGTGCTGTGTGTACAATATGGGGGGCTGTGTGTACAATATGGGGGGCTGTGTGTACAATATGGAGTGTTGTGTGTACAATATGGGGTGCTGTGTGTACAATATGGGGTGCTGTGTGTACAATATGAGGTGCTGTGTGTACAATATGGGGTGCTGTGTGTACAATATGGGGTGCTGTGTGTACAATATGGGGTGCTATGTGTACAATATGGGGTGCTGTGTGTACAATATGGGGTGCTGTGTGTACAATATGAGGTGCTGTGTGTACATTAATGAGGACAAAAAATGAACTTAAATGATTTTAGCAAATGGCTGCAATATAACAAAGAGTGAAAAATGTAAGGGGGTCTGAATACTTTCCCTCCCCACTGTATATATATTTACAGTGGGGACGGAAAGTATTCAGACCCCCTTACATTTTTCACTCTTTGTTATATCTAGCTTTCTTATATCTATCACAGAGAGCCTATCAACCCCCTATACTGTATGATAGAAGTAAAATTAAGCAAAACAAAGTTTAAAAAATGAAGGTAACACACTGTAAAATATAAAACACATTTTAAAGCCCCCAGTTCCCACATACATGCACAGCGTACAAATGCCATCTTCAGGTTCGGTTATGTAGGAAACCAACGATCACATTACACAGTTTACATATCTCTGCACACACCAGAGTGAGAGGAATGTCTCGAGGGACATCATTCATGGAGAACTTTTAAATAATCATTTGGCCTAAAATGTGAATTTATCGATGTGCATAAAAAGACAAAATCCACTCTGTCAGTGAAAGAAATAACCTCTAGACATGTGCAATTAGTTTCATTCTGAATTTGTTTAACCACTTCAGCCGCAGAAGGATTTTACCCCCCTTCCTGACCAGAGCATTTTTTTTGCGATTCGGTGCTGCGTCGTTTTAATTGACAATTGCGCAGTCGTGTGACGCTGCGCCCAAACAGAATTGATGTCCTTTTTTCCCCCCACAAATAGAGCTTTCTTTTTGTGGTATTTGATCACCTCTGAGGTTTTTATTTTTTGTGCTATAAACAAAAAAAGAGTGACAATTTTGAAATAAAAAACATTATTTTTTACTTTTTGCTATAATAAATATCCTCCAAAAAAAATGTAAAAAAATAAAATTTCTTCCTCAGTTTTGGCCGATACATATTCTTCTACATATTTTTGTTAAAAAAAAAAAAAAAAAATCTCAATAAGCGTATATTGATTGGTTTGCACAAAAGTTATATTGTCTACAAAATAGGGTATAGATTTATGGCATTTTTATTATTTTTTTTTAATCAAATCCTTTTTATTATTTTATATGAAAACGACATTGACACAAAACAGACAAAACCACAAAAATAGAAATCACACCAAACCAAAACCCCCCAGAAAAACAAAAACAAACCCCAAACCACTTCCCTTCAACAAGCCCCGCCACTCCCCCCCCCCCCCCCCCACTCACTCGGAGTATATATAACACACACAAATAAAAGAATAACAATATCCAGCATTACAAAGTACACAGCACACATTGGATGACATGATACCCAAGTCATAGATTGAAGCCATCTAGACCAGATAACATCAAACGTATTCAGGGAGTTCCTTAGGGAATATGTATGCTTTTCAAAAAGATCGATCCTATTGAGATCTACAATCCAATCGGACACAGTCGTTGGATGTGAAGAGGTCCACATTTTTATTTTTATTATTATTTTTTAGTAATATCAGTGATCTGCGATTTTTTTATTGTGACCGCAACATTGCGGCGGACAGATCGGACACTTTTGACACTATTTTGGGACCATTGACATTTATACAGCGATCAGTGCTATACAAATGGACTGATTACTGTGTAAACGTCACTGGCAGGGAAGGGGTTAAACACTAGAACACTACATGTTCAAGGGGTTAAGTGTGTTCCCTGGATGTGTTCTAACTGTAGGGGGGATGGGCTTACTAGAACATGACAGAGATCACTGGGAGCAGTAGATCCCTGTCATGTTGCTAGGCAGAACAGGGAAATGCCTTGTTTACATAGGTATTTCTCCGTTCTGCCTCTCTGTGTCACGATCGCGGACATCGAGCCCGCAATTTAAAGGGGACGTACAGGCACGGCCTTTTGCGCAGCCGTGCCATTGTCCCGACGTATATATCGTCGTGCGCTGGACGGCAAGTGGTTAACAAATTTTGACAAATTTGTTCTTTTGGAATTATCTGAAAACGAAAACTCGTTTAACCATTTTTTTCCAAATATTCAGAAATTTGGATATTCCAAAATTCAAAAATTCTGAAATTTTGAAATAACTATCTAAGCAAATGGAACGTAAGGAATTAATAAGTAACAATAAATATTAAAAACATTTTATTATTATTATTATTTGTATTTATTATTAATTAATTCCGTTCCATTGGTTTAGATGCGGCATTCGTTATTTCGGATAATTGGTAACTTCGGATAAATTTGTATTTTTACATTTACCAACAACCAAATTTGACAGGAAATTCCAATACCTATAATTTAATAGTTAATAATTATTAGTTAGCTCGTTATTATTTAGAATTTTCGGATTTTCAAATTTACGAATTTCTGAATTTTCAAATTTACAAATTTTCAAATTTCTATCATTACAAATGACCCGAAAAACGAAAAAAAAAAAAAAAAAAACAAATGGAACGGAAACAACATTTTTTTTGGCAGTGCACATGTCTAATAACTACAGCAACGTATACATTTATTATGAAAACTATAGTGGCAACTAATGGCTTGAGAATCAAACCCACCATATTACTCAACCAAGTTCCATCTAAACCCATCCAAGAAAATGGATCCCACTTCCTCCCACCCAGGTGCCTGTTGGACCTCCTTTACCTTGTGTAGATATCTCCTTCTGAGATCCTCATGATATAAGATAAATGTACAACACTCTCTATGTGACACCAGTTTGTAGACTCCACCTTGATCTTCCGAGAGATAGTCAGCAGCCATGCAGTTCTGTGACACCACCTTAGGTGATGGAGACACTTCTGCTGTCAGTTCTGCTATAACATCAATGGTCTCATTGGTTATCTGATCCATGACTCCAGTACACGGGTTCATCTTACTTATCTTAGATGACTTAGATTCCCCATCCCGTCTATGAAGGGCTCACTGCATAAAACATATCCACTCCAGAGAAAATGTTTCTTCTCACTGGAAGGCCGGGGGAGTATTGGGGGAAATTGAGGCTTTCCCTTACAGATATGGGAGGAGCAACATCACCTAAAGTACAGCTATGGGTGGGATTGAAGGGAAGACATTTTAGGGTGCTCCTTCCACACAAGAAGGAAATGTTATCTGGTAGGACTAGGACTCTATTGGACCAATGGGGATTAAACATTCTGCAATTACATTGAGAAGCCTTGAAATGTTACTGGCCTGTGATTGGCTCTCCTATTGTTAGTGAAATAAGTGAGATCCCCTTGTCGGTGTCATTAATGGAATTTTAGAAACCATGTGAAATGTTTCTCCCAAATCCAAAAAGGTGACCCCCTTGGGTAGGTACCCATCCTAATATTCCTAATATGAGTTTGTAGTCCCCGCTACTACAGGAAACATGTGGGCAATCATTTACACCTTTTACAGCAGGACAGTAAATATCAGAAGACAATTCAAACATAAGACCAACAGCAGGAAGTCTTCTAACTTAATGTGTAATGTAATCTGTCATTAGAATTCCCAGAGTTCCCTCCGCAACATCGTTTTATCACCTGTTATCCTGTCTGTAGATCTGTTATTTTCCCACCTTCTGTAACAGGATGACAACCCTCATCATTCTGCAGTAACATTACACAGCAGTGTTATCACCCTGTACAGGGAAGTCTTAGATAGATTAGAAGTAAGACACACAACAAGTAAAGTCCAACTTCAGATAACGCTTCTAAAGCAGTTACAGCAACAGGTTTTTTTTAAGGTTTAAATGGATTAAGAGCGTATCATCGCATAGTGGTCATGCGGATACGAGGTAGGTTACAGGTGCCACGTCTTATATGAAGTAGTTTAGGAGAACAAGAGAGTATAGGTGGGCTCAAGACTTTATAGGCACAATAATGAAGATAATATATAATTAAAATATTATTTTTATTTCGAAATTATTATTTTTAAAAAAAAAAAAAAGAGAGACAGAGGATAAAAAACAGGGTAGGACATACAAAGTTTACAAATTATGCACTCCATACACATTTGGTAGGTTGGTATAGAAAAACAGCGAAACTACAGAACCAACAAGAGACATACAACTTATTGATCTATATAGTTACAGTACATTTCGTTGAACCAAACGCTATGTGATGGTGGCAATCAGATTCTGTATAAGCTCGACATGTTACGCGCCGTATGCGCTTCTTCAGGAGCACAGAGTTAGGATACCTGATCGATGTAATGACTATGCTTGGGAGGAAGGGGAGGTAAAAGCAGAACCACAGCAGTCTCCTTAGTAGATATTAGTAATTCCCAGCACTTTCAGCAGTAATTGTTAGGTGGGGGGGCGGGGGAAATTGCTAACAGTCGGAGACAGACTTGGAACTTTCATCAAGGTGCATAGACGCTCTTATTCCTTGGGAAGCTATTCGGTCTAACCCCCAATCCTGCTGAGTCTGGATATAAAACATGTAAATCCTGAATGGAGGAGTTGGTGCTGGAACGCCACACAGCCGTCTCGCCACGGGTAACTTGTTGTGTGGATAGTACTATCCACACAACAAGTTACCCGTGGCGAGACGGCTGTGTGGCGTTCCACCACAAACTCCTCCATTCAGGATTTACATGTTTTATATCCAGACTCAGCAGGATTGGGGGTTAGACCGAATAGCTTCCCAAGGAATAAGAGCGTCTATGCACCTTGATGAAAGTTCCAAGTCTGTCTCCGACTGTTAGCAATTTCCCCCCCCCCCCCCACCTAACAATTACTGCTGAAAGTGCTGGGAATTACTAATATCTACTAAGGAGACTGCTGTGGTTCTGCTTTTACCTCCCCTTCCTCCCAAGCATAGTCATTACATCGATCAGGTATCCTAACTCTGTGCTCCTGAAGAAGCGCATACGGCGCGTAACATGTCGAGCTTATACAGAATCTGATTGCCACCATCACATAGCGTTTGGTTCAACGAAATGTACTGTAACTATATAGATCAATAAGTTGTATGTCTCTTGTTGGTTCTGTAGTTTCGCTGTTTTTCTATACCAACCTACCAAATGTGTATGGAGTGCATAATTTGTAAACTTTGTATGTCCTACCCTGTTTTTTATCCTCTGTCTCTCTTTTTTTTTTTTTTTTAAATAATAATTTTGAAATAAAAATAATATTTTAATTATATATTATCTTCATTATTGTGCCTATAAAGTCTTGAGCCCACCTATACTCTCTTGTTCTCCTAAACTATTTTTTTAAGGTTTAAAACACCAAATGAATGAAAACTGACAGTTGTAAGCACCTCCGGTAGTGTTATATGGTGTTTCTCCATATCTCCAACTGCCATTTTTGCAAAATAGCTTGGCCTTCTATAGGAAGTAGAAAAAAAAAACAGATCTATTGGGGAAGGTCAACAGGTAATGAAAATATTACAAGGGGAGACTCAGAAAAACAAAAACATCTAATGACACATTTCACCATTTATGTAATTATTGATTTTGCCTATGGTAGTGCCAATGTCCTAATGTATCCAGAGACAAGAACTGCTCTTTGTAAACTTTACCCAAAAAATTAGATCTTTCCATTCAGAGTTAATCAAGTGAACCCCTATCGGATGAATTTCAGTCCCCCAGAGGTGGTAGGAGTATGACCACACACTTAACACTTGGTAAGCTCAGATCTTTTGCAGTGGTGCTGTGTGATTAGTCTATAGAGATGAGTAATAGCTGGACAGAGGAAGAAGATAACAAGGACATCCAATCTTCACCTGATGGAATCCCTGAGACTTTCATCAGAACCAAATGTAACACAACTAGCCAGCTGAACTTAAGTGGTACTGTCATATGCATCCCACGAACAGCAGCAACTCAGTGTGGGAAGGCCTACGCCAGCTTAGAACATTGCTTTCTCACCAAACAGAGACTTCCCCCTGGCTGGTGTCCCAGATACAGACCTGAATGCAAAGCTGCCATCCATGAGAGGCGATGGAACATGGAAAGGAAGCATTGATCATGGGAGGATTGGAGAAGGTGTGCTTAGCTGAAGCCATGATGCTTGGCTTATGGTGTATCAACAGTCAGAAGAATCTGGAATGGAGGTTTCATTACTGAGGCAGTGTTGGTCATGTATTTGCTTAGGATCTGGCAATGAAGAAAACACTTGGGAACACAGCTCAGGTAGTGATTAATGAAAATGCATTACATGTTCAGTCAAAGCTCCATAAAAAAAGGATAAAGATGAGAATCAAGAGGAAAACAGTTCAGTCATTGATGCTTATCTGAAAGAAAATATGTCTACTAGATGTGTTTCAAATGGATATAAACACTAAACTTAAATCATCAATCCATTACATTCCAGTTTGTTCACAGATTTTAGTTTTTTTTTAAAGTAGCATTTTATCTTCCTTTCTTCCCTAGCTTGTGGGATGATTTTGGGGCTGTGAATCTAATGGGACACCCGCAATTCCTTTAATATTCCCCTGGATATTCTTCTGGAGTTTCCTCTCTGCAGCTGGAGCTTGTGAATCATCTGGTGATAGATTAGTCCGGCATTAACTGTAACAGCTTTGTCACATTCAGAGCATTAAAATGGCTTTTCTCCAATGTGAATCCTCTGATGTTTGATAAGATTTGACTTCTGTGTAAAAGCTCTGTTCACTCCAGTGTGAACCTTCTGGTGTCTGGTAAGCACTGACTTTGCTTTAAAAGCTTTATCACATTCGGAACACTGAAATGGCTTCTCTCCAGTGTGAACCTTCTGGTGCCTGGTAAGCTCTGACTTTACTCTAAAAGCTTGATCACATTCGGAACACTGAAATGGCTTCTCTCCAGTGTGAAACTTCTGGTGTCTGGTAAGCTCTGACTTTACTATAAAAGCTTGATCACATTCGGAACAATGAAATGGCTTCTCTCCAGTGTGAACCATCTGATGTCTGATAAGCTCTGACTTTACTATAAAAACTCTGCCACATTCAGAACACTGAAATGGCTTCTCTCCAGTATGAATCCTCTGGTGTATGATAAGCCTTGACTTTTGTGTAAAAGATTTGCCACATTCTGAACATCGATATGGCTTCTCTCCAGTGTGAACCCTCTGGTGTGTTTTAAGACCTGACTTCCAGGTAAAAGCTTTGTCACATTCAGAACACTGATATGGCTTCTCTCCAGTGTGAATCCTCTCGTGTGCAGTAAGATCCTGCTTCTGTGCAAAAGCTTTGTCACATTCTGAACACTCAAATGGCTTCTCTCCAGTGTGGACCCGCTCATGTGTGATAAGGTTTCCCCTCTGTGTAAAGGTTTTGTCACATTCTGAACACTCAAACGGCTTCTCTCCAGTGTGGACCCTCTCATGTCTGAGAAGGTGTGCCTTCTGTGTAAAAATTTTGTCACATTCAGAACACTGAAAATGTTTCTCTCCAGTGTGAACCTTCTGGTGTGTGATCCATTTTGCCTCCATTGTAAAATCTTTATTGCATTCCAAACAAGAAGTAGCTTCTGAAATGACTCCTCTTATATATATGGGTTGGACTTTACTGCAAAATCCATTGTCACTTCCTGAACACTGAAATGACTTCTCTCCTGTTGTCCTCTGAGGCTGAATCAATGTCATAGAGCATCCAAAACATTTACAAAATTTAGAAAACTGATATGACTTTTGTCCTGTGTAAATCCTCCAGTGAATTGTGATAAAGACTTTCAGTCACATAAGACACCCATATGGCTCATTTTCCATGTGACTTAGTTGTTGTATTGATGAAGACCAGCATGACCGAAAACTTGGTTCATAAATCCACCTGTACAAAAAAATAAAAAAGTCAAAATTCTATAAAAATAAAATAGCTTTTTAACATTCATTTTTAAATGTATCTAATATATAGAAACAATACGTACAATATTATGTATATGTAAATATTTTTTTTTTTTACTGAGGACACTATTATTCCCATTGGCTGATACAATTGACAGTTTATTACAATTTCCAGCAGGAGAATCTCATTCTTTGTTCCAATCCAGATAAATGTTCTGCATAGTGATGAGCTTGGGTTCAATTTGCACATGCATTCGGCAAGTGCATCAAAAAATCCAAAAATTGTAGACGTAAATGCAAAACCCATAGATATCAATATATGGTGAGTCTTGAAAATCAATTCTCTCCATTTAGCTAATTATTCCTAATTATCTTCATTGCACTTCAGGAATGCTGTGAAATCTTCCTTTCCTTTAATCTCATTAACCCCGGAAATCCACAAACACACAGTAAGGGGATCCATGCATCTCCACTTCAGTGGGATAGAAGATCTCACCGCGTTTATAAGGTGAATGAGAAGAGATTTTTTTTATAGCAGGTCTTAGAAAGGAGGGTCATATGTAGAAGAAATCCAAAATTGTAGTGTTATACCGCGCTAAGTGTGCTACATGTGAATATTTCCTATAGAACAGCAGCAATTAATCCAAGTGACATAATCAAGGAAAACATGGGTATACAAAAAATAATGGCCCTAATTATAAAATAAAAAGTGCAGTGCATAAATTCATCCAAAATGCAAAAAGCCATGAAGGTACATATGAATATAAATAAGAATGTGTGCAGAAAAAAAAAAACAAGCCCTTATGATGGAAACATATAAAATGATATGTATATAAGAAAGTCCATATAGAAAAACATCAGAGCAGGTAATCCACCACCAAGTACTCATGCAGGACTTCTAGTGACACTCCACACCCAGTGAGTAGGGACACCTACCAGATAGTAGGGACCACCTATTGCTAGGATGGTCAAACAGGAATGCAGAAAAAACCTCTGCAGGGTATATAAGACCGGAAATCCTCTGGGACACTCCAATATTCAGCCAGATCTTCTATGGCAGTAATGGCGAACCTCGGCACCCCAGATGTTTTGGAACTACATCTCCAAACTCTGCAGTGTAGTTGAGCATTATGGGAAATGTAGTTCCAAAACATCTGGGGTGCCAAGGTTCTCCATCACTGTTCTATGGTAATCACACTCAAGTGAAGTCACAGCAGAATCAATACGACCAATTATAGATCATAAAGGAAAACTCCAATAGTGTGATACCGTTTGGGTTATCTATTGAAAGAAGAAAAAGCCAAATGGCTACTTACAATGTTTAAAATTCAATCTTGCATGAGATTGAGTGTGATTACCATAGAAGATCTGGCCTTATATTGGGGTGTCCCGGAGGATTTCCAGTCTTATATTCCCTGCAGAGGTTTTTTTCTGCCTGCCTGTTTGTCCATCCTAGCAATTGGTGGTCCTTACCATCTGGTAAGTGTCCCCACTCACTGGGTGTGGAGTGTCACTAGAAGTCCTGCATGAGTACTTGGTGGTGGATTACCTGCTCTGATGTTTTTCTATATGGACTTTCTTATATACATATCATTTTATATGTTTCCATCATAAGGACTTGTTTTTTTTTCTGCACACATTCTTATTTATATTCATATGTACCTTCATTGCTATTTGACTTTTGGATGAATTTATGCACTGCACTTTATATTTTATGATTAGCGTGATATGCAGAAGAAAAGCTGAAGTCATCCCCAGGTCTATTCTGGTTAGACATTTGGTGTCTTTGAATTATTCTGCAAAAAGGGCATAACAGCGGACATTCACAGAAAATATATAATAGAGTTCCCCTGGCATCATTATTTCACCTCCAACAGGTCAGAGAAGTTGTGGGGAAAATGTTGTGTAAAAGAGTGGGGGCTGTATACCATCTGGTCAGAATGTTATATCCGGACTCCTGGACAGTGCTGGAAAAGGAAGATTTGGGAGCAAAGAATAGGATATGATCCCTTTCTGTCTGGGTGAATGTGTGACCCAAATCTCTTTTCCATTTCAGAAGGAATGGGCGTGTGTAAATTACCAGTTACACTTACCGGTAACTGGGTTTCTAGGAAATCTTTCACCACGGCACACCTGAAAGATGACTGGCTCCACCTGACAGGAAACACAACCAACAATGAGGTTAAAAATCGGGACGGGGAGGTAAACGTCCCTTAGGTCTACTATGACCATAAAAGCATCTTTCAACAGATGATTCTGCACGCTGTATATACTTTTCATACGGAAGCTCTTGTGTCGTAAGCATTTGTTCAGCCTCCTGAGATTTATGATCAGGTGAATTTGCCTGAAGGCTTCTGGATGAAAAACATGTGGGAGCAAAATCCCCAACAGAGCTTTTCCAGTGGAACAATCACCTCCTACTCTGCCAGATCTTGTATACTGCCTAACAACCCTTCTGACGATCCCTGGGTGGGTAGGTCAAAATGAAATTTTGAGGGGGGGGGGGTTCTAATTGATAACCCCCTCTTAGTAATGGTAGGATATAGGGGTTCTGGGAAATTTCCTCCCACTGAGGAACAAAATGTGAGAGTCCCCCCACCATGATCCTGGTGTCACATAGACTCCTTACTGGGGTTCTTAGGGCCATAAAAGAGCAGACCGCCCTTCTGCCTGTTTTTCCTATTCCCCCACCTTCTGTTTGTGTCCTTCCTGGGGATAAACTGGCCTTGGCTAGGGGGGAAATGAAAAAAACATCCTGCCCTTCTCATTCTTGGCCTTAACTGGGAATTTTTTCCCTGTTTCCGTAGAAAAAAGAACCTGGTCTAGGCCGAGACAAAAAGCAAGGAACCCTCAAAAGGGCAACCCTCAAGAATGTGATCTGGACATGTGATCCCCTCCTATGACTTGACCCAGAGGGCTCTTCTTGCCGAATTGAGAAGGGCTGCTGACTTAGCCGTGGTTCCGACGTTTCCACTGCCACATCTGCCAGGTACGCCATCTCCTTACTAATAATCTCCAGGGAGTCAGTGTCCTCTTTGGACCTGGTCTCCCTAGCGACATAATCAGTTAGTCTATGAAGCCATCCATCAACATTTCTTGCTACACAAGCTGAGGCTAACGCTGGCGCCATGGCTGCAGCATTTGCATCCCAGGCCCTTCGTAGTAACGTCTCAGACCTACAGTCCACCTGGTCCTTAATGTTGCCTGAGTCCTCAAAGGATAAGTCAGACTTTTTTGAAACCCGCAACAGGGCTGCATTCAGTTTGGGGGTTTTGAAGAATTTCTCCTCCTCCTATCCCCCAAATGGATACCTCCTTTTCCATGTCTTAAGCTTTAAGACTTTTCTTTCTGGATCTTTCCAGTCCTTTAGGATGACCTCCTTAAGGGTCTGATGGACCGTCAGGACCTTGGACTGCGGTCTCACAAGCCCCCTGTACATTTTGTCTCGGGCTAACACCTGTGTTTGGGGTTCTGGAATGTCCTCAGAGGCTTAAATCACCCTGAGCAGCCCCTCCATATCCACCACAGCAAAAAGGTGCCTGCTCTGCCTGGAATCCTCACTGTCTTGGCTGTCTGACTCCGAATTTCCCCCCTCTTCTAGGGAACTACAGTTTGAATCACCTTGCTCCTGTAATTTCTCTAAGCCTGAATTGAGGGAGGAGGGATGTCTCTGGGTGCCCCTCAGTCTCCAGGCAGATGTACCCTCCTGGGCGGAAGGTTCCTCCCTTGAAGAGAGGTCATCTATGTCCTGATTCAATGCTATCACTGTCTTCAAGGACTGGAGAGTGGCTATGATCTTGAGAGGAAATCCTTCATAATGGCTGTTTGTCTTTTTTTCTTATTATTCCTACTTCCCACCCAGTCACCTTCTATGGTAGGCTTACCAGAAATGGACATGATCTACTGAACATGTTCCCTCTGATGACCACCACTCCTAGATAACCTCCAATATACATGACTGCTGAATTAGCACGAATCACCAATCACAGATCACCAATGTTTCTACACGACAGCTACCTTTTTCATTGTCTCACTTACAACAATATACTCATCTGCCACAATACCTCAGCTAATACTCATCCTTCACTACGCCTTTAAAGCTTATGTCACTGAACTCTAAGGGCCTCAACGCCCCTTTTAAATGAGCAGCACTATTGAAAAAAGCACAATCCCTTAAGGCTGATATAATCTTCACTCAAGAGTCACATTCTGCTGCCCACAAATGCCCTCGAGTTCACTTTCAACATTTCCCTCACCTATACTTGGATAATGGCCCCAAAAAGGCCTGTGGAGTTTTTATTGCTATCAGAGACTCAGTTGTATTCCGCCATATCTGCACTATTCAAGATCCCCAAGGCCGATACATTATCCTCATCTGCAAACTAAACCAAGTAGTCTTTACACTAGTTAACCTTTTATGCTCTGAATATTAAATAAAGGAAATTTCTTACTCCGCTGTTTGCCAAAGTTATGGAAGTGATGCAAGACACCCTTATTATTGGAGGACACTTCAATACAATCCTGCACCCCAACATGGACTCCACTGCTACCACCAGAAGACCAGGTCACTCCATTGCTCCTTTACTACATAAATATGAACTATATGATGTATGGCGCTGCTTCCACAGATCCGAGAAGGACTTCACCTTTTTGTCTGCAGCACACTCTTCCTACGCACGCATAGACTATTTCTTCACGATAAAAGGGTCGCTGCAAAATGTTCTGCGTGCGGACATTGGTACAATTTCTTGGTCAGATCACGCTCCAATCATGCTAGAATTTGATGACAAACTTTGTAACTCCTCAGTGGAGACTAAACACCTCACTTTTGGGGGACAAGCATTTGTACCAAAAGATTGTGCAGGAACATCACAACTTTTTTGGGTATAATGACAATCCTGAAATCAACAGATTTACCCTGTGGAATGCCTATTAAGCATATATGAGGGGGGTATTACTCAAAATGGCTTCATCTGTGAGGAAACAGAGGAGGAGACAGATCGAAGACATGCTACACTCTATCACCCTAAAAGAACAAGAGAATAAATCCAATGCAAATCCCTGCCTCACACAAGATATCCTTCGAGATAGGCAACAATTAAGAGCTCTGCTCCTTTACAAACACAAAACCCATCCCAAATACCTTAAAGCCAATTATTATGGCCTCCACAATAAAGCAGGAGCCTGGCTGGCTAAAAGAGTAAAAGTGAAACAGCTTAAGCAGAAAACTAATTCTCTTACTCACCCTAGGTCTAAGAATATCCTATTTAACCCACAGGACATAGCCAATGCCTTTGAAGACTATAATCAGTTCCTTTATGAGCTCCGTAGCAATGACTCTTTGCCCCAACCCTACCCTGAGCTCATTAACAACTTTTTGAATAGAATCCTAACCTCAATGATGACCAACTCCAGTCTATCTCCCAACCTTTCACAACTCAAGAAATCTGCTCAGTCATCAAAAAACTACCCAATCACAAATCCCCGGGAGAGGATGACTTTTCAAACGAATACTATAAATATCTCTCCACTGAAACTGCCCCATATCTGCGGTCTGTCTTTGATCTCACCTCTTCCTCTGATTCATTCCCACTAGAAATGCTAAGAGATGTGATTGTAACTATACCAAAACCCAACAAAAACCCAACCTGCCCTGCAAAATACAGGCCCATATCTCTTCTGAACACAGATGTTAAGATATTTTCCAAACTTTTAGTGCTCAGACTACAAAAAATCTTACCATGTCTTGTTCACCTTGATCAAGTTGGATTTATCCCAGGCTGTCAGCAACCAGATGGGACCAGACGTCTCATTAATTTAATCTCTCAGGCTGGGACCTCTTGGATGCCTTCTCTGCTCCTCTCCTTGGATACTGAGAAGGTGTTGGATAGGGTCCACTGGGGATACCTCAAGATAGTGCTTAGCTCATTTGGAATTACAGGATGGATACAAAAGGCCAATACTATCCCTCTACTTCACTCCCTCAGCCACTGTTCTCACCTCAGGAATCACTTCCAAACCCATACACATAACAAATGGGACGAGGCAAGGATTCCCCCTATTGCATATTATTTTCACGCTGCTTATAGAACCACTAGCGGAGAGCTTCCGTGCCCATCCCAACATCACAGGCCTCACAATAGAGCTGGCACTGAGCACAAAATAAGCCTCTCTGCGGATGATGTCATGCTAATGTTTTCTGACCCCGAGACATCGCTACCTGAGACGCAAAAACTACTAGTAGAATTTAGTGTCATGTCCTACTATATATTAAATTCCACCAAATCCCAAATCTTATGCCGCGTACACACGAGCGGACTTTATGGCAGACTTTGCCCGGCGGACTTTTCAACGGACTTTTCGAATGAACGGACTTGCCTACACACAATCCACCAAAGTCCGTAGAATTCGTACGTGATGATGTACGACCGGACTAAAACAAGGAAGTTCAAAGCCAGTAGCCAATAGCTGCCCTAGCGTGGCTTTTTGTCCGTCGAACTAGCATACAGACGAGCGGACTTTTCGACCGGACTCAAGTTTGACGGATAGATTTAAAACATGTTTCAAATCTAAGTCCGTTCAACTTTTGAGAAAACAAAGTCCGCTGGAGCCCACACACGATCAAATTGTCTGACGAAATCCCGTCCGCCGGGCAAAGTCTGCCGTAAAGTCCGCTCGTGTGTACGCGGCAGTAGGAGTAAACATTCCAACTTCCTTGCAAGCTCTTTTAACAAAGTGGTTTCCCTTTGTTTGGTCCCTTCACTCCTTGACATTTTTAGGAATTCAACTGACTCCACATACCTCACAGCTCTATAGACATAACTTCAGGCCCTTCCTGGAATCTCTACCCCAACAACTTTCCCACCTGAGGACTCCCGAGCTATCAACAGCAGGCAGGATAGCGACCTTGAAAATGTTGATCTTCCCTAAACTCTTTTATCTGTTCTGTACCCTAATAATACCATTACCGCGGACTCTATTTTCCTCCGCCCGAAAACGTTTCAATCAATACATATGGAACCACAAACCCCCCAGATGCTCCCTTAACATAATGATGAGACTTAGAAGTAATGTAGGGATGGGGGTGCCTACCATTATGTCCTATTATAAAGCATGTGTCATAGATCTAATGCCATATTGGTGGAACCCCTCCAAACATAAAGCTCCACTCCCCAACTCTGACATCCCAACGGTGCAGATCTCCTTCAAGTTGTGGTCGTAGTTCCCCCTTATATCCTCACCTAAACGTCCATTCTCAAAAATTCCTACCCAGCTATCGGTGTTCCAACACGTTATACCCTGCATTGACATCCACATATGGCAGACTAGAGGCCTTACTCTATTGAGAGACCTATACCAAGGTGCATCTCTTCACACCTTTGAATTTCTATGTACTCGGTTTATCCTCTCCCCGTTGCACAATTTAAACCCCTTCCTGCCGAGCGTACGCAGATGTGCGGCCTCAGATTTCTGGGGTTATACTGGCATGATGCCCGCAGCTGCAGACATCATCCCGGTACTGTTTTTTAGGCCCGGCGATTTACTTTCCAGGTATAACAACCGATGCGGCTAAAAGCCACTCGGCTGTTATACCGGAGGAGCGGGAGGGGACGTCCCCCCCTCCCGCCGCTCTTGCCGGCCTCCCGTTCCACCGGGAGGCCCGATCACCAATCCGCCGCCTCCGGCGTCTAGGGACAGAAAGGAACGAGACTGTAAGTGGCTTCATTCCAGTCTCCTAATTGTAAACAAGGAAGCGACGTCATGACGTCACTTCCCGTTTACTCGGCTGCCAATGGTGCCGGTTTAAAAAAAATATACAGTAATCAGAATCACTGAAAACGGCGATCTGAATACTTTGAAGTGCAAAGGAAGGATTGGAGGTCTTTTAGACCCCCCGATCCCTCCATAAAGAGTACCTGTCACCACCTATTACTGTCACAAGGGATGTTTACATTTCTTGTGACAGCAATAAAAGTGATCTTTTTTTTTTTTTTTTAACACAATTTATTAATATAAAAATAAATAAAATAAATAAGAAAAAACATAAAGAAAAAGCATACGAAAGTCACGACTGCATATGTAAACGGTGTTCAAATCACACATGTGAGGTATTGTCGCGATCGTGAGAGCGAGAGCAATAATTCTAGCACTAGACCTCCTCTGTAACTCTAACCTAGTAGCCGTAAAAAAAAATTAAAGAGTCGCCTATGGAGATTTTTAGGTACCTTAGTTTGTCGCCATTCCACGAGTGCGTGCAATTATAAAGCATGACATGTTGGGTATCTATTTACTCGGTGTAACATCATCTTTCACATTATACAAAAAAATTGGGCTAACTTTACTGTTTATTTTTTTTTTAATTAATGAAAGTGTCCCTTTTCCCAAAAAGTTGCGTTTAAAACACCGCTGCACAAATACCGTGTGACATAAAATATTGCAACAATCGCCATTTTATTCTCTAGATTCTCTGCTAAAAAAAAATATGTAATGTTTGGGGGCTCTAAGTAATGTTCTAGCAAAAAAATACGGATCTTAACTTGTAAACACCAAATGTCAAAAATAGGCATAGTCATGAAAGGGTTGACTACCTACGAATCCGCTCTTTCCTTCATAAACACTCATTACCTCTATGCCTGGAAATCCCAGTGTCAATACATACCTTCTTCCACTAATCTACACCCCTACTAAGGGGCACCTCCTTATTTTATAACATTTACCACGCCCAAGACTCCTTCTCCAGGACCACTACTATTGCCAAATTGGGAGGAAATATTGGGGAACACTTTCCCAGATACTTGTTGGGTGAAATCTTTCTCCACCACTTACACCTCATCCAGATGTGTAATCCACTGGGAACACTTCCAAAAAGTAGTACATTCTTGGTACCTAACCCCATTCAAACTTTCCAAGTTCTACCCATCCAAAACAGCCCAGTGGTGGAGAAAATGCGGAGAATCTGGTACCCTATGCCATATACTATATCGTTGAAGTCATTCTGGAATAAGATCTTTTCCATATTATCAGATATATGTGGCCAACACACAGCTCCTAACCCAGAATTAGCTATCCTACACCTGAATATTCATACATTCCACCCTAAACTACCAGTGGTGATCATACAACTTTTATTTGCAGCGAAAATCACAATTACAAGACATTGGAACTCTTCCACTCCACCCTCTCCTAGTGATGCCATTCTCTCTCTAAACTATCAGTGTTAGATGGAGAAATTACTGGCGATCACAACCCTGACTAACACAACATTTAGAGATAAATGGGATCTCTTGTTATCAAACCCTAAATGTACAGTTAAAGCTTGAAAATGTTTAAGTCTTGATAGCACCACCTCAGATGTTCCATAACACGCATCCCTATACCTGGGTTGGCTACGTTGCTACCCTATGTTGTTCCCAAGGGGGTGTCCGGGACAGAGAGCAACATGCCTACCGCATGACATAATGTTAATTCCTATTATGTTCTGGTTAATTTGACTCTTATTTGGCATGGCACCCATACTAGTAATATTTCGATGATAGTTCTACTGTATGCAGAGTGGACTAATGCAAATATCTGTTTGTATCCTTCTATATGGAAACTCAGTAAAAATTATTAAAATTAAAGCTGCTTCTCCTCCAATCTCAATGTGTGGTCCCGTGTCCTCTTACACTCCTTGAGACTGAATAGTTTTTTTCGTATGCTGGGATCCCCTTTGAGGTATTTGTAAATCAAAATCATATCTCCTCTCAAGCGTTGTATCTCCAGAGAGAAGGAATTTAGTGTTTGCAGTCGTTGCTCGTAATTGAGGTCCTCCAGTCCCCTTATTTGTTTTGTTGCTCTTCTTTGGACTCTCTCCAGTTCCAGCACATCCCTACGGAGGACTGGTGACCAGAACTGGACAGAATACTCCAGATGTGAAAATGGATGTGAAGATTGACTACATTTCATTACTTCACCCCTAATTCACATATTCATGGCTGCATTTGTCCTAGAACCCAATGTGTAGTGAAGTGTTATTGGTTGCTCGGATGCAGGCATTTGCGCCACGTACATTCCAGCAACCAATGCAGAGCATAATTGGTTGCTAGGACAGTGGTGGCTGCCAGCATCCTAGTCACCAAACTGGAAGTTGTCATTTATCTGCAGTAGAGATATCACCACTAAATGAATGAGTTCTGACTGCAGCAGAGGTTTCATGGGTGGGAGATCAGAATGGACAAACTGGTCAATACATCAACCTTCTAAAACTTAGAGAATGTAAAAGGAAGAGCGGACCTCCCAGATCTGAGACACAGAAACCTGATGATGAAAAGTCCAAGAAGTGATCACTACTCTAGTGGTGTGGACTGTAATGGGAGGAGGAGGAACTTTATCACACAACTCATAGACCTGCAAAACAATCTACTGAATCCACTTAGAAATAGTGAATATAAGAGATCTACTCGGGGTGAACTAGTGCCAGACACAGGGGGGAGGGGAATGCGATCTCTTCATTAAAGTGAAAAGCAGAGACCAGTTTGGGTAAAAAAGAAGATCCTTGGTCTCAAAACAACCTTGTGACCTTTTAATCAAAGTGATGTCCACGAGTAAGATCATCTTATGGGGTAACAATGTCATGAATATGTCCCAAATAGGTGCAGAATGTGAGTCTTTGTAACTCCAACAATACTAACTCAAGAGCCAAGAGCTGAAATCTTGTCTGACTTGACCTTAAAGAAGACCTTCATTAATGAGAAATTACCACAACTGTGGGGGCAATAAACACTCTGGTCAGGACTATGTCATGTACAACGGTTAGCACTATTGTAATGTACAACACAATATATAGAGTAGAGAGGTCGGCACTATTGTAATGTACAACACAATATATAGAGTAGAGAGGTCAGCACTATTGTAATGTACAACACAATATATAGAGTAGAGCGGTCAGCACTATTGTAATGTACAACACAATATATAGAGTAAAGGGGTCAGCACTATTGTAATGTACAACACAATATATAGAGTAGAGAGGTCGGCACTATTGTAATGTACAACACAATATATAGAGTAGAGCGGTCAGCACTATTGTAATGTACAACACAATATATAGAGTAGAGAGGTCAGCACTATTGTAATGTACAACACAATGTATAGAGTAGAGGGGTCAGCACTATTGTAATGTACAACACAATATATAGAGTAAAGGGGTCAGCACTATTGTAATGTACAACACAATATATAGAGTAGAGGGGTCAGCACTATTGTAATGTACAACACAATATATAGAGTAGAGAGGTCAGCACTATTGTAATGTACAACACAATATATAGAGTAGAGGGGTCAGCACTATTGTAATGTACAACACAATATATAGAGTAGAGAGGTCAGCACTATTGTAATGTACAACACAATATATAGAGTAGAGAGGTCAGCACAATATTATAGTCATAGTGCCCCTTATACTGCTGGTCAGGGGGGACAAATGATTTGAGTCTGTGGTCAGCAGGATGAAAACAATGTTCAGCCATAGTGGTCAGTGGGAGGAGAAATGTCCTCTATGTTGTTACAGACTCTGGTATCGGGGTACAGGGATGTGGGGGGTCAGACAACACATGGGGGGATCACCTTCTGTTGTATATCCACAGAAATCACCCAGCACGCTGGCAGATTGTCAGGAGAACCCCAAGTTCCCAGCCCAGACAGGGGTAAAGCCGGGCACATGGGCTGTATGTCGGGAGACATGGACTAGTTTAAAAAAAAAAGGGCAACATTCAGCCCGTGTGTATGTCGATGTGTTCGTTTGGCCAACTTCTGCTGGACGAGCAAACAGAAAAAACCCAACATCCGACCAAATGCAGATCAGTGCTCTCTGCCAATAGCTGAGAGCGCTGATTGGAGTGTTCTGGCGGGGGGGCAGAACACAACAGCTCAGTGGGGAAGATCGCTGTATTAATCTCACATGGTTAGTACAGCGGCTCCGACCGGAACTGACCATTTTTTTCCCTTCAACTTTCCTTCAGATTTACCAAAACCATATAATATGAGGTGATACTCAAACACTTTCAGTTTGTATGCAGTCAGGCCGGCCCTTACACTACATAGGTAAAGGTTAATATAAAGGAAATTGAACAAGAAAACTGCATAATGTGTGGCCAGCTTAATGGTTGGGGGTCAGTCTAGTAATCAGCACACACTTCTGGGGTTCCTCAGGCTCTCCTACAAGCTAGAATCCTTGTGTTACTCCCTCTTCCCACTATCCATGTACACCCCACACCAGACACATGACAGGGGGAAGTGATGGGACAGGGGGGGTGGGGAAGGGCCAGGGTGGCAGTGAGTGGTAAGTGGGAGGAAAAAATGCTTGTTATCTGTGGTCAGTGTGTGTGTGTGAGTGGGGGGGTTACAGGGGGGGAATGTTGGGCATTCATGATTAGTAAAAAAGGGGAACATAGGTGCTCAGTAGAGAGACAGTAGACACTTGTGCTCAGTGGGGGGATAGGGGGCAGTGAGGAGATAGAATGGTAACAAGGGGACAGTTGAGGGACAGAGAGGTGGACAAAGGAAGTTGTGGAGGGACAGAGGGGTAAACAGAGGGGCAGCGGGGTACTGAGGGGTGGACAGGGGGCAGTGGGGGACAGAGGGGTGGACAGGGGGCAGTGGGGGACAGAGGGGTGGACAGGGGGCAGTGGGGGACAGAGGGGTGGACAGGGGGGCAGTGGGGGACAGAGGGGTGGACGGGGGGGCAGTGGGGGACAGAGGGGTGGATGGGGGGGCAGTGGGGGACAGAGGGGTGGATGGGGGGGCAGTTGGGGGCAGAGGGGTGGACAGGGGTGCAGTGGGGGACAGAGGGGTGGACAGGGGGCAGTGGGGGACAGAGGGGTAGACAGGGGGGCAGTGGGGGACAGAGGAGTGGATGGGGGGCAGTGGGGGACAGAGGGGTGGACAGGGGGCAGTGGGGGACAGAGGGGTGGACAGGGGACAGTGGGGGACAGAGGGGTGGACAGGGGGGCAGGTGGGAACAGAGGGGTGGACATGGGGGCAGTGGGGGACAGAGGGGTGGACAGGGGACAGTGGGGGACAGAGGGGTGGACAGGGGGCAGTGGGGGACAGAGGGGTGGAAAGGGGGCAGTGGGGGGACAGAGGAGTGGGCAGGGGGAAGTGGGGGCAGAGGGGTGGACAGGGAGCGACAGAGGAGTGGACAGGGGGCAGTGGGGGACAGAGGGGTCGACTGGGGGCAGTGAGAGACAGAGAAGTGGATAGGGGGCAGTGGGGACAAAGGTGTGGACAGGGGAGCAGTGGGGGGCAGAGGGGAGCACAGGTGAACAGTGGGGGACAGAGGGGTGGCCAGGGGGCAGTGGGGGACCGAGGGGTCAACCGGGGGACAGTGGGTGAACAGAGGGGCAGTGAGAGACAGAGGGGTGGATAGGGGCAGTGGGGGGCAGAGGTGTGGACAGGGGAGCAGTGGGGGGCAGAGGGGAGCACAGGTGAGCAGTGGGGGACAGAGGGGTGGACAGGGTCAATGGGAAGACAGGGGCAGCGGGGTGGACAGGGGAGCAGTGGGGACAGATGGATAGACAGGAGGACAGGGAGGTGGACAGGGGAACAGTGGGGTGGACAGGAGGTTAGTGGGTATGGGGAAAGGGATGTCCAGGGGAGAAGTGGGGCGACAGAGGGGTAGACAGAGGTCATATAATAAATTCAAACACTTTCAGTGTGTATGCAGTCAGGACGGCCCTTGCACTACATAGGTAAAGTTTAAACTAAAGGAAATTGAACAAGAAAATTGTATAATGTTTGGCCACCTTAATGGTTGGGGATCCCCTACAAGCTAGAATCCTTATGTTACTAACTCTTCCCACTATCCATGTACACCCCACACCAGACACACAACATGGGACAGTGAGGGGACAGGGGGGAAGTGGGTTGAATTGTTAGGCAATTGGGGGAAAGGGAGGGAGACAGGTTAGCAGTGAGAGGTAAGTGGGAGGAAAAAAAAGCCCATTATCTGTGGTCAGTGTGTGTGAGTGAGTGGGGGGACGTGGGGGATTGGGGGTGATCAGGGGGTCAGTGGAGGACAGAGGGATGAACAGGCAAGCAGTGGGGGGGAGGCAGAGGGGAGACCATGTGAGCAATTGAGGACAGAAGGGTGGACAAATGAAGCAGTGAGAAGACTGTTGAGCAGGGGGCAGTGGGGTAGATGAAGGGGCAGATGAGAGTACAGAGGGGTGAACAGGGGAGCAGTGAGGGGACAGATGGATGGACAGGGGGACAGGAAGGTGGACAGGGGGCAGTTGGGGGGGCAGAGGGTTGTCCAGGGGAGAAGTAAGGTGAATTGGGAGATGAATACCTTGATGATAGTGATCTGGTCTGGAGGTTGATGTGAAGCTCCTCTGATGAGTCTTCTATGGTTGGGGTCCTCTCGCATGGTCCCTCTTGGCTCCTCTGATAAGTCTACTATGGTTGGGGTCCTCTCGGATGGTCCCTCTTGGCTCCTCTGATAAGTCTTCTATGGTTGGGGTCCTCTCGGATGGTCCCTCTTGGCTCCTCTGATGAGTCTTCTATGGTTGGGGTCCTCTTGGATGGTCCCTCTTGGCTCCTCTGATAAGTCTACTATGGTTGGGGTCCTCTCGGAGGGTCCCTCTTGGCTCCTCTGATGAGTCTTCTATGGTTGGGGTCCTCTCGGAGGGTCCCTCTTGGTTCCTCTGATGAGTCTTCTATGGTCGGGTGACGTCTGACTCTTCCCAGCACAGTGACTGAACATGAAGGGGGAAATCTCTCCCAACTCTTGGCTTCTCTTCCTCCTGCTCACAAGTGTCCACAATCAGGGGAAAGTTCCCCTTAAAGTGTCATTCCACCTTGTGGGGGGTCCTAGGCCTGCAATGTGCAGACTGTAGACATGAAGCTGATTCTGCTCTGACCTGTGTAAGGATCTTCTCTGTCTCTCTTCCGTGTCTCCGATGGAGGCTTCTTGTCCTGGCTGAGAGGTGTGAGGGACGTCCTGTGTCTGCACTATGAATCTGGGAAGACTCCAATCATATTGTGGGCCAGCTTCCTCACAGGGGGCCCCTCCCTCACAGACGCCCCGGGGCCACGCTGACTAAAAACACAGTGCAGGGGAGGGGGGATTCACAAAAAGGACCCCTCCCTCCATTCTCCAGGATGACACAATAGAATCTCATTACAGGTCAAATAAAGAAGGTTTGTTGAAAAGTTCTTCTGGTTAGTGGAGGGAAATCAATGTTGATTTATGAGTGCAGTGAGGAGAAGATTGGGAGGAGCAGGATGTGGATTTTTTCTCCAATGAATTAACTTCTAGCAGTGAATGTGATTTTCATTCAGTAAATTAAATTTATTCCAAAATGAGATGATAAAAGGAAATTTTCCTGTACCCACCTTCCTGTACATAACGCATGCCAGAACCCACCTTCCTGTACATAACGCATGCCAGAACCCACCTTCCTGTACATAACGCACGCCAGAACCCACCTTCCTGTACATAACGCATGCCAGAACCCACCTTCCTGTACATAACGCACGCCAGAATCCACCTTCCTGTACATAACGCATGCCAGAACCCTCCATCCTGTACATAACGCACGCCAGAACCCTCCATCCTGTACATAACGCACGCCAGAACCCTCCATCCTGTACACAACGCATGCCAGAACCCTCCATCCTGTACATAACGCACGCCAGAACCCTCCATCCTGTACACAACGCATGCCAGAACCCTCCATCCTGTACATAACGCACGCCAGAACCCACCTTCCTGTACATAACGCACGCCAGAACCCACCTTCCTGTACATAACGCACGCCAGAACCCACCTTCCTGTACATAAGGCACGCCAGAACCCACCTTCCTGTATGTAATGCACGCCAGAACCCTCCATCCTGTACATAACGCACGCCAGAACCCTCCATCCTGTACATAACGCACACCAGAACCCTCCATCCTGTACATAACGCACGCCAGAACCCTCCATCCTGTACATAACGCACGCCAGAACCCACCTTCCTGTACATAACGCACGCCAGAACCCACCTTCCTGTACATAACGCACGCCAGAACCCACCTTCCTGTACATAACGCACGCCAGAACCCACCTTCCTGTACATAAGGCACGCCAGAACCCACCTTCCTGTACATAACGCACGCCAGAACCCACCTTCCTGTACATAACGCACACCAGAACCCACCTTCCTGTACATAACGCACGCCAGAACCCTCCATCCTGTACATAACGCATGCCAGAACCCACCTTCCTGTACATAACGCACGCCAGAACCCACCTTCCTGTACATAACGCACGCCAGAACCCTCAATCCTGTACATAACGCACGCCAGAACCCACCTTCCTGTACATAACGCACGCCAGAACCCACCTTCCTGTACATAACGCATGCCAGAACCCTCCATCCTGTACATAACGCACGCCAGAACCCACCTTCCTGTACATAACGCACACCAGAACCCACCTTCCTGTACATAACGCACGCCAGAACCCTCCATCCTGTACATAATGCACGCCAGAACCCACCTTCCTGTACATAACGCACGCCAGAACCCTCCATCCTGTGCATAACACATGCCAGAACCCTCCATCCTGTACATAACGCACGCCAGAACCCTCCATCCTGTACATAACGCACGCCAGAACCCACCTTCCTGTACATAACACACACCAGAACCCACCTTCCTGTACATAATGCACGCCAGAACCCTCCATCCTGTACATAACGCACGCCAGAACCCTCCATCCTGTGCATAACGCATGCCAGAACCCTCCATCCTGTACATAACGCACGCCAGAGCCCACCTTCCTGTACATAACGCACGCCAGAACCCACCTTCCTGTACATAACGCACGCCAGAACCCACCTTCCTGTACATAACGCATGCAAGAACCCTCCATCCTGTACACAACGCACGCCAGAACCCACCTTCCTGTACATAACGCATGCAAGAACCCTCCATCCTGTACATAACGCACGCCAGAGCCCACCTTCCTGTACATAACGCACGCCAGAACCCACCTTCCTGTACATAATGCACGCCAGAACCCACCTTCCTGTACATAACGCACGCCAGAACCCTCCATCCTGTACATAACGCATGCCAGAACCCACCTTCCTGTACATAACGCACGCCAGAACCCACCTTCCTGTACATAACGCACGCCAAAACCCACCTTCCTGTACATAACGCACACCAGAACCCACCTTCCTGTACATAACGCATGCCAGAACCCTCCATCCTGTACATAACGCACGCCAGAACCCTCCATCCTGTACATAAGGCACACCAGAACCCTCCATCCTGTACATAATGCACGCCAGAACCCACCTTCCTGCACATAACGCACGCCAGAACCCACCTTCCTGTACGTAACGCACGCCAGAACCCTCAATCCTGTACATAACGCACGCCAGAACCCACCTTCCTGTACATAACGCACGCCAGAACCCACCTTCCTGTACATAACGCATGCCAGAACCCTCCATCCTGTACATAACGCACGCCAGAACCCTCCATCCTGTACATAACGCACGCCAGAACCCTCCATCCTGTACATAAGGCACACCAGAACCCTCCATCCTGTACATAATGCACGCCAGAACCCACCTTCCTGCACATAACGCACGCCAGAACCCACCTTCCTGTACGTAACGCACGCCAGAACCCTCAATCCTGTACATAACGCACGCCAGAACCCACCTTCCTGTACATAACGCACGCCAGAACCCACCTTCCTGTACATAACGCATGCCAGAACCCTCCATCCTGTACATAACGCACGCCAGAACCCAACTTCCTATACATAATGCACGCCAGAACCCACCTTCCTGTACATAACGCACACCAGAACCCACCTTTCTGTACATAACGCACGCCAGAACCCACCTTCCTGTACATAACGCACACCAGAACCCACCTTCCTGTACATAACGCACGCCAGAACCCACCTTCCTGTACATAACGCACACCAGAACCCACCTTTCTGTACATAACGCACGCCAGAACCCACCTTCCTGTACATAACACACGCCAGAACCCACCTTCCTGTACATAACGCACACCAGAACCCACCTTCCTGTACATAACGCACACCAGAACCCACCTTCCTGTACATAACGCACGCCAGAACCCACCTTCCTGTACATAACGCACGCCAGAACCCTCCATCCTGTACATAACGCACGCCAGAACCCTCCATCCTGTACATAACGCACGCCAGAACCCTCCATCCTGTACATAACGCACGCCAGAACCCTCCATCCTGTACATAACGCACGCCAGAGCCCACCTTCCTGTACATAACGCATGCACACTCTGTACCTCACACTTTCCTGAACCCTGCACTCTGTATGTAAGTGTCAGCAGGGTACAGACTGGTCTGCATATAATGTACAGTACGGTGTCAGTTTATAAGACCAGTCTGTACCCTAATGGCACTGTACTGTATTGGAGTGGGGGTTTGCATTGTGGATGGTAGGGGTTGGTAGGAGGATGGTTGGGGGACACCAAAATGCATACTCACCTAAGTAGACAAAATTCCTTGCACCGGCCCTGTCTATCCACATCCGCACACAGCATCATCCATTCATCCCTCCAGTATCCACAATGTATCCACATCCACGCCCAGCACCATCCATCTATCCATTCCTCCAGTCTCCACAATGTGGGCGGATTCAGTGGGACGGCCATTGGGCAGGCCCTGAGGAATGTTGGTGATCAGGCCCCGGGGGGCCCAGGCCTAAAGCTGTGTAAGGGGCCCCAAAATTTCTGACGTCTGCCCTGATGGTGAGGGGAGGTCTCCACTGTCAGAACACAATAGCAGAGTGGGAAGATTCTCCCAACTTTCTCCCTCAGGACTCTCATATTGCACACACCGGGGGATCACCTCATACCCTTCATCTTCTACATGTGCTGGACGCCATGACACTCATTTCTTGGGGAAAACTTTCTCCCGGAGATCTTGGAGGAGATGAAAGGAATGTTGTACGATGCATGTGTGAGACGAGGCACATGACATCACACGCTCCATCTTCTGCATGCGCGGTATAACATACATTTTCATAATGGCGGTGTGGGGGAGGGGACACAGGCTGCACAAAATTGCAATAAAAGCTCATTTATATTTGCAGCTGAGGGAGCAGTAAAAACACGTAGATGAGCCATATTTACTGATGCTCAACTACTGTCCACAAAAGCAGCAACCAAGGATGTAGACAGGAAGTGGCTGAGATAAACCAGAGGCTCTGGATGGACAGTTGGATAAATGGCTCTATATTTAGGATGTATCCGGTCTATAAACCAGAGGCTCTGGATGGACAGTTGGATAAATTATTCAATTTTTAGGATAATATGTATCTGGATGGACAGTTGGATACATTTTTCTATATTTAGGATGTATATTGTCTATAAACCAGAGGCTCTGGATGGACAGTTGGATAAATGGTTCTATATGTAGGATATATCTGGTCTATAAACCAGGCTCTGGTTTATGGACAGTTGGCTAAATGGATCATTTGTTAAAAGTAACCACACACTATACAATCTGATTGTATAATCTCCTCCTTTCCATCTTCCATCATCTACATAGTACAAGGATCTGCCCGATCCCATACACACTGAATGGAAGGTTTGGGTGTGTCCTCCTATTACATTGTTTTGGAAACATTACAAGAAATAGAGTTCTGTTCAAGAATCCCCCAATATGTACCTTGTCACCCCCTCCTATGTTCCCTGCACTACCCCTCCCCCCATAATAATCATGATCCCCCTGAAAAAAGTGACCCCAAATTTGTTCCATCGGTTCCTCTATCCTTTTCCAGTGGTGACCCCACATTGTACACTATAGTTCCTCCTCTCCAATATGATGATGCCACATTGTGACACTACACTGCCACCTATGGTTTCCTCTTCTATACTCCCCTCCACTCCTATTGACCATTCTTCCCGTCAGGCCCAAATTTGCCTAGGCCATGGTTCCTCTCTCCTCCCCTCTTAGTGACATCACATTACCCCCATGGTTCCTCCCTCCTTCCCTCTTAGTGACATCACATTACCCCCCATGGTTCTTCTCTCCTCCCCTCTTAGTGACACCACATTACCCCCCATGGTTCCTCTCTCCTCCCCTCTTAGTGACATCACATTACCCCCCATGGTTCCTCTCTCCTCCCCTCTTAGTGACATCACATTACCCCCCATGGTTCTTCTCTCCTCCCCTCTTAGTGACACCACATTACCCCCCATGGTTCCTCTCTCCTCCCCTCTTAGTGACATCACATTACCTCCCATGGTTCCTCTCTCCTCCCCTCTTAGTGACACCACATTACCCCCCATGGTTCCTCTCTCCTCCCCTCTTAGTGACATCACATTACCCCCCATGGTTCTTCTCTCCTCCCCTCTTAGTGACACCACATTACCCCCCATGGTTCCTCTCTCCTCCCCTCTTAGTGACATCACATTACCCCCCATGGTTCCTCTCTCCTCCCCTCTTGGTGACATCACATTACCCCCATGGTTCCTCTCTTGCTGTCACATAAGTCATCTCCCTCTGTGGCCCCTCCCACTCTGATCTCTCCAGTCATTTCTCCTTCAGCTACTTGTCTGTCTCTGGCTGAAGCTCCATGTGAAAGGGGGAGGGGTGTTCTCAGTGGGGGAGGGGGTGTCCTCAATGCATAAAAGGAGGGGGTGTTCTTCGTGAAGAAGAGGGAGGGGATGCTCTCAGTGGAGGAGAGGGGGAGGGGAAGTTATCAGTGCAAGAAGAGAGAGGGTGTCCTCAGTGGAGGAGGGGAAGGGGTGCCCTAAGTGGGGGAGGGGGAGGCGGCATCCTCAGTGGAGGAGGAGGAGGGGTATTCTCAGTGGAGGAAGAGGAGGGGGGTGTCCTCAGTGGAGGAGGGGGTGTCCTCAGTGGAGAAGGGAGAGGGGGTGTCCTCAGTGGAGAAGGGGCAGGGTGTCCTCAGTGGAAAAGAGGGAGTGCCCTCAGTGGAGGAGGGGGAGGGGGTATCCTCAGTGGAGGAAGAGGGGGGTGTTCTCAGTGGAGAAGGGGGAGGGGTGTCTTCAGTGGAGGAAGGGTGTCCTCAGTGGAGGAGGGGGGTGTCCTTCGTGCATAAGGGGGAGGGGTGTCCTCAGTGGAGAAGAGGGTGTGTCCTCAGTGGAGAAGGGGGAGGGGGTGTTCTCAGTTGAGAAGGGGGAGGGGTGTCCTCAGTGGAGGAAGGGGGAGGGGTGTCCTCAGTGGAAGAGGTGGGTGTCATCCGTGGACAAGAGGGAGGGGTGTCCTCAGTGGAGGAGGGGGTTTCCTCAGTGAAGGAGGGGGTGGGGGTGTCCTCAGTGAAGGAGGGGGTGGGGGTGTCCTCATTGAAGGAGGGGGAGGGGGTGTCCTCATTGAAAGAAGGGGAGGGGTTGTCCTCAGTGGAGGAAGGGGGAGGGGTTTCCTCAGTGGAGGAAGAGGGAGGGGTGTCCTCAGTGGGGGAGGGGGGTGTGTCCTCAGTGGGGGAGGGGGAGGGGATGTCCTCCTAATTTTGAATCATTATTGGTTCAGTTATCATTATTGATAGGACAAGGGGAGGCATAAGGCTCACAGAACAGAGATTGTACAGACAGATTGGAATGTGTATGGACACCCTTATCCTGGACGTACAGGAATCATTTTATTTTCATTCAATCAGTGGGTAGAATGAACATTTCCCACACATTGGAGGGGGATGGGGGAATCTCCCCCGCTGTGCTATTGTGTCCTGACAGTGGAGACCCTCCCCCACCATCAGAATTGGTATTGATCATTCAGGAAAAACCTGACAGACTGGTTGTACACAAATCGATTAATAGACTGACCTGTGTACAACCAGCAAGCCAATACATGGATCAAAATCCCTCCAGTCCCTACTGAAGCCCTTATTGTACCTCCCTGCCCCCACACCACCATTATGAAAATGTATGTTATACCGTGCATGCAGAAGATGGAGCGTGTGATGTCATGTGCCTCGTCTCACACATGCGTCGTACAACATTCCTTTCATCTCCTCCAAGATCTCCGGGAGAAGGTTTTCCCCAAGAAATGAGTGTCATGGCTGCTGCACATGTCTCAAAAAAGGCCTACACCAAAGAACTTTTGGAAAACCGTGCAGAGTCGGCAGCACCCTGCACATGGGGAGCTCTGCAGTGTGATGCAGTCAGTTGCCTGCCCTTAAGCTGGCCCCTGGAGGGCATCCTGCCTCGTTGGAGGTGTGCCTCCTCCTCCTCTCTTCTATTTGGCACCCACGTAGAGTCAGTGACCTCATCATCCCCTCCCTCCTCTCCATTGGAGCTAACCTGGCAGTATGCTGCAGCTGGGGGAACATGACTGCCAGTTTCTTGTCCTTCTTGGGCACCCCCTCTCTCTGGGCTCATGTTACTGTCTTCATCCTCAACCTGGGTACCATCAACAGAGCCTTCAAAATGCTGCGCATCCTCCTGCAGCATGTACCCTACACTGTGGTTGAACATTTAGAGGGACTCCTCAGGGCATGATGGTGGGGCTAGGGAAGGAGTGACTGATGACATTGAGCCTATGGAAGAGGCCGCTTTGGCAGCTGCATTGGCAGACAAAGTACCCTGAGCCTGGGTGACAGAGGATGAGGAGGATGAGCATGGCTTGGTCATCCATTCTACCAACTCTTCTGCATGTTGTGGCTCAACAAAAAAGAAAAAAAAAAGGACAAGTGTGTCCCATGGCCACGTGCTGATGAGGATGCACCGTCTCCACGACCAGCACTGTTGCCTCTAGACACAGAGGCTGCTTGCCCTCTTTTAGTGGCCTGTGAGTGTCTGCCTCTCCTTAGTGGCCTTCCAGACATACTGTACAATTAGATTAGCAAAACAACGCCTGCTGAAAACAGTACACCAGGAATGGCCTACAGCCTAATAAAAAATAAAACATTTCCAGTAAAAAGAACAGTGTGGGGTCCCCCCAGTCCATACCAGACCCTTCATGGAACCCAATGCCAAAAAACAAAAACAAAACAAAAACACAATGCGGGGTCCCCCCAAAATCCATGCCAGAAACTTTATCCGAGCATGCAGCCTGGCAGGTCAGGAAAGGGGAGGGACGTGTAAAAGATTGGTCGATCAATCGCAGGAAAGATTGGTAAATGAATCGCAGGAAGGATTAAAGTAAGGAAGGATTGGTTGATCAATTGCAGAAAGGATTATTCGATCGATTGCAGAGGGCATTGGCCGATCGACCAAGGTAAGGATAGGCTGATCGATCACAGGAATAATCTGTTGCTTGATCGTTGGAAGGATTGGTTGATCACAGGAAAGATCGGTAAGTCGATCACAGGAAAGATCAAAGTAAGGAAGGATCGGTTGAACAATTGCATAAGGGATTACCCAATTGATTGCAGAGGAGACATTGGCAGATTGATCACGAGATGGATAGGTCGATCAATCACATGAGGAATCTGTCGTTTGATCGCAGGAAGAATTGTTTGGTTAATCGCAGGAATGATCTAGGGAAAGAAGCATCGTCAATCAACAGCAGGAAGGATAGGTTGGTCGATCGCGGGAAGGATTGGTTGATTTATTGCAGGAATGATCTAAGAAAGAAAGGATTGGTCAATCGATCACAGAAAAGATTGGTTGGTCAATCACAGGAATGATTTAAGGAAGGAAGCATTGATCAACTGAGCACAGGAAAGATTCATTGGTCAATCACAGGGGGATCAAAGCAAGGAAGGATCAGCTGACTGATTGCAGAAAGAATTACTCAATTTATCACAGAGGGCATTGGCCAATCGATCACGGGAAGAATCGGTTGATTGCAGGAAGGATCGGGTGGTCGATCGCAGGAATGATCTAAGAAAGGAAGCATCAGTTAATTGATCAAAAGACAGATCAGCCAGTCAATCACAGGAAGGATCTAAGGAAGGAAGCATCAGTCAATCGATCACAGGAAAGATCGGTTAGTCAGTAGATCACAGAATGGATTAGTCAGGCAATATCAGGAAGAATTAGTAAGGATCAGTTGATCATTTGCAGGAAGGATTGCTCGATCAATCACAAGAGGGATCAGTCAAGTGAAAGAAGGATCAAGGAACTGATTGATTGAAGAAAGGCAGGCAGCAATAGTTAATTGAAAAAGCATCAAAGGACACATTGACCGAAGAAAACGATGATCAATTGCAGGTGGGATCAGCCAATCAATCTCAGGAAGAATTGCTCAGTCAATCGCAGGAAGGATTGGTCGGTCGAACTAAAGGAAGGATTGGTTGGTCGATTGCAGGAAGGATCAGTCAATGAAAGGCAGGATCAAAGAATTGATTGATCAAAGGAAGGATTGATTGATCAAGGAGAACTGACTAATCAAGGATAAGTCAGTTGATCGCAGAATGGATTTCACCAAAGGATTAAAGGAAAGAAGGATTTCCAGTCGATCGATTGCAGGATGGATTGGTCGGTCGATTGTTGGAGGGATTGGTTGATCAATTGCTGAAAGGATCAAAGAAAAGAAGGATTGTTTGATCGATCAAAGGATCCGTCGGTCACAGGAAGGATCGTTTGGTCGATTGCAGGAAGGATCAAAGTAATGAAGGAATTATCCATTGATTTCAAGAAGGATAGCTTGTTCGATTGGAGGAAGGGTCGGTCGATCACACGAAGGATCAGTTGGTCGATCGCAGAAAGGATTGGTCGGTTGATTGCAAGAAGGATTAAAGTAAGGAAAGATTGATCGATCGCAGGAAGGATCAGTCAGTCAATCACAGGAAGGAGTGGTCGGTTGATCACAGAAAGGATTGGTTGACTGATTGCAGGAAGGATTGTTTGATCGATCACAGGAAGGATTGGTCAGTCAATTGTAGGAACCATCAAAAAGGAAAGAAGGATTGTTTGATTGATCAAAGGAAAAAAAGTCATTTAAAACTACTCGCGGCTATTAATGAATTGCCGGTCCAACAATACACATAAACGTTCATTGATAAAGACGGCATCGGAATTCCCCACAGGGGAACCCCGGCCACAATTTTTTTAAAAATGGCGTGGGGTCCCCCTCGAAATCTATACCAGACCCTTCAGGTCTGATATGGATTTTAAGGGGAACCCCGCACCAAAATTAAAAAAAAAATGGCGTGGGGTCTCCCCAAAAATCCATACCAGACCCTTATCCGAGCATGGAACCTGGCAGGCCGCAGGAAAAGAGGGGGGATGAGAGATCGGCCCCCCTCCCTCCTGAACCGTACCAGGCCACATTTGGGGTTGATGGGAACAAGGGCCTCATCCCCACAACCCTTGCCCGGTGGTTGTGGGGGTCTGCGGGCGGGGGGCTTATCGGAATCTGGAAGCCCCCTTTAACAAGGGGATCCCCAGATCCCATCCCTCCCCCTGTGTGAAATGGTAATGGGGTACAAAAGTACCCCTATCATTTCACAAAAAAAGTGTCAAAAATGTTAAAAATGACAAGAGACAGTTTTTGACAATTCCTTTATTTAAATGCTTCTTCTTTCTTCTATCTTCTATCTTCCTTCGGTTTCTTCCTCCATCTTCTGGTTCTCGTTCAGCATCTTCCTCCACGGCGTCTTCTTCCCTTCTTCTTCTCGGGCCGCTCCGCATCCACCATGATGGGAGGCTCCCGCTGTGTGACGCTTCTCCTCTTCTGACGGTTCTTAAATAACGGACGCATGGGGACTTGAGGGGGCTTCCCTGTGGCATTCCCTGTGACGTCAGAGGGGACACCGGGTGACTCCGCCCTCCATTATTTAAGAACTGTCAGAAGAGGAGAAGCGTCACACGGGAGCCTCCCATCATGGTGGATGCGGAGCGGCCCGAGAAGAAGAAGGGAAGAAGACGCTGTGGAGGAAGATGCCGGACGAGAACACCGAAGGAAGAACCAGAAGAAGAAGATGGAGGAAGAAACTGAAGGAAGATAGAAGAAAGAAGAAAGAAGATAGAAGAAAGAAGAAGCATTTAAATAAAGGAATTGTCAAAAACTGTCTCTTGTCATTTTTGACAGTTTTTTTGTGAAATGGTAGGGGTACTTTTGTACCCCCTTACCATTTCCCACAGGGGGGAGGGCTGGGATATGGGGGTCCCCTTGTTAAAGGGGGCTTCCAGATTCCGATAAGCCCCCGCCTGCAGACCCCCACAGCCACCGGGCAAGGGTTGTGGGGATTAGGACCTTGTCCCCATCAACATGGGGACAAGGTGTTTTGGGGGGCTACCCCAAAGCTCCCTCCCAATGTTGAGGGCATGTGGCCTGGTACGGTTCAGGAGGGGTGCGCTCTCTCATCCCCCCCTCTTTTCCTTCAGCCTGCCAGGTTGCGTGCTTGGATAAGGGTCTGGTATGGAATTTTGGGGGGACCCCACGCCATTTTGTTTTTAAATTTTGGCCAGGGTTCCCCTTAATATCCATACCAGACCTGAAGGGCCTAGTATGGAATTTAGGGGGACTCCCACATCATTTTTTTTTAAATTTGGGTTCGGGGTTCCCCTGTGGGGAATTCCCATGCCGTTTTTATCAATGAACTTCTATGTGTATTGTCGGACCGGCAATTCATTAATAGCCGCGAGTTTTACATGACTTTTTTTCCTTTGAAATGTCATTTTGCTGTCAGACTGTTCTAAACACGGGAAACATGCGCCCCTTTACAGGCATACTATAGACACCCCCCAGGTACGAAATTTAAAGGGATATTACACTTTTATTGTTTCACTTTAAGCATTATTAAAATCACTGCTCCCGAAAAAATGGCCCTTTTTAAAACTTTTTTTTGCATTGATCCATGTCCCCTGGGGCAGGACCCGGGTCCCCAAACACATTTTATGACAATAACTTGCATATAAGCCTTTAAAATTAGCACTTTTGATTATTCATGTTCGTGTCCCATAGACTTTAACAGTGTTCGCGTGTTCGAACAATGTTTTTTGCCTGTTCACATGTTCTGGTGCGAACTGAACAGGGGGGTATTCGGCTCATCCCTAATCCTGAACCCTGAATTCCTGTATCCTGCATTCCTGAACCCTGAATTACTGTGTTCCTGAACCCTGCATCAGTTCCTGGACCCCTGCAGCCTGATCCCTTCCCACCTGCTCTTTCTGTCTCCTGTCACCCTTTTCCTGCCCTGTCTTGCTCCCAACTCCCACTGCTTGATCTTCTGTGTATGACACTGGCTCGGCTATGATTACGATTTTGGTATTCCCTATCTGCTGTATATACTTAGTTTAGACAGTAGTTCTTTGTGGGTCACTATTTGGTTATTTGATTTGTTTTGCACAGTTTGGTATATTGGAGGTGCATTTATATCTTTGTTGTTCACTTATCTTTTAAATAAATGATATTATTTTACACTACTTGTGTCTGGCATTCTCTGGCAGTCCCCCCAGTTCCTGAGATAATACCAGGGCCAGTCCTGACCAGAAGTGGCTGCACAGGGAAGCCATCCTGGCTCTGCTGTTGTTTGTGGCGAGATAGATCCGGAGGAGGTTGTATACTTTGTTGGTGACAGAGGAAAAAGAATATTGCCGCCAGATACTGAAGGAGTGGCCAGTGATCAGCTGTTAGAATTCATTTGTCTTGCTCATTTCCTGGTTGATCAGGGCAGGATGTTATTTGGTGATGTTCAGCCATTAATTGTTGTTCATTTATCTTTTAAATAAATGATATTATTTTACACTACTTGTGTCTGGCATTCTCTGGCAGTCCACACATTTCTGGTCCCCCCCAGTTCCTGACAGAGAGTCTCCATCACTTTTTCGGAACAACTCCTTTCTCTGAGGATTTCTCTCTCAAGAACCAGGCCATCAGTCGAAAGAAACCTGGGTCAGGGTGGTATAATAGCCCCTGTAGGAGCAGGTCCCATGTGACTGGAAGCCGCTGCAGAGGAGAAGACACAGGGTCACAGACAGTCTTGGCCACCGCAGGGCCACTAAGAGCAGAAAGCACCTCGAGCGGCTTAGTTTTTGTAGTACCCACGGAATCAGCACCAGGGGGTGAAAACTGTACGCTAGGCCAAAATCCCAGTCCTGGGCTAACGTGTCTACCCCTCCAGACCCCTGTTCCTGAGCAAGGGGAAAATTATCGTTCCACCTTTATGTTCTTCCTGCACTTTTCTATTCTTCCTGCAGGCAAAAAGGATCTATTTCCAGGGTACCAAAAATTTGACTCGGATAGAAACTGTTTAATGTAGAAAAAATAGGCACCTTAATTGCCACGTCCGTAAATATTGAGGAAAAAGGGGAGTAGTAATGGGAATACTGCCAAAGGTTGGACTTTATAGGCCAGGAAACAGTGGAGAGGAAAAATATAGATATAAAAAAACATATTTATTACAAAAATACAAAATACAAACAGAATCTTCAAAAAGAGTAAAAACCATCATATATGTGCATCTTGTTATTTGAACAATGAGCCCTTGTGCGTCTACGCGTTTCGCCGTTAGGCTTCTTCAGGACAAGACCAAGGTTCAAAAGACGTAACAGATGAGAGAACAAAACTCTCTATCTAAAATGAAATATACTGCCATTAAAATCATTACCATAACAAACAGCAAAAGAACAGTATTTAAAAAAGCATATGTTGAATCACACAGGGGAAACACATCTAGGACGAACAGTACAAAGGTACCTTACAAATTAGTGCACTATTGCATGCATCCACGACATAGGTAAGCGACAAATTTTCGAACTTCTGAACTAAAAAGAACAGATGCCAAAAATTGCAATAAACATGCCAAAAAAAAAAGGAAATATGGCACAGCAAAACTATATATAATTGTTCAAATAACATAGATGCACATATATGATGGTTTTTACTCTTTTTGAAGATTCTGTTTGTATTTTGTATTTTTGTAATAAATATGTTTTTATTTTTATATCTATATTTTTCCTCTCCACTGTTTCCTGGCCTATAAAGTCCGATCTTTGGGAGTATTCCCATTAGTACTCCCCTTTTACCTCACTGTTTAACTCCCTCCTCCTTTATGGATGGGTTGCCAGCTGAGAAAGTCTGCCTCTACACTGGTGGAACTCTTTATATGGACCACTTACATGCAGAGCAGTCTGACTTCCTCCCACCCCAGGATCTCCAGGGTCAGACTCAAGAAGCTTTGGGACCTGTTGCCCCCCTGGTGGTTTATGTACGCTACGATCGTAGCATTGTCTGAGAGGATCTGGACTTCTTTTTTTGCTGCCCTTGAACACCCCTAGGGCCTGCCTTGTGGCCAGGAGTTCTCTACAGTTGGAAGAAGCTGCCCCCTGAAACAAACTCCATGGCTTTTGGGCCCGTAATATCTCCAGATGGGGAGGGGACACCTTCTAGGGAGGAGAGCAGGAAGAACTGAAGCTGCCTGGAGTGAAGCTGTGCCCATGTCACAGAGGTATACATATTGTCATTAACCCGAGCACTCTCATGATGTGCCTCCTGGAGCGTTCCGCAAGGCCGATGAGTGCAGAGACTGCCCCTGCAACCTTCTTGATCTTTTCCTGGGGCAGAAACAGCATCTGGATCCTGGAGTCCATCTGTGCATTCCGGGGCAGCTGCTGTATCCCATTAATAGGATTGCCTGCATGGAGATGTACAGAACACCTGTGCACCCCTCTGCAGCTAAGTAATCACACACTGTACTTGAGACCACCAGGTGTATTATAATGTCAGCATTGCACACACAGGGGCCGGACCCCCCATGTACAAGGGACCTAAGACATACAATCAGCTTGTCACCCATTCCACCAGACTCCCAGAACTGGAAGATTACATTTTTTTTGGGGGGGGGGTGTTGTAGAAGAACCCAGACCACGGTATTGTGCGGTGAAAATATCATCCAACTTTATTAATCATATATATGTGACACTTCAACAACAGAAGAAAGGAGATCCATAGTTTACATTTCAAGGATATATTTATACCATTTATATTATCTATGCTAAGAAACTGATTAACATAAGACACGCCCCTCATTAATACCAGCCCCGCCCACTTATTTGTAACCCTCTAAACATCCAAGTCCCTGTAAATTCCCAGAAGACACTTTAATCTTTTATCCATAACAAGCTCATTGGGTACAAGATAACCCAGAGCCCCCCCTACTCATTCCCACCCAACAAGTCCATGTCACCATCTACAAGGTTAGAGGACCTGAAGGAGAACAAGACCGTGACCACCAGGACCATCTCCTGACTGACCAGTGCAGCTTATCAGTGTCCACCATGCCAAATGTCAGGCACCACCATGTCAGGGACCACCAATGCCGAATGTCAGGGACCACCAGTGCCGCTTGTCAGGGACCACCATGTTAGGGACCACTAGTGCCATTTGTCAGGGACCACCAGTGCCGTTCGTCAGGGACCACCATGTCAGGGAACAGCAATGCCACTTGTCAGGGACGACCATGTCAGGGACCATCAGTGCCACTTGTCAGGGACGACCATGTCAGGGACCACCAGTGCGACTTGTTAGGGACCACCAGTGCCACTTGTCAGGGACGACCAGGTCAGGGACCACCAGTGCCACTTGTCAGGGACCACCATGCCATGGACCACCAGTGCCACTGGTCAGAGACCACCATGTCAGGGACCACCAGTTCCTCTTGTCAGGGACCACCAGTGCTGCTTGTCGGGGACTACCATGTCAGGGACCACCAGTGCCACTTGTAAGGGACCACCAGTGCCACTTGTCAGGGATGACCATGTCAGGGACCACCAGTGCCACTTGTCAGGGATGACCATGTCAGGGACCACCAGTGCTGCTTTTCGGGGACTACCATGTCAGGGACCACCAGTGCCACTTGTAAGGGACCCCCAGTGCCACTTGTCAGGGACAACCATGTCAGGGACCACCAGTGTCACTTGTCAGGGACGACCATGTCAGGAACCCCAGTGCCACTTGTCAGGGACCACCATGTCAGGGAACACTAATGCCACTTGTCAGGGACCACCATGTCAGGCACCACCAGTGCCACTGGTCAGAGACCACCATGTCAGGGACCACCAGTGCCTCTTGTCAGGGACCACCAGTGCTGCTTGTCAGGGACTACCATGTCAGGGACCACCAGTGTCACTTGTCAGGGACCACCAGTCAGGGACCACCATGTCAGGGACCACCAGTGCCGCTTATCAGGGACCACCAGTGGCACTTGTCAGGGACCACCAGTGCCACTTGTCAGGGACCACCATGTCAGGGACCACCAGTGCCACTTGTCAGGGACCACCAGTGCCACTTGTCAGGGACGACCATGTCAGGGACCACCAGTGCCACTTGTCAGGGATGACCATGTCAGGGACCACCAGTGCCACTTGTCAGGGATGACCATGTCAGGGACCACCAGTGCTGCTTTTCGGGGACTACCATGTCAGGGACCACCAGTGCCACTTCTAAGGGACCCCCAGTGCCACTTGTCAGGGACAACCATGTCAGGGACCACCAGTGTCACTTGTCAGGGACGACCATGTCAGGAACCCCAGTGCCACTTGTCAGGGACCACAATGTCAGGGAACACCAATGCCACTTGTCAAGGACCACCATGTCAGGGAACACTAATGCCACTTGTCAGGGACCACCATGTCAGGCACCACCAGTGCCACTGGTCAGAGACCACCATGTCAGGGACCACCAGTGCCTCTTGTCAGGGACCACCAGTGCTGCTTGTCAGGGACTACCATGTCAGGGACCACCAGTGTCACTTGTCAGGGACCACCAGTCAGGGACCACCATGTCAGGGACCACCAGTGCCGCTTATCAGGGACCACCAGTGGCACTTGTCAGGGACCACCAGTGCCACTTGTCAGGGACCACCATGTCAGGGACCACCAGTGCCACTTGTCAGGGACCACCAGTGCCACTTGTCAGGGACGACCATGTCAGGGACCACCAGTGCCACTTGTCAGGGATGACCATGTCAGGGACCACCAGTGCCACTTGTCAGGGATGACCATGTCAGGGACCACCAGTGCTGCTTTTCGGGGACTACCATGTCAGGGACCACCAGTGCCACTTGTGAGGGACCCCCAGTGCCACTTGTCAGGGACGACCATGTCAGGGACCACCAGTGTCACTTGTCAGGGACGACCATGTCAGGAACCCCAGTGCCACTTGTCAAGGACCACAATGTCAGGGAACACCAATGCCACTTGTCAGGGACCACCATGTCAGGGAACACTAATGCCACTTGTCAGGGACCACCATGTCAGGGACCACCAGTGCCACTGGTCAGAGACCACCATGTCAGGGACCACCAGTGCCTCTTGTCAGGGACCATCAGTGCTGCTTGTCAGGGACTACCATGTCAGGGACCACCAGTGTCACTTGTCAGGGACCACCAGTCAGGGACCACCATGTCAGGGACCACCAGTGCCGCTTATCAGGGACCACCAGTGGCACTTGTCAGGGACCACCAGTGCCACTTGTCAGGGACCACCATGTCAGGGACCACCAGTGCCACTTGTCAGGGACCACCAGTGCCACTTGTCAGGGACGACCATGTCAGGGACCCCCAGTGCCACTTGTCAGGGACGACCATGTCAGGGACCACCAGTGTCACTTGTCAGGGACGACCATGTCAGGAACCCCAGTGCCACTTGTCAGGGACCACAATGTCAGGGAACACCAATGCCACTTGTCAGGGACCACCATGTCAGGGAACACTAATGCCACTTGTCAGGGACCACCATGTCAGGGACCACCAGTGCCACTGGTCAGATATCACCATGTCAGGGACCACCAGTGCTGCTTGTCAGGGACTATCATGTCAGGGACCACCAGTGCCACTTGTCAGGGACCACCAGTGTCGCTTGTCAGGGACCACCAGTGCCGCTTGTCAGGGAAGACCAAGTAAGGGACCACCATTTCAGGGACCACCAGTGCCATTTGTCAAGGACCACCAGTGCCGCCACTTGTAAGGGACCACCAGTGCCGCTTGTCAGGGAGCATCAGTGCTGCTTGTCAGGGACCACCATGTCGGGGACCACCAGTGCCACTTGTCAGGGACCACCACGTCGGGGACCAGCAGTGCCACTTGTCAGGGACCACAATGTCAGGGAACACCAATGCCACTTGTCAGGGACCACCAGTGCCATTTGTCAAGGACCACCAGTGCCACCACTTGTAAGGGACCACCAGTGCCACTTGTCAGGGAGCATCAGTGCTGCTTGTCAGGGACCACCATGTCGGGGACCACCAGTGCCACTTGTCAAGGACCACCATGTCGGGGACCACCAGTGCCACTTGTCAGGGACCACTAGTGCCACTTGTCAGGGACCACCATGTCAGGGACAGCCAGTGCCGCTTGTCAGGAACCACCATGTCAGGGACCACCAGTGTCGCTTGTAAGGGAGCACCATGTCAGGAACCACCAGTGCCACTAGTCAGGGAGCACCATGTCAGGGACCACCAGTGCCACTAGTCAGGGAGCACCAGTGCAGAGCGAGATTATTATCAGTAATAAATTGTACATACACAGTGGGGATCTCCCGCGGTGTCCGGTATTGTTATATGAGAACACCGAGTGCTGATGCCCCGCCCCGCCGTTATTATGATTGACAGTGCACTGCTCCTATAATGGTGGGGGTGGGAAATCTGCGATCAGTGTTTACTATACCTGACACAGTGGGACATCCCCGCTGTGTCATACAAGTAATTACTGAATTTTTATAGCACTGATCGCTGTATAAATGTCAATGGTCCCAAAAATGTGTCAAAAGTGTACAATCTTTCCATTGCAATGTCGCAATACTGCTAAAAAAATACCGCTAAAAATCGCAGATCACCCAAAATTACTAGTAAAATAAATGAAAAAATAATAAAAATGCCATAAATTTTCCCATAGTTTGTAGGTCCTATAATTTTTGCACAAACCAATCAATATACGCTTATTGCAATTTTTTTACCGGAAATATATAGAAGAATACGTGTCGGCCTAAAATGATGAAGAAATTTGTTTTTTAAAAACATTTTTGGGGATATTTATTATAGCAAAAAGTAAAAAATATTGTTTTTTTTTTTAAATTGTTGCTTTGTTTGTGTATAGTGCAAAAAATAAAAACTGCAGAGGTGATCAAATACCACCAAAAAAAAGCTCTATTTGTGGTGAAAAAAAGGATGCAAATTTTGTTTGGGTACAGCATTGCATGACAGCGCAATTACCAGTTAAAGCGACACAGTGCCAAATTGTAAAAAGTGCTCTGGTCAGGAACGGGGTAAAACCTTCCCGGGGCTGAAGTGGTTAAACCACCATATGCATGAAAACTGACAGTTGTAAGCACCCCAGCAGTGTTATATGGTGTTTCCCAATCCCTCCAACTGCTATTTTTGACAAATAACTTGGCCTTCTACAGGAAGTAGAAGAAAAACAGATCTACTGGGAGGATCAACAGGTCATAAAAATGTTACAAGGGGAGACTCGGAAAAACAAAAACATCTACGCAAATAACAGATTGCACCATTTATGTAATTATTGATGTTGCCCATAGTTACACTTTAGTGCCAACATCATAATATTTCCAGGAATAAGAAGTGTCCTTTGCAAACTTTACCCCAAAAAGAGATCTGTCCATTCAGAGTCATTAAAGTGAACCCCAATCAGAGGAGTTTTAGTCTCCCAGGAGAAGGGGTAGGAATATGACCGCACACCTTTTTGTAAGCTCAGATCTCTTGCAGTTGTATTGTGTGAATAGTCTATGGAGAGGAGCAATAGCTGGACAGAGAAAAAATATAATAACGATATCAAATGTTTTCCTAATGGAATCTCTGAGGCTTCCAGTAGAATCAGCTGGAACTCAGTGGTGGAAGTCCTACACCAGCTTGGGTAGTTGCTTTCTCGCTAAACAGAGACCTCTCCATGGTTGGTGTCCCGACTACAGACCAGCCTGCAAAGCTGTCATCCATGAGAGAAAATGAAACATGGAAAGGAAGCATTGATCGTGAAGAGGGAGGTGGAACATGTAATGGGAGATGTGGACAAGGTGGGCTTAGCTGGAGCCCTAAAGCCTGGTTGATGATGGGTGTAACAGTCAGAAGAATTTGGAATGGACTTTACCAATGAGGCCTCAGAGGTTTGGCAAGATGCCACTTGACCACTAGTCTTTGTATCTGCGGCAGTGTTGGTCATGTATTAGCTCAGGATCGGTCAATGAAGAATACACGTGGGAACACAGCTCAGTTAGTGAATGATGAAAATGCATTACATGTTGAGTCAAAGCTCCATAAAAAAAGGATAAAGATGAGAATCATGAGGAAAACAGTTCAGTCATTGATGCATTTCTGAAAGAAAATATGTCTACTAGATGTGTTTCCAATGGATATAAACACTAAACTTAAATCATCCATCCATTACATTCCAGTTTGTTCACAGATTTTAGTTTTTTTTTAAGTAGCACTTTATCTTCCCTTCTTCCCTAGCTTGTGGGATGATTTTGGGGCTGTGAATCTAATGGGACACCCGCAATTCCTTTAATATTCCCCTGGATATTCTTCTGGAGTTTCCTCTCTGCAGCTGGAGCTTGTGAATCATCTGGTGATAGATTAGTCTGGCATTAACTGTAACAGCTTTGTCACATTCAGAGCATTAAAATGACTTTTCTCCAATGTGAATCCTCTGATGTTTGATAAGGTTTGACTTCTGTGTAAAAGCTCTGTCACATTCAGAACACTGAAATGGCTTCTCTCCAGTGTGAACCTTCTGGTGTCTGATAAGCGCTGACTTTACTGTAAAAGCTTTATCACATTCAGAACACTGAAATGTTTTCTCTCTAGTGTGAACAATCTGGTGTGTGATAAGCTTTCTCTTCTCTATAAAAGCTTTGCCACATTCTGAACACTGAAATGGCTTCTCTCCAGTGTGAACCTTCTGGTGTCTGATAAGCTCTGACTTTACTGTAAAAGCTTTATCACATTCAGAACACAGATATGGTTTCTCTCCAGTGTGAACAATCTGGTGTGTGATAAGCTTTCTCTTCTCTGTAAAAGCTTTGCCACATTCTGAACATTTATATGGCTTCTCTCCAGTGTGAACCATCTGGTGTTTGATTAGCTCTGACTTTACTGTAAATGCTTTATCACATTCAGAACACGGAAATGGTTTCTCTCCAGTGTGAACCATCTGATGTCTGATAAGTTTTGACTTTACTGTAAAAGCGCTGTCACATTCAGAACACTGAAATGGCTTCTCTTCGGTGTGAATCCTCTGGTGTTTGATAAGCTTTGCCTTCTCTGTAAAAGCTTTGCCACATTCTGAACATTGATAAGGCTTCTCTCCAGTGTGAACCATCTGGTGTCTGATAAGGCTTTGCTTATGTACAAAAACTTTACCACATTCAGAACATTGATATAGATTCTTTCCAGTGTGGACCCTCTGGTGTGTTTTAAGATCTGACTTCCGAGTAAAAGCTTTGTCACATTCAGAACACTGATGTGGTTTCTCTCCAGTGTGAACTACTTGGTGTCTGATAAGCATTGCCTTCTCTGTAAAAGCGCTGCCACATTCTGAACACTGATATGGCTTCTCTCCCGTGTGAATCCTCTGGTGGATGATATAACCTGACTTATGCCTAAAAACTTTGTCACATTCTGAACACTGATATGGCTTCTCTCCAGTGTGAATCCTCTGGTGGATGATATAACCTGACTTCTGCCTAAAAGCTTTGTCACATTCTGAACACTCATACGGCTTCTCTCCAGTGTGGACCCTCTCATGTATGATAAGGTTTTTCCTCCGTGTAAAAATTTTGTCACATTCAGAACACTGAAACTGTTTTTCTCCAGTGTGAACCTTCTGGTGTGTGATACGTTTTGCCTCCATTGTAAAATCTTTATTGCATTCCAAACAAGAAGTAGCTTCTGAAATGGCTCCTCTTATATATATGGGTTGGACTTTACTGCAAAATCCATTGTCACTTCCTGAACACTGAAATTACTTCTCTCCTGTTGTCCTCTGAGGCTGAATCAATGTCATAGAGCATCCAAAACATTTACAAAATTTAGAAAACTGATATGACTCTTGTCCTGTGTAAATCCTGCAGTGAATTGTGATAAAGACTTTCAGTCACATAAGACACCCATATGGCTCATTTTCCATGTGACTTAGTTGTAGTATTGATGAAGACCAACATGACCGAAAACTTGGTTCATAAATCCACCTGTACAAAAAAATAAAAAAGTCAAAATTCTATAAAAATAAAATAGCTTTTTAACATTTATTTTTAAATGTATCTAATATATAGAAACAATACGTACAATATTATAGATATGTAAATATTTTTTTTTTTACTGAGGACACTATTATTCCCATTGGCTGATACAATTGACAGTTAATAATTTGGGGCAGGAGAATCTCATTCTTTGTTCCAATCCAGATAAATGTTCTGCATAGTGATGAGCTTGGGTTCAATTTGCACATGCATTCGGCAAGTGCATCAAAAAATCCAAAAATTGTAGATGTAAATGCAAAACCCATAGATATCAATATGTGGTGAGTCTTGAAAATAAACTCTCTCCATTTAGCTAATTATTCCTAATTATCTTCATTGCACTTCAGAAATGCTGAGAGATCTTCCTTTCCTTTAATGTCATTAACCCCGGAAATCCACAAACACACAGTAAGGGGATCCATGCATCTCCACTTCAGTGGAATAGAAGATCTCACCGCGTTTATAAGGTGAATGAGAAGAGATTTTTTTATAGCAGGTCTTAGAAAGGAGGGTATTATGTAGAAGAAATCCAAAATTGTAGTGTTATACAGCGCTAAGTGTGCTACATGTGAATATTTCCTATAGAACAGCAGCAATTAATCCAAGTGACATAATCAAGGAAAACATGGGTATACAAAAAATAATCGCCCTAATTATAAAATATAAAGTACAAAAAACAAGCCCTTATGATGGAAACATATAAAATGATATGTATATAAGAAAGTCCATATAGAAAAACATCAGAGCAGGTAATCCACCACCAAGTAATCAAGAAGGACTTCTAGTGGCACTCCACACCCAGTGAGTAGGACACCTACCAGATAGTAGGGACCACCTATTGCTAGGATGGTCAAACAGGCAGGCAGAAAAAACCTCTGCAGGGAATATAAGACAGAGGAAATCCTCTGGGACACTCCAATATAAGGCCAGATCTTCTTTGGTAATCACACTTTGAGGGGGAGGGAGAGAAGTTCTAATTGATAACCCCCTCTTAGTAATTGTAGGATATAGAGGTTCTCGGAAATTTCCTCCAACTGAGGAACAAAATATGAAAAAAATATGATAGTCTCCCCACCATGATCCTGGCATCACATGGACACCTTACTGGGGTTCTCATGGCCATAAAAGAGCAGACTGCCCTTCTGTCTGTTTTTCTCATCCCCCCACCTTCTGTTTGTGTCCTTCCTGGGCTTAAACTGGCCTTGGCTAGGGGGGGCGTGAAAAAACTTCCTGCCCTTCTCATTCTTGGCCTTTCCATAGACCACAGAAGAACCTGGTCTAGGCCGAGACCAAAAGTAAGGAACCCTCAAAAGGGCAACCCTCAAGGATGTGATCTGGACATGTGGTCCCCCTCCCATGACTTGACCTAGACGGCCCTTCTTGCCGAACTGAGAAGGGCCGATGACTTAGCCGTGGTTCCGACGTTTCCACTGCCACATCTGCCAGGTATGCCATCTCCTTACTAATAATCTCCAGGGAATCAGTGGCCTCTTTGGACCTGGTCTCCCTAGCGACATAATCAGTTAGTCTATGAAGCCATCCATCAACATTTCTTGCTACATAATCTGAGGCTAATGCTGGCGCCATGGCTGCAGCATTTGCATCCCAGACCCTTTGTTGTAACGTCTCAGACCTACAGTCCACCTGGTCCTTGATGTTGCCTGAGTCCTCAAAGGACAAGTCAGACTTTTTTTAAACCTGCGACAGGGCTGCATTCAGTTTGGGGGTTTTGAAGAACTTCTCCTCCTCCTATTCCCCAAATGGATACCTCCTTTTCCATGTCTTAAGCTTTAAGACCTTTCTTTCCACTCCTTTAGGATGACCTCCTTAAGGGTCTGGTGGACCGGCAGGACCTTGGACTGCGGTCTCACAAGCCCCCTGTACATTTTGTCCCGGGCTAATACCTGTATTTGGGGTTCTGGAATGTCCTCAGAGGCTTAAATCACCCTGAGCAGCCCCTCTATATCCTCCACAGCAAAAAGGTGCCTGCTCTGCCTGGAATCCTCACTGTCTTGGCTGTCTGATTCCAAATGTCCCCCCTCTTCTAGGGAACTACAGTTTGAATCACCTTGCTCCTCTAATTTCTCTGAGCCTGAATTGAGGGGGGAGGGGTGTCTCTGGGTGCCCCTCAGTCTCCAGGCAGATGTACCCTCCTGGGTGGAAGGTTCCTCCCTAAAAGAGAGGGCATCTATGTCCTGCTTCAATGCTATCACTGTCTTCAAGGACTGGAGAGTGGCTATGATCTCGAGAGGAAATCCTTCATAATGGCTGAGGTTTCCTTGCCCGACAGTTTGTGAATGCATCTGTAGCAAAAGGGCTTGGTGTGCTCTTGTGGTAACTTCTCATTACAGTAACCACATCTTTTTTCACTAGGGGGAGGGGGGGTTTGGCTTTGGTCTATCCCTAGGACAGATCCACTGAGTTCTGGGGAGACAAGAGAAAAAACAGTATCTACTGTCAACCATATCTCTTTCTATGCCACCCCCCCACAGGGGTGTAAGTTAGGCTTCCACCCTTCCCCCACCACCTGTCAGCAGAGGCAGACTCACCACCCATGGTCTCCTCCTGGGCTGCAGCCACCGCTGGTTCCCAGATAGCAAGGATAACTTGCCACAAATTTGTGGCAGTGTTGAATTGTAAGTGTGTTAACTTTTCAATGGCAAGTTGTACACTTGCAGAGCACTTTAAGCACAAGTTCTAGTTGACATTTTTCCAATTTGTAGCAAATTTGCGTGGCAAGTCTCTAGCAAGAGCAGTGGTGAGTCTACAGGAAGAGCTTTGCAAGTCACAGTGACCTCTGTGGTGGGATGACTATTGCACAACATAACAACCAGAACTTGTAGCAGACTTGCAGAATGTTTAGAAAGAAAGTTGATCTGGAGTAGGGATGAGCTGAACACCCCCCAGTTCGGTTTGCACCAGAACTTGCGAACAGACAAAACATTTGTGCAAACACCAATAAAGTCCATGGGACACGAACATGAAAAATCAAAAGTGCTCATTTTAAAGTGGTTGTAAACCCACAAACAAAACAAACACTTAAAAAACATTGCGTGACAAGCAGTCATAATTATCAATAGTTATGTTCCCTGCCACAGACCAGGCTATTTCAGAAAGTACAATGAAAAACATTGGAGTGCCCTATTTAATGATTTTTCAGACATGTATGCGCCCTTACATGAGACTGTCCAAACGCATGCTGACAAAATCCACCACCTAGAAACTAAAATAGCGGATCTTCACTCTGCACATAATGATCTTGTTGATGCCTATGCTGACCAAGAATCTGAGATGCAACGCCTCCAGAACAAAATGGAGGCCCTCGAAGACCGCTCGTGGTAAAATAACATCAAGTTTAGAGGCATCCCTAAATCTATACCACCGAACGAATTGACTAACTTTGTACAACGCCTCATGAAGGCTCTGATACTAGCTCTAAATGATATCGAGCTATGTGTGGATAGAGCCCACCGCATACCCAAACCCAAATTCCTACCTGACACTGCACCCAGGGACACCCTGGCATGCATTCACTACTACCATGTCAAAGACCGAGTCTTGGTGGCAGCTAATAAACAGAACCCTGTGGTAACAGACCAATTTAAGGGCACCTCATTATACACCGACATATCGCAACAAACGACGATGAACAGAAAGAAGCTCAATCCACTCACCTCACAAAGGTACTCTGCAACAACAGCGTAATTTACCGATGGGGTTTTCCCACAAAGCTGCTTGTCACCTGGAATGGCAAGACATATCCCATATACAGCATGGAGAAAGGCATTCAATTCTTTAAAGAATGGCAACTGCTCCCGGCAGATACACAACCTCCTGCTTCCTCCTCCCCGGAACGCCTGCAAACGGAAGGGTCCTGATTTAATTTTCTTTGTCGCAACTTGATCTCCCCCTTCACAATATCCTTTGTACTAGCGTGAGGCTGGGAGCTTCTATGTTCAGTTTGCTCTTCTGTTTTTCTCACGTTTGTTTATTGGCTCAGTGCGTAGCACTGGCAATCTTAATTACCCCCCAGTACACCACAGCAGATTCGGCTCCCCATTAAGCCTGCATTTTGACAGGTGTTTCTAACATATGTTGTTTTTGATTCTCCTATGTTTGTCTTTTTTTCTTATTATTCCTACTTCCCACCCAGTCACCTCCTATGGTAGGCTTACCAGACATGGACATGATCTACTGAACATGTTCCCTCCGATGTCCACCACTCCTAGAGAACCTCCAATATACATGACTGCTAAATTAGCACGAATCACCAATCACAGATCACCAATGTTTCTACACAACAGCTACCTTTTTCATTGTCTCTCTTACAACAATGTAGTCATCTGCCACAATACCTCAGCTAATACTCATCCTTCACTATGCCTTTCAAGCTTATGTCACTGAACTCTAATGCCCCGTACACACGGTCGGATTTCCCGACGGAAAATGTGTGATAGGACCTTGTTGTCGGAAATTGTGTAGGCTCCATCACACATTTTCCATCGGATTTTCCGACACACAGTTTGAGTGCTTGCTATAAAATTTTCCGACAACAAAATCCGTCGTCGGAAATTCTGATCGTGTGTACACAAATCCGACGCACAAAGTGCCTCGCATGCTCAGAATAAATAAAGGGATGAAAGCTATTGGCCACTGCCCCGTTTATAGTCCCGACGTACGTGTTTTACCTCACCGCGTTCAGAATGATCAGATTTTCTGACAACTTTGTGTGACCATGTGTATGCAAGACAAATTTGAGCCAACATCCGTCGGAAAAAATCCTAGGATTTTGTTGTCGGAATGTCCGATCAATGTCCGACTGTGTGTACGGGGCATAAGGGCCTCAACAGCCCTTTAAATGAGCAGCACTACTGAAAGAAGCACAATCCCTTAAGGCTAATATAATCTTCTCTCAAGAGTCACATTCTGCTGCTCACAAATGCCCTCGAGTGCACTTTCAACATTTCCCTCACCTATTACTTGGCTAATGGCCCCAAAAAGGCCTGTGGAGTTTTTATTGCTATCAGAGACTCAGTGGTATTCCGCTATATCCGCACTATTCAAGATCCCCAAGGCCGATACATTATCCTCATCTGCAAACTAAACCAAGTAGTCTTTACACTAGTTAACCTTTTATGCTCTGAATATTAAATAAAGGAAATTTCTTACTCCGCTGTTTGCCAAAGTTATGGAAGTGATGCAAGACACCCTTATTATTGGAGGACACTTCAATACAATCCTGCACCCCAACATGGACTCCACTGCTACCACCAGAAGACCAGGTCACTCCATTGCTCCTTTACTACATAAATATGAACTATATGATTTATGGCACTGCTTCCACCGATCCGAGAAGGACTTCACCTTTTTGTCTGCAGCACACTCTTCCTACGCACGCATAGACTATTTCTTCACCATAAAAGGGTCTCTGCAAAATGTTCTGCGTGCGGACATTGGTACAATTTCTTGGTCAGATCACGCTCCAATCACGCTAGAATTTGATGACAAACTTTGTAACACCTCAGTGGAGACTAAACACCTCACTTTTGGAGGACAAGAATTTGTACCAAAAGATCGTGCAGGAACATCACAACTTTTTTGGGTATAATGACAATCCTGAAATCAACAGATTTACCCTGTGGAATGCCTATAAAGCATATATGAGGGGGGTAATACTCAAAATGGCTTCATCTGTGAGGAAACAGAGGAGACAGATGGAAGACATGCTACACTCTATCTCCCTAAAAGAACAAGAGAATAAATCCAATCCAAATCCCTGCCTCACACAAGATATCCTTCGGCAACAATTAAGAGCTCTTCTCCTTTACAAACAAGAAACCAATCCCAAATTCCCTAAAGCCAATTATTATGGCCTCCACAATAAAGCAGGAGCCTGGCTGACTAAAAGAGTAAAAGTGAAACAGCTTAAGCAGAAAACTAATTCTCTTACTCACCCTAGGTCTAAGAATATCCTATTTAACCCACAGAACATAGCCAATGCATTTGAAGACTATTACCAGTTCCTTTATGACCTCTGTAGCGATGACTCTTTGCCCCAACCCTACCCTGAGCTCATTAACACCTTTTTGAATAGAATCAAACTTCCTAACCTCAATGATGACCAACTCCAGTCAATCTCCCAACCTTTCACAACTCAAGAAATCTGCTCAGTCATCAAAAAACTACCCAATCACAAATCCCCGGGAGAGGATGACTTTTCAAACGAATACTGTAAATATCTCTCCACTGAAACTGCCCCATATCTGCGGTCTGTCTTTGATCTCACCTCCTCCTCTGATTCATTCCCACCGGAAATGCTAAGAGATGTGATTGTAACTATACCAAAACCCAACAAAGACCCCACCTGCCCTGCAAACTACAGGCCCATATCTCTTCTGAACACAGATGTTAAGATATTTGCCAAACTTTTAGTGCTCAGACTACAAAAAATCTTACCATGTCTTGTTCACCTTGATCAAGTTGGATTTGTCCCAGGCCGTCAGGAACCAGACGGGACCAGACGTCTCATTAATTTAATCTCTCAGGCTGGGACCTCTTGGATGCCTTCTCTGCTCCTCTCCTTGGATGCGGAGAAGGTGTTGGATAGGGTCCACTGGGGATACCTTAAGATAGTGCTTAGCTCATTTGAAATTACAGAATGGATACAAAAGGCCATACTATCCCTCTACTTCACTCCCTCAGCCACTGTTCTCACCTCAGGAATCACTTCCAAACCCATACACATAACAAATGGGACGAGGCAAGGATTCCCCCTATTGCATATTATTTTCATGCTGCTTATAGAACCACTAGTGGAGAGCTTCCGTGCCCATCCCAACATCACAGGCCTCACAATAGCTGGCACTGAACACAAAATAAGCCTCTTTGCGGATGATGTTATGCTAATATTTTCTGACCCCGAGACATCGCTACCTGAGACGCAAAAACTACTAGTAGAATTTAGTGTCATGTCCTGCTATAAATTAAATTCCACCAAATCCCAAATCTTAGGAGTAAACATCCCAAATTCAATGCAAGCTCTTTTAACAAAGTGGTTTCCCTTTGTTTGGTCCCTTCACTCCTTGACATTTTTAGGAATTCAACTGACTCCACATACCTCACAGCTCTATAGACATAACTTCAGGCCCTTCCTGGAATCTCTACCCCAACAACTTTCCCACCTGAGGACTCCCGAGCTATCAACAGCAGGCAGGATAGCAACCTTGAAAATGTTGATCTTCCCTAAACTCTTTTACCTGTTCTGTACCCTAATAATACCATTACCACGGACTCTCTTTTCCTCCGCCCAAAAATGTTTCAATCAATACATATGGAACCGCAAATCCCCCAGATGCTCCCTTAACATAATGATGAGACTTAAAAGTAACGTAGGGATGAGGGTGCCTACCATTATGTCCTATTATAAAGCATGTGTCTTAGATCAAATGCCATATTGGTGGAACCCCTCCAAACATAAAACGTGAATCCACTGTAGTATCACATAAAGACTTTAAATCGACACTCATTGCTATTAAATTGGGAGTTCCACTCCCCAACTCTGACATCCCAACGGTGCAGATCTCCTTCAAGTTGTGGTCGTAGTTCCCCCTTATATTCTCACCTAAAGGTCCATTCTCAAAAATTCCTACCCAGCTATCGGTGTTCCAACACGTTATACCCTGCATTGACATCCACATATGGCAGACTAGAGGCCTTACTCTCCTGAGAGACCTATACCAAGGTGCATCCTTTGAATTTCTATGTACTCGGTTTATCCTCTCCCCGTCAGCACAATTTAAACCCCTTCCTGCCGAGCGTACGCAGATGTGCGGCCTCTTCTTTCTGGGGTTATACCGGGATGATGCAGGCATCATCCCGGTACTGTTTTTTAGAGCTGGCGATTGGCTTTCCAGGTATAACAACCGATGTGGCTAAAAGCCACTCGGCTGTTATTATTATTATTATACAGTATTTATATAGCGCCAACAGTTTACGTAGCGCTTTACAACTTGAGGGTAGACAGTACAAATACAATACAATTTGATACAGTAGGAATCAGAGGGCCCTGCTCCTTAGAGCTTACAATCTAAGAGAGAAGATCAAGAGATACAAGAGGTAATAACTGTGGGTGATGTTATACCGGAGGAGCGTGAGGGTACGTCCCCCTCTCCTCCCGCCGCTCTTACCGGCCTCCTGTTCCACCGGGAGGCCCGATCACCCATCCGCCGCCTCTGTCATTTAGGGACAGACTGGAACGAAGCTGTAAGCGGCTTCATTCACAGTTACATAGTTACATAGTAGGTGAGGTTTAAAAAAGACACACGTCCATCATGTCCAACCTATGTGTGTGATTATGTGTCAGTATTACATCACATATCCCTGTATGTTGTGTTCATTTAGGTGCTTATCTAATAGTTTCTTGAAGCTATCAATGCTCCCCGCTGAGACCACCGCCTGTGGAAGGGAATTCCACATCCTTGCCGCTCTTACAGTAAAGAACCCTCTACATAGTTTAAGGTTAAACCTCTTTTCTTCTAATTGTAATGAGTGGCCACGAGTCTTATTAAACTCTCTTCTGCGAAAAAGTTGTATCCCTATTGTGGGGTCACCAGTACAGTATTTGTAAATTGAAATCATATCCCCTCTCAAGCGTCTCTTCTCCAGAGAGAATAAGTTCAGAGCTCACAACCTTTCCTCATAACTAATATCCTCCAGACCCTTTATTAGCTTTGTTGCCCTTCTTTGTAGTCGCTCCATTTCCAGTACATCCTTCCTGAGGACTGGTGCCCAGAACTGGACAGCATACTCCAGGTGCGGCCGGACCAGAGTCTTGTAGAGCGGGAGAATTATCGTTTTATCTCTGGAGTTGATCCCCCTTTTAATGCCAATATTCTGTTTGCTTTATTAGCAGCAGCTTGGCATTGCATGTCATTGCTGAGCCTTTCATCTACTAGGACCCCCAAGTCCTTTTCCATCCTAGATTCCCCCAGAGGTTCTCCTCCCAGTCTATAGATTGCATTCATATTTTTGCCACCCAAATGCATTATTTTACATTTTTCTACATTGAACCTCATTTGCCATGTAGTCGCCCCTCCCCCATTAATTTGTTCAGGTCTTTTTGCAAGGTTTACACATCCTGCGGAGAAGTTATTGCCCTGCTTAGCTTAGTATCATCTGCAAATGCAGGGATTGAACTGTTTATCCCATCCTCCAGATCATTTATAAACAAATTAAATAGGATTGGTCCCAGCACAGAACCCTGGGGGACCCCACTACCCACCCCTGACCATTCTGAGTACTCCCCATTTATCACCACCCTCTGAACTCGCCCTTGTAGCCAGTTTTCAATCCATGTACTCACCCTATGGTCCATGCCAACGGACCTTATTTTGTATAGTAAACGTTTATGGGGAACTGTGTCAAATGCTTTTGCAAAATCCAGATACACCACATCTACGGGCCTTCCTTTATCTAGATGGCAACTCACCTCCTCATAGAAGGTTAATAGATTGGTTTGGCAAGAACGATTCTTCATGAATCCATGCTGATTACTGCTAATGATATCGTTCTTATTACTAAAATCTTGTATATAGTCCCTTATCATCCCCTCCAAGAGTTTACATACTATTGATGTTAGGCTAACTGGTCTGTAATTCCCAGGGATGTATTTTGGACTCTTTTTAAATATTGGTGCTACATTGGCTTTTCTCCAATCAGCTGGTACCATTCCAGTCAGTAGACTGTCAGTAAAAATTAGGAACAACGGTCTGGCAATCACTTGACTGAGTTCCCTAAGTACCCTCGGATGCAAGCCATCTGGTCCCGGTGATTTATTAATGTTACGTTTCCCAAGTCTAATTTTAATTCCGTCCTCTGTTAACCATGGAGGTGCTTCCTGTGTTGTGTCATGAGGATAAACACTGCAGTTTTGGTTACTGAAGCCCCCCGATTCACTCGTGAATACTGAGGAGAAGAATAAATTCAATACCTTCGCCATCTCCCCATCCTTTGTAACCAGATGTTCTTCCTCATTCTTTATGGGGCCAATATGGTCTGTCCTCCCTTTTTTACTGTTTACATACTTAAGGAATTTCTTGTTCCAGTCTCCTAATTGTAAACAAGGAAGGGACGTCATGACATCACTTCCCGTTTACTCGGCTGCCAATGGCGCCGGTTTAAAAAAAATATATACAGTATTCAGAATCGCCGAAAACGGCGATCTGAATACTTTGAAGTGCAAAGGAAGGATTGGAGGTCTTTTAGACCCCCAATCCCTCCATAAAGAGTACCTGTCATCACCTATTACTGTCACAAGGGATGTTTACATTTCTTGTGACAGCAATAAAAGTGATCTTTTTTTTTTTCTAAACACAATTTATTAATATAAAAATAAATAAAATAAATAAGAAAAAACATAAAGAAAACGCATACGGAAGTCGCGCCCGCATATGTAAACGGTGTTCAAATCACACATGTGAGGTATTGTCGCGATCGTCAGAGCGAGAGCAATAATTCTAGCACTAGACCTTCTCTGTAACTCTAACCTAGTAACCATAAAAAAATTTAAAGCGTCGCCTATGGAGATTTTTAGGTACCTTAGTTTGTCGCCATTCCACGAGTGCGTGCAATTATAAAACATAAACAAGATATTTGGCGGGCACACCTTCTCATTAAAGCTGGTGCAGCCATAAGACCATACAATAGAAGAAAAATATTACAGCGCACACATGCAAAAAAACATTCACCTCCAGCAAGGCTAATTTAAAAACACCTAAACATTTCTCAAAAAGACATTTTCAAAAATATGGGGATTTGGTCACACCATATTGCTATATGGTGCTAAGCCCACTTACTGCGACAAAGTACCCCAAGATTAGTGGGTCCTACACTATCCATAGATTTGTGAGATCCTGCTTCTCTGAACCATGAGAGCTACACTCTTCTAAATGGGAGAATTTAAAGGTCTCCACCTATGACACAAGTGGACACTAATGAGATATTAATATTTTTCTTCTATTGTATGGTCTTATGGCTGCACCAGCTTTAATGAGAAGGTGTGCCCCCCAAATATCTTGTTTGTGTATTGTATGGATTCTGACCAAATCCTTTTGGGATAGGAGCACCCTATTCCCTCATTAGTACCTCTCATTAGTGTCCACTTGTGTCATAGGTGGAGACCTTTAAATTCTCCCATTTAGAAGAGTGTAGCTCTCATGGTTCAGAGAAGCAGGATCTCACAAATCTATGGAAAGTGTAGGACCCACTAATCTTGGGGTACTTTGTCGCAGTAAGTGGGCTTAGCACCATATAGCAATATGGTGTGACCAAATCCCCATATTTTTGAAAATGTCTTTTTGAGAATGTTTAGGTGTTTTTAAATTAGCCTTGCTGGAGGTGAATGTTTTTGGTTTTTTTTGCATGTGTTCGCTGTAATATTTTTCTTCCATTATAAAGCATGACATGTTTGGTATCTATTTACTCGGTGTAACATCATCTTTCACATTATACAAAAAAAATGGGCTAACTTTACTGTTTATTTTTTTTAATTCATGAAAGTGTCCCTTTTCCCAAAAAGTTGCGTTTAAAACACCGCTGCACAAATACCGTGTGACATAAATATATATATATATATATATATATATATATATATATATATATATATATATAGAGATAGTAGAGGGGTCAGCACTATTGTAATGTACAACACAATATATAGAGTAGAGAGGTCAGCACTATTGTAATGTACAACACAATATATAGAGTAGAGAGATCAGCACTATTGTAATGTACAACACAATATATAGAGTAGAGAGGTCAGCACTATTGTAATGTACAACACAATATATAGAGTAGAGAGGTCAGCACTATTGTAATGTACAACACAATATATAGAGTAGAGGGGTCAGCACTATTGTAATGTACAACACAATATATAGAGTAGAGCGGTCAGCACTATTGTAATGTACAACACAATATATAGAGAAGAGAGGTCAGCACTATTGTAATGTACAACACAATATATAGAGTAGAGAGGTCAGCACAATATTATAGTCATAGTGCCCCTTATACTGCTGGTCAGGGGGGACAAATGATTTGGGTCTGTGGTCCGCAGGATGAAAACAATGTTCAGCCATAGTGGTCAGTGGGAGGAGAAATGTCCTCTATGTGTTGTTACAGACTATGGTATCGGGGTACAGGGATGTGGGGGGTCAGACAACACACGGGGGATCACCTTCTGTTGTATATCCACAGAAATCACCCAGCACGCTGGCAGATTGTCAGGAGAACCCCAAGTTCCCAGCCCAGACAGGGGTAAAGCCAGGCACATGGGCTGTATGTCGGGAGACATAGACTAGTTTAAAAAAAAAAAAGGGCAACATTCAGCCCGTGTGTATGTCGATGTGTTCGTTTGGCCAACTTCTGCTGGACGAGCAAACAGAAAAAACCCAACATCCGACCAAATGCAGATCAGTGCTCTCTGCCAATAGCTGAGAGCGCTGATCGGAGTGTTCTGGCGGGGGGGGGGGGGGGGGCAGAACACAACAGCTCAGTGGGGAAGATCGCTGTATTAATCTCACATGGTTAGTACAACGGCTTCGACCGGAGATGACCATTTTTTTCCCTTCAACTTTCCTCCAGATTTACCAAAACCATATAATATGAGGTGATACTCAAACACTTTCAGTTTGTATGCAGTCAGGCCGGCCCTTGCACTACATAGGTAAAGGTTAATATAAAGGAAATTGAACAAGAAAATTGTATAATGTGTGGCCAGCTTAATGGTTGGGGATCAGTCTAGTAATCAGCATACACTTCTGGGGTTCCTCAGGCTCTCCTACAAGCTAGAATCCTTGTGTTACTCCCTCTTCCCACTATCCATGTACACCCCACACCAGACACATGACAGGGGGAAGTGATGGGACGGGGGGGAGTGGGGTCAATTGGAAGGCAATTGGGGGGACAGAGAACTAGACAGGGGGGGTGTGGAGGGGGCAGGGTGGCAGTGAGTGGTAAGTGGGAGGAAAAAATGCTTGTTATCTGTGGTCAGTGTGTGTGTGTGAGTGGGGGGGGGGGGGGTTACAGGGGGGGAAATGTTGGGCATTCATGATTAGTAAAAAAGGGGAACATAGGTGCTCAGTAGAGAGACAGTAGACACTTGTGCTCAGTGGGGGGATAGGGGGCAGTGAGGAGATAGAATGGTAACAAGGGGACAGTTGAGGGACAGAGAGGTGGACAAAGGAAGCCGTGGAGGGACAGAGGGGTAAACAGAGGGGCAGCGGGGTACTGAGGGGTGGACGGGGGGCAGTGGGGGACAGAGGGGTGGATGGGGGGACAGAGGGGTGGATGGGGGGGCAGTGGGGGACAGGGGGGTGGATGGGGGGGCAGTGGGGGACAGAGGGGTGGATGGGGGGCAGTGGGGGACAGAGGGGTGGACAGGGGACAGTGGGGGACAGAGGGGTGGACAGGGGACAGTGGGGGACAGAGGGGTGGACAGGGGACAGTGGGGGACAGAGGGGTGGACAGGGGACAGTGGGGGACAGAGGGGTGGACAGGGGACAGTGGGGGACAGAGGGGTGGACATGGGGGCAGTGAGGGACAGAGGGGTGGACAGGGGACAGAGGGGTGGACAGTGGTCAGTGGGGGACAGAGGGGTGGAAAGGGGGCAGTGGGGGGACAGAGGAGTGGGCAGGGGGAAGTGGGGGCAGAGGGGTGGACAGGGAGCGACAGAGGAGTGGACAGGGGGCAGTGGGGGACAGAGGGGTCGACTGGGGGCAGTGAGAGACAGAGAAGTGGATAGGGGGCAGTGGGGACAGAGGTGTGGACAGGGGAGCAGTGGGGGGCAGAGGGGAGCACAGGTGAGCAGTGGGGGACAGAGGGGTGGACAGGGGGACAGGTGGGGTACAGGGGGGTGGACAGGTGAGCAGTGGGGGACAGAGGGGAGGACAGGGTCAATGGGAAGACAGGGGCAGAGGTGTGGACAGGGGAGCAGTGGGGGGCAGAGGGGAGCACAGGTGAGCAGTGGGGGACAGAGGGGTGGCTAGGGGGCAGTGGGGGACCGAGGGGTCAACCGGGGGTCAGTGGGGGAACAGAGGGGCAGTGAGAGACAGAGGGGTGGATAGGGGCAGTGGGGGGCAGAGGTGTGGACAGGGGAGCAGTGGGGGGCAGAGGGGAACACAGGTGAGCAGTGGGGGACAGAGGGGTGGACAGGGGGACAGGTGAGGTACAGGGGGGTGGACAGGTGAGCAGTGGGGGACAGAGGGGAGGACAGGGTCAATGGGAAGACAGGGGCAGCGGGGTGGACAGGGGAGCAGTGGGGACAGATGGATAGACAGGAGGACAGGGAGGTGGACAGGGGAACAGTGGGGTGGACAGGAGGTTAGTGGGTATGGGGCAAAGGGATGTCCAGGGGAAAAGTGGGGCGACAGAGGGGTAGACAGAGGTCATATAATAAATTCAAACACTTTCAGTGTGTATGCAGTCAGGATGGCCCTTGCACTACATAGGTAAAGTTTAAACTAAAGGAAATTGAACAAGAACATTGTATAATGTTTGGCCACCTTAATGGTTGGGGATCCCCTACAAGGCTCCCCTACAAGCTAGAATCCTTATGTTACTAACTCTTCCCACTATCCATGTACACCCCACACCAGACACACAACATGGGGCAGTGATGGGACAGGGGGGAAGTGGGTTGAATTGTTAGGCAATTGGGGGAAAGGGAGGGAGACAGGTTAGCAGTGAGAGGTAAGTGGGAGGAAAAAAAAGCCCATTATCTGTGGTCAGTGTGTGTGTGTGAGTGGGGGGACGTGGGGGATTGGGGGTGATCAGGGGGTCAGTGGAGGACAGAGGGATGAACAGGCAAGCAGTGGGGGGGAGGCAGAGGGGAGGACATGCGAGCAGTTGAGGACAGAAAGGTGGACAAATGAAGCAGTGAGAAGACAGAATGTTGAGCAGGGGGCAGTGGGGTAGATGGAGGGGCAGATGAGAGTACAGAGGGGTGAACAGGGGAGCAGTGAGGGGACAGATGGATGGACAGGGGGACAGGAAGGTGGACAGGGGGCAGTTGGGGGGGCAGAGGGTTGTCCAGGGGAGAAGTAAGGTGAATTGGGAGATGAATACCTTGATGATAGTGATCTGGTCTGGAGGTTGATGTGAAGCTCCTCTGATGAGTCTTCTATGGTTGGGGTCCTCTCGGATGGTCCCTCTTGGCTCCTCTGATGAGTCTTCTATGGTTGGGGTCCTCTCGGAGGGTCCCTCTTGGTTCCTCTGATGAGTCTTCTATGGTCGGGTGACTTCTGACTCTTCCCAGCACAGTGACTGAACATGAAGGGGGAAATCTCTCCCAACTCTTGGCTTCTCTTCCTCCTGCTCACAAGTGTCCACAATCAGGGAAAAGTTCCCCTTAAAGTGTCATTCCACCTTGTGGGGGGTCCTAGGCCTGCAATGTGCAGACTGTAGACATGAAGCCAATTCCGCTCTGACCTGTGTGAGGATCTTCTCTGTCTCTCTTCCGTGTCTCCGATGGAGTATGGAGGCTTCTTGTCCTGGCTGAGACGTGTGAGGGACGTCCTGTGTCTGCACTATGAATCTGAAAAGACTACAATCATTTTGTGAGCCAGCTTCCTCACAGGGGGCCCCTCCCTCACAGACGCCCCGGGGCCACGCTGACTAAAAACACAGTGCAGGGCAAGGGGTATTCACAAAAAGGACCCCTCCCTCCATTCTCCAGGATGACACAATAGAATCTCATTACAGGTCAAATGAAGAAGGTTTGTTGAAAAGTTCTTCTGGTTAGTGGAGGGAAATCAATGTTGATTTATGAGTGCAGTGAGGAGAAGATTGGGAGGAGCAGGATGGGGATTTTTTCTCCAATGAATTAATTTCTAGCAGTGAATGTGATTTTCATTCAGTAAATTCCATTTATTCCAAAATGAGATGATAAAAGGAAATTTTTCCTGAACCCACCTTCCTGTACATAATGCACGCCAGAACCCACCTTCCTGTACATAACGCACGCCAGAACCCACCTTCCTGTACATAACACATGCCAGAACCAACCTTCCTGTACATAACGCACGCCAGAACCCACCTTCCTGTACATAACGCACGCCAGAACCCACCTTCCTGTACATAACGCACGCCAGAACCCACCTTCCTGAACGTAACGCACGCCAGAACCCACCTTCCTGTTCATAACGCACGCCAGAACCCACCTTCCTGTACATAACGCACGCCAGAACCCACCTTCCTGTACATAACGCACGCCAGAACCCACCTTCCTGTACATAATGCACACCAGAACCCACCTTCCTGTACATAACGCACGCCAGAACCCACCTTCCTGTACATAACGCACGCCAGAACCCACCTTCCTGTACATAACGCACGCCAGAACCCACCTTCCTGTACATAACATACGCCAGAACCCTCCATCCTGTACATAACGCACGCCATAACCCTCCATCCTGTACATAACGCACGCCATAACCCTCCATCCTGTACATAACGCACGCCATAACCCTCCATCCTGTACATAACGCACGCCAGAACCCACCTTCCTGTACATAACATACGCCAGAAGCCTCCATCCCGTACATAACGCATGCCAGTAACCATGCCATGCACCAGGAAATTGTAACCTCCCAGGGTCTGCAAATGCATTGCACAAACCTTTCTTCATGGCCTCCTGAAGATGTTTCATCCTCTGCTCCCTCTGCAAAGCCAGGATGAGTTCTGCAACCTTACCCTTGTAACGTGGATCACGAAGGGTTGCCAGTAGGGATGACCCCGATGACAAACGTAAGTTTTACTCGAACATCAGGTGTTTGCCGAACAGCGAACAATATGCAGTGTTCGTGGCAAATTCGAAAGCCGCTGGAACACCATTAAAGTCTATGGGACATGAATATGAAAAATCAAAAGTGCTAGATTTAGTGGCCCCCCAAAATCCATAACAGACCCAAAGGGCTGGTATGGATTTTAAGGGGAACCCTGCGCCAAAATTAAAAAAAATGGCGTAGGGGTCCCCCCAAAATCCATACCAGACCCTTATCCGAGCATGCAACCTAGCAGGCCAAGAGAGCGCCCCTCCTAAACCATAACAGGCTACATGTCCTCAATATGTGGAGGGTGCTTTGGGGTCTGACCCCAAAGCACATTGTCCCCATGTTGATGGGGACAAGGGCCTCATCCCCACAACCCTTGCACGGTGGTTGTGGGGGTATGCAGGCGGGGGGCTTATCGGAATCTGGAAGCCCCCTTTAGCAAGGGGACCCCCAGATCCTGGCCTCCCCCTGTGTGAATTGGTAATGGGGTACGTCATGGGGGTCTCTCCATGGCTTCCCCGTGTCATCAGAAGGGGGACAGGGTCACCCGTTTACGTCACTGGGTGGCCCCACCCTCAGTTATATAAGAACTGTCACAGAGAAGACTCAGTCGTCGGGAGGCTCCCATGGAGTCGGATCAGTTGCGGCTTTTTTTTTTTTTCTGGTCCGTCGAGCGGCGTGAACTTACAACGACGGACATTTTTATTTTTTTATTTTTTAATAAAGGACTTGTCTCAAGCTGTCTCTTGTCTTTTTTACCATTTTTGACACTTTTTTTGTTGAATTTGATAGGGGTACGATGTACCCTATTACCAATTCACACAGGGGGAGAGGCTGGGATCTGGGGGTCCCCTTGTTAAAGGGGACTTACAGATTCAGATAAGCCCCCCACGCCCATAGCCCCACAACCACTGGGCAAGGCTTGTGGGGATGAGGCCCTTGTCCTCATCAACATGGGGACAAGGTGCTTTGGGGTCAGACCCCAAAGCACCCTCCCCATGTTGAGGGCATGTAGCCTTGTACGGTTCAGGAGGGGGGGGCGCTCTCTTGTCCCCCCTCTTTTCCTGCGGCCTGCCAGGTTGCGTGCTCAGATAGGTGTCTGGTATGTATTTTTGGGGGGACCCCTACGCCATTTTTTAAAAAAAATTTTGGTGCAGGGTTCCCCTTAATTTCCATATCAGACCTGAAGGGCCTGGTATGGATTTTTTTTCAAAATTGTCGCTCTTTTTTTGTAATAGCGCAAAAAATAAAAACTGCAGTTTATAGAAAAAATCCCACCAAAAGAAAGCTCTATTTGTGCGGAAAAAGGGACGTCAAATTTGTTTGGGTAAAGCATTGCACCGCACAATTTTCAGTTAAAGCGATGCAGTGCCATATCGCAAGAAATTAGCCTGGTCGTTAAGGGGGGTAAAACCTTCCGGGGGTGAAGTGGTTAAACGGAGAATGGAGTGAGAGGTCTATGAGTGAGTGAGCGCTCTTCTGATTTTTGGGTAAGAGTGAGTGAGAGGTGTTCATATGGTCACTCGGGAGATGGAGTGAGCTGTCTGAGTGGGTCAGTATAATGCCGCGTACACACGACTGGTTTTGCTGTCGGAATAAACTCTGAAGGTTTTTCCGACGGAATTCTGCTCAAGCTGTCTTGCATACACACGGTCACACCAAATTCCGACCGTTCAGAATGCGGTGACGTACAACACTACGATGGGACTAGAAAAAGGAAGTTCAGTAGCCAATAGCTTCCGTCACGTACTTGCTTCAGAGCATGCGTCTTTTTTGGTACGTCGGAACAGCATACAGACGATCGAGTTTCCCATCGGAAAAATTTAGAACATGTTCTCTATCTTATGCCCCGTACACACGGTCGGACTTTGTTCGGACATTCCGACAACAAAATCCTCGGATTTTTTCCGACGGATGTTGGCTCAAACTTGTTTTGCCTACACACGGTCGCACAAAGTTGTCGGAATTTCCGATCGCCAAGAACGCGGTGACGTCAAGCACGTACGACGAGACTAGAAAAGGCCGGTTCAGAACCAAGCGCAGCACCCTTTGGGCTCCTTTTGCTAATCTCGTGTTAGTAAAAGTTTGGTGAGAGACGATTCGCGCTTTTTCAGACTCGTGGCTTTCAGATCGTTTTCTGCCGTTCAGTTTGTGCTTGTGGGTTTGTATCTGCTCTTCAGTGCGTGCAGTCAGTTCGTATTGGAGTTTTCTGTGCGATCTTGTCCGCTCGTTGCTGTTTTTCAGGTCGCTCTTCACAGGCCTTGCTGTTCTTCAGTGCGTTCTGTTACTTCGTTCTGAGCAGCCGACCGTTTTCTAGCCATGTTGCGTATGCGTACTCCTCGTAGAGTTCGTGCTGTGCGGGGGCTTGGTGTTGGGGTCCTGACCTTGACACAAGTCCAGTCCATGAACAGGGTGGGGAGGAGTTCATGGACCAAGAATTGGTTGCTTCAGCGTGACCAGTTCTGTCATATGCCTTTGCTCCGTGAGATCCGTGAGAATAATCCTGATGATTTCAGGAACATTCTCAGGATGACGGACCCAGTGTTTCACCGTTTGTTGGCTTCGCTGACCCCCTATATCAGCAGGCAGGATACCTGCATGAGGCAAGCCATCACCCCGGAACAGAGGGTTTTTAATTACCGGCTGGCCAGAGCCCGAAGAGTGGTGGAGAACACATTTGGAATCCTGGCCAGCCGGTTCCGACTATTTCTGACACCCATCCATATGGCGGAGTATAAACTGAACCATATTATACTGGCGTGCTGTGTTCTCCATAATTTTTTAAGAAAACATTCAGCCAACTATGCTGGCTCAGTTGGGCCTGAGGCCGGAATCCCAAATACTTCCACAATGACGGCACTTGAAAGCGGCCGTCCTGGCTTGCCCTCCCTGAATGCCCGTGATGTCCGGTTACGATACCTGGAGTTCTTTGCGGGTAGGGGGGCTATCAATATGCCAGACAATATGTGACACCTTTTTCAAATAAAAAACAACCAAAAGAAATTCTTTGTGGACATTTACTGCTTGTGTTTGTTTTAGCTGACCCTGACAGAAATGTGTGGAGTGCAGAAAATGTCGTGATTGGGTAACCTTAGAAAAAACAGTGTTGGCTGGTACTTCCTAAATGCAAAAACACATTTCACTACAAGTGCACTTGCAACTGCACTGAACCTGCACTTGTATTGCAAAGTGTATTTGCCCTTAGGAAATAACCCCCATTTGTGCATAAAACAACAATTACATCACCCCAAAAGTGTTGTAGTGTTGAGACAATAATCCACACATTCTTGAGTAAGGCACTTTTTTATACCTGCACAATCACATGTGCATTTACCAAAGGTTTTTAAAAGAAACCAACATGTTTGTTGTATAACAATGTTTGCAGTAGCATTATGAAAAATCAAAATATCCATTTCAGATAAAACAGGCCTGTGTAAAACCAACAAGAAAGCCAAAAAACTAGAACTTACAAAGTTCACATTAGGTAAAACCTGAAGGCTATATCAGACATGAGTATTTAGGAACTGGGTTTGATATAGCGTTCAGATGGGGGGAAATCACCCCTGGAAAAGCCAAATTTGGAAGATGCACACCAATTTACAAATGTCCACATGTGCTATCTGCCATCAGGGGGGATCAAGGGACGTGTTTTGGGGGAGCAAGCCCTTCCTCAACGCTACTTTATAATTGAGGAAGGGGTTGCCCCCCCAAAACGCGTCCATTGATCTCCCGTGATGGCAGATAGCACATGTTGGCACACTGTGTGCATCCTCCAAATTTGGCTTTTCTAAACATTGAAAAAAGTTTGGTACCATAAAACAGGTGATTTTGTGGGGTTTAAATTTGCCCCAAAACATCAATGATGTTATTATTTTTTTTAATAACATCACTGATTTGTTGCTGGATGTTTTGCAATTGGAGATTACACCCCATGATCTTCCCGATCAGTATCTGGGCACTTTCAGATGTAAATCGTTCTGGATCCCTCACATCACGATCACCTAAAAAGAGATAAAGAACAAAAAAAAAGGTCTCAAAAATCTGCCACCAGCCATCTCTTTTACCTGAGTCTGTGGTCGCAGACACTCACCTGTTGTGGTGCCAATCTCCACCACGTCTTCTTCTTCCTCCTGCTCTTCTTCTTGGGTTGGTATTTCCCCTTCTTCCAGAGGGGGGGGGGTCTCTGGTCTCCTGGGATGAGGGGTGTCCTCCGAGTCTTTTCTCCCCTATGTAAAACAAAAATGGTATACTTAGCACACAGATATTTGATGGCAGAACTAGAAATAGGAAACATTGCTTGGAAGTGGGGTACAATTGTCTATTTTAGCCGAGTTCCAAGATGTATATTTTTTATTGCCCTTTGTCAAGCTGCAATACTTTACCTGTTTTGTACAAGCTTCACAGATGGAGACCCCCCTATAGTATACACTGGAGCACCTGTGTGGCCCCCTAATAAAAATGGTGTTCTTGTGTCCCACACTAGTGCTCCAGTGTCCAGATGTGAAAACAGCTGCTCAGTGTCCTCTCCTTACACACAATCTAGTTTACATTTCATTCTAGTAACAAACCCATCTACACAAACAAATATTTGGCATCCAAGTAGGCCCCCAAAAATGTGTGAAAATGCATATGGCCTAAACAATGGTGTTCTAGGGGCCGAAAGAAAAATGTTTGATACGAACGAATAATGTGCCCATGAACATTAAAGTTGACCTTTGGAAACGTTACAACTAATCAAAGCATATGGAGCAGAACGAACGTAATAAAGACAGAAAGAATAGGAACACAGCACAACTACATACTTTTTTACAGCAATCTCCGAATCTTTCGGTACTGCTCCGGCTCTCTCAACTTCAGGTCCGACCACCGCTTCCTGAGCTGATCTTTAGACCTTCGTACCCCGAAATTCCGCTCTAGACTCCGGACCACTTTACCAATGATTTTGGCCTTTCGGGTGTTGGGGTGGGGGTAAGGCCCATATTTTCCGTCATAGTCGGACTTCCTCATGATGTCGACCATCTCCCCAAACGACATATTTGTGGCCTTAAAACGTCTCCTTCTGGATCGGGACGTGCCTGGATCCGCCCTTTCCTCCTCCTCCTCCTTGCTACAATTAACCCGCACCTGCTGTATGTCCGCCATCATGCTCTTCCCCCACTGCGCCAAACGAAAAGGGGCGGGGAATACACTAGAAAGAACGTCAGGGGCGGGCGGAGTTACACGCATGCGCAGTGTATATAAAGCGTAACACGCGTGCGTATTACGTTTGATCTGTGAGCGGAGGAAGGAGCATTGAACGCGGCGATCGTAAGAACGAAGGTAAGAGACAAACTTGGGCCTATACTGCTTCTATAGATTGAGGCCTATATTGTAACAAGATTAGGAGAGTTTGGTGTGACATTAGGCTTTGTCTTGTGTTGTGTCTTGCAGTGAACATGGATATGGTACTGAAAGATCAGGACTTCATTTCAGTCTTCATAGAGATGCTAAGGGAGCTGCCCTGTCTGTGGGAGATTAAACACCCCCATTACAAGAACCAAGCAAAGAGGAAGGCAGCACTGGAGGATTTGTGTGAAATTGTGAAGCAGGTGATCCCCACGGCAGACATCACTTATTTAAAGATTTTCATTGGTGGCCTGAGGAGCACATATCTGAGGGAGCGCACTAAAGTCCTGGATTCACAGAGATCCGGAGCAGCAGATGACATCTATGTCCCCAGGATGTTGTACTACGACAGGCTGCACTTTCTGGCAGGCCAGACTGAACCCAGGCCATCCCTCTCCAGTCTTCCTTCCACGCTTCCTTCCCCCCTGGCTGAGGCTTCTGACGCCCAACCTGGGCCTTCCAGGCCACATGTGGAGGAGCCCAGATTGAGCCAGGTATAGCATTCCTCTAAATATTTCTGCTTGTCCAATCAATGATGTTACCTAGATGTTAGTTGGGAGTACTAATTTATGATTGTGATTGATGATGCAAAAACTAAAACCATGTCCCTTTTTCATACACAGGGAAGTCTCAGCCAGGAGGTGGCTGATCTGCAGGTCCCTCCACCCCCCCTGAAAAGAGAAAGTGGCAGTAGGAGGAGTACCCTAGAGGAGGCTGCTATCAGATTTTTTTGTAGGGCTACAGAGGTCCTGGGAGCACCACACACCAGGCAGAAGAACCTTGCTGCATTCATAGCCTATAAAATGCAGAGGATGGAGGAGGGCCAAAAAGCCATGTGTGAGGCCCTCATATCAGAGGCTCTGGCAAAAGGTGTGAGGGGCCAACTTACACCTCACACACAGCTTTGGGATGGTCCTCCTCCTCCTCCTGCAGGTCCTCCTCCCCCCTCTCCTCCAGGGCCTCCCAGTCCTCCTCCAGGTCCTCCCAGTCCTCTTCCTCCTCCAGGTCCTACTCCTCCTCCTGCCATATCTCCAACTGCACAGCCACAGCCGGGAAGGAAGTGTGAAAGGAAGACCAGACAGTGAGGACCCTGGATCCAGTCTGGTCGGCCAAAAGATGCAGCCTCTTGTGGTACCACAGCCTGGGGACACTGATGTCATCTGCTGCTATCCAAGTCTCTGTGAATCCCGGACCAGACTGCCCTCCCTTATATATGGACTCCTCAGGCCACCAATTTTGAGGTTTAAGAATTGATGTCTGCCGTGGGGGTCCCAGGCTTCGCTAATTTCTCCTGTTGATCCAGTGTTGCCTTCCTCTTTGTTTGGTTCTGATCCCTTAATAAAAGATTTTTGATTTGAATTATACTCTCCTATGTGTTTTACTTCAAAAATGATGGTTTGTTTGTGAGGATTCAGGTACATTTCTAATATACAATGTGAAATGAACAAGGGACACCAACAACAAAAAATCTCATGGAGATTAAATAATAAAAGATATCAATGGTGTTGGGGTAACTTGCCACACAAAACACACACAAAAATATTCTGGAGTAAAAATAAAAATAACATTGAACAAAGATCAGCCTTGGAAAAAATCCAAACATTAAAGAAAAAAAAAGGCTTAAAAACAAAAAAAAAAAACATAAAAAATATAAAACTGTCAGATGTGACAACTAATAACAATATATTGAGGGAATCCCACTAAAAAAACACAAATAAAACTTTGTGAGAAGTGTGTGTGAATATGAGCAGCAAAACGACTTAATTCTTGTCACATTATAAAGAAGAAGAGAGTGCGCTGTATTATACCATTTTTTTACATTGCAGCATGACGAAAGTGCTGTATCCATTGCGAACGCTAAGTTTACCAGAACGAGCTGTCCCGTGTCGGAATTTCTTCTGAGCATGCGTGGCACTTTGTGCGTCGGAACAGGCCACACACGGTCGGAATTGACGTGATCGGATTTTGTTGTCGGAAAATTTTATCTCCTGCTCTCCAACTTTGTGTGTCGGAAAATCCGATGGAAAATGTCCGATGGCGCCCACACACGGTCGGAATTTCCGACAACACGCTCCGATCGGACATTTTCCATCGGAAAATCCGACCGTGTGTACGGGGCATAAGTCTGTCTGAATTTTTGATGGAAAAAGTCAGATGGGGCATACACACGGTCAGAATATACGATGAAAAGCTCCCATTGGACATTTTCTGACGGACATTCCGCTCGTGTGTACACGGCATAAGAGATCTGTGAATGGTGGAGGCAAAGACAATTGTATCATCTATGGCTTGCCTAACTTTCCAGCATCCATCAAACTCTAATGCCGCGTACACACAGGCGGATTTTCCGTCAGAAAAATCTTGGATGGTTTTTCCGACGGAATTCCGCTCAAGCTTGCCTTGCATACACACGGTCACACAAAAGTTCTCTGAACTTTCGACCGCCAAGAACGCGGTGACGTACAACACTACGAGGAGCTGAGAAAATGAAGTTCAATGCTTTTGAGTATGCGTTGAATTGTTTCTGAGCATGCGTACCAATTTTGCACGTCGGAATTGCCACAGACGATCGCATTTTCGGATAGGAACTTTTGCCGACTGAAAAATTGAGAACCTGCTCTCAATCTTTTGCTGGCTGGAATTCGGCCAGCAAAAGTCCGATGGAGCATACACATTGGAGCATTGCCTTTTCCAACCAAAAGCTCTCATCGATCTTTTGCTGGCCAAATTTCCAATCATGTCTTACGCGGCATAAGATATCAGTTCTGGGGGGACTTAAAGATCTTCAGCTTGTTGGTAAATAAAAGCTTATTTAAATTCTCAGGCACATCAATTTAATCTTTGGATATTAAATCTTTGATTCGGCTGCCTTCACTTGGTACATTATAACACTGCACTTTGTTGTAATTATAATTCCTAATCAGGGGCGGACTGACCATTGAGCCACTCGGGCAATGCCCGAGGGCCCTGGGCCACTAGGGGGCCCCATCAGGGTTGCCAGCCTCAGTAAAACCAGGGACAGTATGTATAAATCTGTGGGTTTTTTTTACATCTGTCTGTGTATACATGTATGTGTATACTGTGTGATTGTATACTGTGTGTGTGTGTATACTGTGTGGCCCCATAATCTCTGATTACCTGGGGGCCCCATAATCTCCTATTGCACGGGGGCCCCATAATCTCCTATTGCCCGGGGGCCCCATGAGTTATCAGTCCACCCCTGTTCCTAAAATGTTTTTATTTGGAATAGCAAAATCGGACAAAGCTCCTCTTCAATAAGAACAGAAAATGGAACGATTTTCCCGGATATCAGTCGGCCCGGTCATTATTACAGACGGAGATCAGTTCAATATTCCCCTCACAGCTTCCTGGTTTTTTATGGGTTAAATGCAAATAAAATTTCTCCTTTATCAGCTCCGGTATAGAATGAATTGGAATGTGGGGGTGGGGGAGGGAGTGGATTTTTGCTGATGACATTCATAGGACTGAACTATACAATTCACAGCTATTATCAGACATGATTATCTCCAGGAACTTCATCACCTTATAGTGGAACTTTATTAAATTCACACACAAGCACACTTACGCCTCGGCAGAAGTCACATGGTCTGCTGTAATGAGCATTGTGGGTGTTTCACGTCATTAGACACTGTACCATGTCAAGTGCTTTCAGTCAGACAGGCCCTGTCTGGTAGACCTTGAGGCCGGATTCACACCTATGCAGGTTGCAGTTTGCATATTCCGGGAGCATTTTGTGCTTTTCAATACATGCTTTTGATTCTTTGAAGTCTATGGAACCAAAAACCAGCAAAAAGTCCCTGGCTCTTTCCATAAAATGCCCAGATGTGAACTACATCCATAGGAAACCATGTTACATGGACTGTAGTGTGTTTCTGCAAAACTGAAACACGCTAAAAAAAATGCCTAGGTGTGAAACAGGCTTTTGTTAGATAAAGCAAGTCAACCAATGTGGCAACAGTGGCAGGATCTGACAAAACCAGAGAAGTCAGGAGCCCTAACTAAGGATTGTAGTCAGGTTTAGTGGCTCTCAAATACCATTAATGACTATCTGGGGAAAATGTAATCCACGTGGCAGTGACCGCATTTCAGAATCAGTGTTGCTTTGCTCTTTCACAGTCCTTGACAGATTTAAAGCTGAATTCTGGTGGCCTACACTCTCATCCACTCCTAGAATGTGGTTGGGGCCCTTGATCCTCATGTGGACCCTTGGTGTTCACATTCAATAGCCCTGAGACTGCAGCTGGGTACCTTCTTCTGCTTTGTGATGTCAGCAGACTCAGAGATGCCACTCAGGTGACATTCTATAGCATCCCCCTTGGTTCCTCCCTTGGTAGCTGTATTAAAGGTTATGTAGGGATGTGAGAGGAGGAATGGAGAAGCTGGGTCAGCACAGGCAATAATTTGGCCCTCCCAGAGTTTTGCAGTACAGCGCTGGGTCTCTTCTTTTGCGAGCAGTCGCTGGCAATCCAGGGTTTTACCCAGACCACTGGAACTATCACCACTCAGTAGCCAGGTCTCTTGATTGATGCAAGCTTCAAACAGCAAAGCAACATGGCTCAGTGCTCAAGCACCGCATCACTACCACATAGCCACCCCCCTGCTGATGATGTCAGCACTCCAGTGTCACCAGTGACTCCAGTGCTCCCTGTGCACTTCAGTGACCCCAGTGTTTTCATTGACCCCTGCCTTCTGTGGCTCCAGCGTCACCAGTGACTCCAGTGTCTTTAATAACTCCAGTGCTTCCTGTGCACTCCAATGGCCCCAGTGTTTCCAATTATTCCAATGTTTTGAATGTCACCAGTGACCCCAGCATCTTTACTGACCCCAGCATTCCCTGTGCACTCCAGTGGCCTCAGTGTTTCCAATGAACCCAGTGTGTACAGTGTCCTCCATGGTTCCTGAGCAATCAGTTGACCCAGCCTCCTGCATCTCCAGTGGCCTCCAGTATTTCCACTGACTCCATCACTGCCTATGCACTCCACTTGCCCCGTGTTTCCAGCATCTACAGAGCTTCCTGTGCATATCAGTTCCCCAGCTTCCTGTGGCTCCAGTGTCTCCATTGCTCCCTGTGTACTCCAGTGTCCATGGTCTGCTGTGACTCCAGTGTTTTCCAATGACCCCCAAAGCTCCTTGTGACCCCAGTTGTTCCAGTGTCCCCAGTACTCTACATTGAACCCAAACTCTTGTGGCTCCAGTGTCTTCATTGACCCCAGTGTTCCATCTGCACTCCAGTGGTTCCAGTATTTCCACTGACCCCAGGGTTTCTAGTGATCCCAGTACTCCATGGCACCAGTGACCCCATAGTCTTCAGTAACCCAAGTGTTGCCTGTGCACTCCAGTGGCCTTCAGTGTTTCCAATGGCTCCAGTGACCCCAGTGCTCCCTAAGCACTCCAGTAACCACAGCCTCCTGTGGCTCCATTGTCCCCGAAGGCCCCAGTGCACTACAGTGGCCTGCAGTATTTCCAGTGGCTCCAATGACTTTAGTAGTCCCTGAGTACTGCAGTAACCACAGCCTCCTGTGGCTCCATTATCCCCGAAGGCCCCAGTGCACTACAGTGGCCTGCAGTATTTCCAGTGGCTCCAATGACTTTAGTAGTCCCTGAGTACTGCAATAACCACAGCCTCCTGTGGCTTCATTGTCTTTAGTGACCCCAGTGTCTCCCTGTGTACTCAAGTGACCCCAGTGTCTCCAGCAACCTAAGTGTTCATACTGACCCCAGTATCCTCCGGCTTCAGTGTCACTAGTGACCCCAATGTCTTTAGTGACCCTAGTACTCCCTGTGCACTCCAGTGGCCCTAGTGTTTCCAGTATCCCCAGTCTCCAGTGGGTGCAATAATCCCAGTACTCCCTGTGCACTCCAGTGTCCCCAATGTTTCCAGAGACCCTAGCCTCCAGTGACCCCAGTGTTTCCAGTGACCCCAGTGTCTCCACTGACACCAGTGTTCCCTGTGCACTACATAACAGCGCCCAATGCACCTGTCTAAATGGTCTGATTTTAGTTTTGATTGTAATTATGCTGCATACAGATCCATGCACAACTAGATGCTGCACACATCTGTATGGAGTGTTTATGCGTGTAAGAGGAGTAAAAAAAACTCCATGTCCTTCCATTGTTGTTTCCATATTGTTTCCGTGTATTTCATTGTTATGTGACTTTTTTCTAAAAAGTGACATCAAAAATCTAAAGATTGCAACACATTGTAAAAAAAAATCAAACAATATAGTAGTGAAGTAATGTAGTAAATAATAACATAATAAAATACAAATGTAGTAAGATGATGTCATTCACTTATGTATATAAACAATTTATATTATTTATTATATGTTACTTATTAATAATTAAAATTAAAATACTTTGAAATTATTTGACATTTTGCATAAAATGTTATTAAGAGAAAAAAAAACATATCCTTTCACGGTTTCCTTTTCTTTTGGTGTATTTTTTTGTTATTTGACTTTTTTTCACAGTTAGACAACGAAAATATAAAGAAGGCAACACTATGTATATGAATTATTTATATTATTTATTATAAGTTAATTATTAATAGTTATGTATTACAAGTATAATATACTTTGGAATTATATATATTTTATAGTAAGTACAAATTGCTGACTGACTGCCATGATTTAATGATATAGATGATAAAAGTATTTCTGTACTCAGAGATGTGGCCAGTTTAGTCTCTGTGGAGATCTACCTGGGTCGGTGATAATCAGGTAAAATTCTAGTTGTGAGACTTAATTAAGACCGAGGGCCCAAAGGAGCTCCTGATTGCTAACTGTTTACTAAGCACAGGATCCTTGGGGACCGCCCCTGAGGAGTCCCTGAACATTACAGATTTTCTGATCAGTCAATTAATGATGCAAAGCGGTGATTGGGGACAGAGCAATGTCCGGAGGAAACAGCGGCCTCCCCGCAGCCTTCATTACACTGACTGAGGCTGGAAAGGGATGTCCAGCTTGTTAGGATAATTGTGAGAGTCACAGAGGAGGATCCTCGGGGGAGGGAGGCAGAATGATGATGACATTTTGTAATAATAATTAGATCATTATGTCCTGCAAGAGCTGAACAATGAATTCAGAGCCAGATAAAATATATAAAAAAAAAAGAGAAAACCTTTGAAATATTTCACATTTTCAGCTCCCGTACATGTACACCCCATATCTACCACAGCAATTTTTTTGTATTTTAGCTGTGGACCTTAAATGACAAATCAAGCGAAACATATCATATATACACAGGTACATCTCATAAAATTAGAATATCATCAAACAGTTCATTTATTTCAGTAATTCCATTCAAAAAGTGAAACTCATATATTTTATATAGATGTGTTACACACAGAATGAAATATTTCAAGCATTTCTTTATTTTAAATTTGATGATTATGGCTCACAGCGAGTGAAAACCCAAAATTTATGATCTCAAAAAATTAGAATATTACATAAGACCAATAAAAAGGGGATTTTTAACAGAGAAATGTTGGCTTAGTGAAAAGTCTGTCCATGTACAGTATAGTATGCACCAGTGGCGGCCCGTGCACTGTGGGGGCATGGGCGCGCCCCCCCCCCCATCCATGAGCCCGGCCCCTTTTCAGGACGCATGGATTCCTATGGCGGGGGTGGGAGGGGGTGGTACTTTTTGAAGCACCTGATTAGAGCCAGAGGTTCTAATAGGCTTCAAAATAGGGTGGGCTCAGGGCACAGAGAGTGGACCCTGATCCCACCCAATTGTATGACGATAGCAAATTAATTTTCGCTATTTTCACACTAACCTTCCTCCCCGCCAATCAGGAGGCAGGGCATCAAACCTGTTTCCTGATTGGCCAAAGCGCCAGGCCACCCTATTGGATGCCTGGCACTTAGGAAGAGGAACAGAGAAGACACACTGGAGCGGAGGTCACCGCCGCTCTGGTGTATTGGAGAGGAGCTGCTGTGGTAAGTCCCCATTGTCAGAGCTGTGCATGGGGGGGTTGGGGGTGCTGTCAGAGCCGCGACAGCAACGAGCACCCCGAGTGGGGGGGTTGGTGGGCACAGTGGCTGCATATACTGGGCACAAGTGGTTGCATATGATGGGCACAGGTGGCTGCACATGATGGGCACAAGTGGCTGCATTTGATGGGCACACGTGGCTGCATATGATGGGCACAATGGCTGCATATGATGGGCACAGTGGCTGCATATGATGAGCACAGTGGCTGCATATGATGAGCACAGTGGCTGCGTTTGATGAGCACAATGGCTGCAATTGATGGGCACAGTGGCTGCATTTGATGGAAATAATGGCTGCATGTAATGGGCACAGTGAGGCTGCAATTGATGGGGGGGTGTGCAGTATTTTTCAGTTTGTTTGTGGTCCCCCCAAAAATTTTGAGCACCAGCCACCACTGGTATGTACTCAATACTTGGTCGGGGCTCCTTTTGCATGAACTACGGCATCAATGCCACTAAAATAAATGAACTTTTTGATGATATTCTAATTTTATGAGATGCACCTGTATATTGTGATAGTGAGAGTCCCTGTCTCTGGGAAAATAGACTTAAAATGGACACAGGGCTGTCAAAAGGTCAGTTTGAGAAGCTCCAGCAGAAGTTTGTATCGGGGGCTGGAAACATGAAGACTCCAAAGAGCATTGAACGGGATGAAGTCTTCAGTCTTGTGTCCAGGTTTTCCAGAAATTCTGCAGGTTGTGTGTCCAGGGTTATAAGGCAGATCTGAGCATGGCTCCGGGGAGGTGGAGTAGGAGTTGGAAAAGTTGCTGCAGCCAGGAGAGAAGTGTGCTCCTGTTTAGGAAATCTCTAGTCCTGGGACCATGATTTGGGAGCAGCCAGGAGATTGATTGTGCAGGTGGGTGCTAGGCTAATAGTAGAGTCAGGACCAGGGTTCCGGTTTCCACTCTCCCGATTAGTCCAGGTATAGGGAGAAGTGTGCGTGTCTGCACGAGCAGATGGAGGGCCCAAGCCTATAGGCTGGAGCAGCAAGGAAGCTGTGAAAGAGAGTGCCAGCAGAGGTACAGAGTGTGTTCCAAACAGGGACACGGTTACAGGGTCAAGAGGACCGAGGGCAAAGCCTGAGCAGAAGTGCTGACCAGAAAGACAGGTGGCTTGGTATTTTTTATTAACATTATTGCTGTGTGAAGTTGAAACCCCTGAGTGGGCAACTGTTCTGTTATTGGACTTGTTTCTCTTTTCCTTTTATAAAAGTGGGCCAAGAAGCCCTTAAACGGTGTGGACTCAGCTCACTGGCATTAAACGAAATAACTCCCAAACACCACAATATTTATAATTCACATTTTATCATTTCTATAATTGTAATGAGAATGTATCGAAACTGGAGCATCCAGAATCTGGAGCATTTTCAAAGCTTATGGCCTCACATGGTACCCTATTTGGCAGTGTTTGAAAAATGTAACATTTTAAGCTCCCACCAGGGGCGGACTAACAACTTACGGGGCCCCCGGGCAATAGGAGATCATGAGGCCCCCTGTGTCCCCACCCATATTCAAGCCACACCCACACATAACTCCACCTACATATTGCACTTCCTTCATTACATGTGTAGCAATACCTCACGGTGGAGCTGCTGGTTTAAGCGGGTCTGTTAACCTCACTTTGCTTCCCTCTGTTTCACCGGCACCGGGTCTAGGGGTTCCGTTGAGTTTACTGCTAGACGACACACGCACCAACACTGGAGTACGTTTTCAATGCTTTATTAAACAGTCAAACTTTAGGAAGTAGCAGGAAAGAGACGGAAAAGGAAACCTTCAGGAGAAACTCAAATATCTTCTTACAAAATCTTGGCGACAAATGTTCTGGTAGAATTCAGATAATTATGTGGAATGCATTCCCCTCGTGGGACACACTCTTTGCTCGTCTGGATAGGCCTCTCTCACCAGTCTAGCAGCCAGCACGCAGCACAAATCTAAAGTCTCTGCCACAGACTTACCTAGGGGGGTAAATCTGCACGATCCTCTGCCACAGGATGTATCAGTTCTTCTGCAGTGAACAGTCAGTCACAGTGCCTGAACCTTTAAGCCAAACCGGCGACACTATGCTGTATAATTACTTCTTTTGGATACGTCCTGCAACCGAGTCACCAGGCCCCTCTATAGACCAGCATGGTGCGTGATCTCTCCAAATCGGGTCCTCCCCTGGGATCTCCTCGGCTGTCCAGCTTCGTCACACAGGACCGACAGCTCAGAACCATTCCTCGGCCGCGGTGATAGGCCCCAGACAAGCCTCTGGACCCACCCCTGCGCCGCAGCATCGTGGGCCTCCCGATCGGAGGACCACAAGGTAGCTCCTTAACACATACCTGTCGGCCAGGAGGGCCAGCAGGTGGCTGTAAAACGACCCTAGAACATGGCGTCTGTCCCATAAATACCCTTGCCCAGAATGTAACTCGGAGGACCACCTCCACAGAGCGTGCCTCCGGGACAGAGGACCATCTATACACTTCGACACGTTGCCCTTCCAACACTGACTAATGGTAACAGCGACACCCACCGGTCAGCACGGAAACACATACGACGTCAGCCAAGCTGGAACAGAGGCACACTTTTAACCTTCCTAATACCCAATTTACTAAATTTACCTAATCTGCGGTAGATTGTAAATCTACCAGTGCTACACATGCATTTGCGGCAGCCATCCTCCACATATTGCATCTCAGCTGCACAGAGGGCCTATCAGCAAACTGTGGAAGCTGTTGGTTCCTCATGTTCAGGAATGGGCCAATGCACAATTCTTTTTGTATCTTAGGCTCCTGGAGATTCCCCTTGCCACTGCTGAGAAGCCACCAAACACCCAACAGGTTCAAATGTGGCAGCCATCTAAGAACCTGTCAGATGTCTGATGGCTTCCCAACCATGCCTCTGGGAACCTCTGTGAGCCTGATCATCTGGTTATTTTAGTTTAGCTGCACAGAGTGGGCATTTCAATATCTACTGCAGCATAGCCTTGTATGGAAGTTCCTGGCTTCTGTAGAAGCTGATGGGCCAGGGACGTATGTACAGGGATCGCAATTGTGACCCAGCACCATGCTCCAGAGGGCCCATGCAGCCTCCTGTACCCCAGGATAGGAGGGTCAGCGGCATATAGTGGAACTGATCCCTCCATGCAGCCACTGAATGCCCACTTCAAGGCATGAAGCAGCTACAGGAGGGAAATAGATGGCATCGGTTCCTCTACACGCTGCCTCCCTATCCCTGTCCTGCTGCCCCTGGGCTCCCTGTGCTCTCTCTCAGCCCCCCTGCAGCGCTGCCAGGTTCCCCCCTCTTCTCTCCCACCAACTGCTGTAGGGGATGTGTCAGGATGGAGAGCAGGGAAGGGGCCATAAAATGTGTCACTTACTGGCTCCTTCTTTGTCTTATGGAATAGAATCAGTGATCCATGGATCAGCAAGCACTGAATCAGTTTTTTTCTTTTTTACTATGATTCTGTACAGAGTTATTCCTGTTCATTCATTCTGTGCTGCTGAGGCTGCAGAGATGGAGATTGGGGGCTGTGTCCTCAATCTCCTTTCTCTGTCTTAAAGGTGAAACATCGGAGGTCTGTTTAGACGCCTGATATCTCCTAAAAAGTTTTTAAAAATAATGAAAAAATGTAATTGTAAAAAAAAAAATAAAAATGGTAAAAAAATCTAATTACAAAAATAAAAACTACTGACACTAGTGGCAGAACTATCAGGGTTGCAAAGGCTGCACCTGGGACCCAGCCCTGGCATTTCCTACCATGGAGTGACCCCAAGAGGAAGGGGAAGGGGGCCCACTGTGTGAACATAATAAAGGGTCCCATGAAGGGAGTAAAGGGCCCGGGATCAGTGGGAAGGGCCCTGGCTGGGAGCTAGGGGGGCCCCTTATGATTTCATGCACCTGGGCCCTGAAGGTTCTAGTTACACCTCTGCAATGTGCACTTCATTTCCAGGTATAAAGATGGACACTGCAGCGTAGGTAGCACCTGCTGGCTACACAGTAAAGATGCTCGATGACTGAGCAGTTGAAATGGTTGTAAAGGCTCAAGGTTTTTTTACCTTCGTGCATTCTATGCATGACTGTAAAACATCTGTGTGCAGCAGCGTCTCCGATACTTACCTGAGCCCCATCTCAATCCAGCGATGTGAACGAGAACCTCGCCTCTCCCAGATTTCTCTCTCCTCATGGTCTGACACAGCAGCGGGAACCATTGGCTCCTACTACTGTCAATCACAGCCAGTGAGCCAATGAGGAAAGAGTGGGGAGTGCCGTTCCACATCTATATGTAAATTGTCACACAGAGCAGTGGCTTAGGAGCGAGCCTGCTTGGGTGCCCCCATGGCAAGTAGCTTGCTATGGGGGCACATGGCAGGAGGGAAAAATCAGGAGCACCAGTGAGGGACCCGAGAAGAGGAGGATCCGGGTTGCTCTGTGCAAAACCAACTGCACAGAGGAGGTAAGTATAACATGCTTTTTTTTTATTTTAAAGGAAAAACAAATCTGCCTTTGCAGTCACTTTGATTGCCTTGCTCGGCCATTCGGCTGCCACTCAGCTCCTTCCTGACGGCGTTTCCAGCCCTGTTTTTTACACTGAGAAAACATGGAAAGTCTGATGACAGAACATATTTTTTACTGAGAACCTGAATTAAGACAGAAACTTCTATTAGAAACTAAGAGGTGAAGATGGGGTGAAGGCATAGAGACAGAAGTGAAGAGGGGGGAGGGGGAGGAGAGATGGGGGAGATAAGAACATAGTAGAGAGATGGAGGAAGATAGAGAGATGGGCAAGAGAGAGGGGGAGCGAGAGAGAGAGAGGGAGGAGATAAAAAGGGGTCAAGAGAGGGGGTGACAAAGCGAGGGGGCAAATGAGAGAGAGGAGGGTGAGAGAAAGATGATGTCAGAGAGGGGGTTAGAGAGGGAGAGTGAAAGGGGGATGAGAGAAAAATAGGGAGAGGGGGGAATGTGAGAGAGGGAGAGAGAGAGAGAGAGAGAGAGAGGAAGAGGGAGAGAGAGAGAGAGAGAGAGAAGAGGGAGAGAGAGGGAGAGAGAAAGAGTTGTCGAGAGAGGGATGCAAGAGAGAGAGCGGGTGAGGGTGGGGTGAGAGAGGGGTTTGAGAAAGAGAGAGGGGGGGAGAGGAGGGGGGTATTCGATATGTCTGCTACTCACAACTATGGCCCCAGGTTGCTCTTCCCGAGGCTTAGGCAGCCAGGATCTGGAGCTCCTATGTTAATTCTGCCCCCTCCATAGCCCCTTTCTCAGTAGTGTGTGCAATGTCTTGTGATCCATTATGCAGCTGATTTGCACTCAGAAGAGAAGATCATTCTGCATCCACACACAGGATCATCTCCTGATTGTCCAAGCCAGAGACACAACACAATGGAAGATCAGAGCTGCAGAGCCAGTGCTGTGATCCTGGTGGGCGGGATGCAATGTAGGGGCGGGGCTTGCCATGCACGTCTTACCCAGAGGGGATGTTCCCTGTTCTGTGGCCGTGCACTGGACTCTAAGCACTGTCTTCCCTTGGCTGTCTCCATTCTGTACTCAGGTTAGGGGGCCTGTGTGTGTGGGGATCATCACATGATGTCACTGATCTATGGGGACTGATAGGAACATGCTGAGGAAAGTGCCATGTACAGACACTGCTGTATGATCGGTGCTCTGCAATAGGGATGAGCTTCGAGTTCGAGTCGAACTCATGTTCTACTCGAACATTGGCTGTTCGCAAGTTCGCCGAACAGCGAACAATTTGGGGTGTTCGCGGCAAATTCGAATGCCGTGAAACACCCTTTAAAAGTCTATGGGAGAAATCAAAAGTGCTAATTTTAAAGGCTTATATGCAAGTTATTGTCATAAAAAGTGTTTGGGGACCCGGGTCCTGCCCCAGGGGACATGGATCAATGCAAAAAAAAGTTTTAAAAACGGACGTTTTTTCAGGAGCAGTGATTTTATTAATGCTTAAAGTCAAACAATAAAAGTGTAATATCCCTTTAAATTTCATACCTGGGGGGTGTCTATAGTATGCCTGTAAAGGGGCGCATGTTTCCCGTGTTTAGAACAGTCTGACAGCAAAATGACATTTGGAAGGAAAAAACTCATTTAAAACTACCCGCGGCTATTGCATTGCCGACAATACACATAGAAGTTCATTGATAAAAACGGCATGGGAATTCCCCACAGGGCAACCCCGAACCAAAATAAAAAAAAAAAAAATGATGTGGGGGTCCCCCTAAATTCCATACAAGGCCCTTCAGGTCTGGTATGGATATTAAGGGGAACCCCAGCCAAAATTAAAAAAAAAAATTGACGTGGGGTTCCCCCTAAATTCCATACCAGACCCTTCAGGTCTGGTATGGATTTTAAGGGGAACCCCGCGCCAAAAAAAAACAAAAAACGGCGTGGGGTCCCCCTAAAAATCCATACCAGACCCTTATCCGAGCACGCAACCTGGCAGGCCGCAGGAAAAGAGGGGGGACAAGAGTGCGGCCCCCCCCCTCCTGAACCGTACCAGGCCACATGCCCTCAACATTGGGAGGGTGCTTTGGGGTAGCCCCCCAAAACACCTTGTCCCCATGTTGATGAGGACAAGGGCCTCATCCTCACAACCGTGGCCGGTGGTTGTGGGGGTCTGCGGGCGGGGGGCTTATCGGAATCTGGAAGCCCCCTTTAACAAGGGGACCCCCAGATCCCGGCCCCCCCCCCTGTGTGAAATGGTAAGGGGGTACTTACCCCTACCATTTCACTAAAAAACTGTCAAAAATGTTAAAAATGACAAGAGACAGTTTTTGACAATTCCTTTATTTAAATGCTTCTTCTTTCTTCCTTCATCTTCTTCTTCTTCTGGTTCTTCTGGCTCTTCTGGTTCTTCCTCCGGCGTTCTCGTCCAGCATCTTCTCTGCGGCGTCTTCTATCTTCTTCTCCTCGGGCCGCTCCGCACCCATGGCATGAGGGGAGGCTCCCGCTCTTCTCTTCATCTTCTTCTCTTCTTCTTCTTCTTCTTCTTCATCTTCTTCTTCTTCTTCTCTTCTTCCTTCTTCTCTTCTTCATTTCTTCTCCGGGCCGCTCCGCAGCCATGCTGGCATGGAGGGAGGCTCCCGCTGTGTGGCGGCGTCTCTTCGTCTGACGGTTCTTAAATAACGGGGGGCGGGGCCACCCGGTGACCCCGCCCCCCTCTGACGCACGGTGACATGACGGGACTTCCCTGTGATGTCACGGGGAATGCCACAGGGAAGTCCCGTCATGTCACCGTGCGTCAGAGGGGGGCGGGGTCACCGGGTGGCCCCGCCCCCCCGTTATTTAAGAACCGTCAGACGAAGAGACGCCGTCACACAGCGGGAGCCTCCCTCCATGCCAGCATGGCTGCGGAGCGGCCTGGAGAAGACATGAAGAAGAGAAGAAGGAAGAAGAGATGAAGAAGAAGATGAAGAAGAGAAGAAGATGAAGAGAAGAGCGGGAGCCTCCCCTCATGCCATGGGTGCGGAGCGGCCCGAGGAGAAGAAGATAGAAGACGCCGCGGAGAAGATGCTGGACGAGAACGCCGGAGGAAGAACCAGAAGAGCCAGAAGAACCAGAAGAGCCAGAAGAACCAGAAGAAGAAGAAGATGAAGGAAGAAAGAAGAAGCATTTAAATAAAGGAATTGTCAAAAACTGTCTCTTGTCATTTTTAACATTTTTGACAGTTTTTTAGTGAAATGGTAGGGGTAAGTACCCCCTTACCATTTCACACAGGGGGGGGGCCGGGATCTGGGGGTCCCCTTGTTAAAGGGGGCTTCCAGATTCCGATAAGCCCCCCGCCCGCAGACCCCCACAACCACCGGCCACGGTTGTGAGGATGAGGCCCTTGTCCTCATCAACATGGGGACAAGGTGTTTTGGGGGGCTACCCCAAAGCACCCTCCCAATGTTGAGGGCATGTGGCCTGGTACGGTTCAGGAGGGGGGGGGCCGCACTCTCGTCCCCCCCTCTTTTCCTGCGGCCTGCCAGGTTGCGTGCTCGGATAAGGGTCTGGTATGGATTTTTAGGGGGACCCCACGCCGTTTTTTTTTTTTTTTTTGGCGCGGGGTTCCCCTTAAAATCCATACCAGACCTGAAGGGTCTGGTATGGAATTTAGGGGGAACCCCACGTCAATTTTTTTTTTTAATTTTGGCTGGGGTTCCCCTTAATATCCATACCAGACCTGAAGGGCCTTGTATGGAATTTAGGGGGACCCCCACATCATTTTTTTTTTTTTTTTATTTTGGTTCGGGGTTCCCCTGTGGGGAATTCCCATGCCGTTTTTATCAATGAACTTCTATGTGTATTGTCGGCAATGCAATAGCCGCGGGTAGTTTTAAATGAGTTTTTTCCTTCAAAATGTCATTTTGCTGTCAGACTGTTCTAAACACGGGAAACATGCGCCCCTTTACAGGCATACTATAGACACCCCCCAGGTATGAAATTTAAAGGGATATTACACTTTTATTGTTTGACTTTAAGCATTATTAAAATCACTGCTCCTGAAAAAACGGCCGTTTTTAAAACTTTTTTTTGCATTGATCCATGTCCCCTGGGGCAGGACCCGGGTCCCCAAACACTTTTTATGACAATAACTTGCATATTAGCCTTTAAAATTAGCACTTTTGATTATTCATGTTCGTGTCCCATAGACTTTAACGGTGTTCGCGTGTTCGAACTAATTTTTTTCCTGTTCGCATGTTCTGGTGCGAACCGAACAGGGGGGTGTTCGGCTCATCCCTACTCTGCAACAAGTAGAGGTGAAGTTACAGAACCTCTCATGAGGTCCCCTATTGGCCCCGGGCAATTTTTGTATTTTAGTTGTGGGCCTTTAATGACAATTTTATTGCCAAATCAAAAAAAAAAAAAAAAATAGAAGATTGGTCCATTCGTATCTGACGCTTTTTTATTTATTAATTTAATTAATTATTTCCTTTATGTTTTGTCTTTGTTTGTTTTGTTTTTTTAGTTTTTTTGTCTGAGTAGATCTACTGCATACTGCATAATGGTTAAAAAATGGTTCACATCTACTCAGACAAGTAAATAAAAAAAAAAGACACAAAAAAGGACTTCATGCACCACTTGGTCTTTTTCTGATGATGCTTTTCCGTGTGTGTATTGATTCAACATAATGTTCTCATTACTTATGATAATAAGTAAACCTGCGTTTATATCTCCACATACCTTAAAACTGAACATTGCATGACTGCAAAAAAGCTTATTGGGTAAATCTGTTTGTCACCACTGTTTCAACTCCATCTGTAGCCATGCTCACATTATTTCAATGTTTATTTAGCCATTAAGTCTCACCTAAATTATGGGTTGCCTTATCTTTACAATTTTGGCCTTTTAGTCCCCTTGCAGTTTGATTGTGGTGTGAAAGTTATGCCCTGCTAGCTGTGTTGCTAATATGCCCTCCTAATTGATTAATTGCCAGATTCAACCCACACCCAACACACAGTATAAAAACAAGGCCTTCCTTACGGGGGAACACATACAGGGGGCTGCACATACAGGGGGTTCTTCCAAAGAAGTGGGGTTCTGAAAATAAGTGACACTTCTGCTCTTGCACTTCAGCGATTTGCACAAAGCAAACTATAAAAGACTGCAGGTGACCCCATTTCCTAATTTTATCATCTTCCTCTCTGAAACATGCACTCTTTACCTCTCCTCCTTTTCACAATTGCTGCCTCTCTCCTCAAACTCTCTTTTCTACATCCCTCTGCTCCACCCCACAATCTGTACATATCACCCTCACTTCTCCCCTCCCCCTATTACTGCACTCATCACCTCTTTCTAACTCTAAGCCCACTTGCTAACATACCCCCCAGGATACTGAAGCATGTCCCCTCATACAAATCATATTCTCATATTACCTCCCTCACCCTTCTGCTTCTCCTAATCGCTGGAGATATTTCCCCAAACCCTGGGCCCCCCTTATTTAACTGTGCCCAACACTCCCATCACCATCACCCTACACCCTCTGGCAGTAGTCGCAACCTACACAATCTAGTCTCCATTCCTCTTCTTCCCAACACCAGCCTCCCTCTCTCCTGTGCCCTCTGGAACGTCCGCTCTGTCTGCAACAAACTCACTGCTGTTCATGACCTCTTTGTCACTAATTCCTTTAATCTACTTGCTCTCACCGAAACCTGGCTCCACGAATATGACACCCCTTCTCCTGCTTCCCTCTCCCAGGGTGGCCTTCACTGGACTCACTCCCCCAGGCCTAATGGACGCAAGGGAGGTGGAGTGGGATTCCTCCTATCCCCCCAGAGCACCTTCCAGGTTATTCACCCTCCTCCCTCTTTTTCACTCTCATCATTCGAAGCCCACTGTATACGTCTATTCTCTCCCACTTCCCTAAGAATTGCTGTGATCTACCGGCCCCCTGGACCATTATCAACTTTCCTTGATGAGTTTTCTGCCTGGCTACCCTACTTTCTCTCTTCGGATATTCCCACAATCCTTCTTGGGGATTTCAATATCACTGCTAATACAAACACTCCTGCTACTTCTAAACTTCTTAGTCTAACCTCTTCATTTGACCTGAAGCAATGGGTACAGGCTTCTACTCACTCTGATGGCAACACGCTTGACCTTATATTCTCCCACCTATGCACTCCATGCAACTTCTCAAACAATCCTTTTCCTCTCTCCGACCACCACCTTATTAGTTTCTCTCTCCCCCTGTCTTCCACCACCTTTCCCTCCAATCGCCTAACCGTCACCCGTAGAAACTTTCGCAACTTCAACTCCTCTCTCCTCTACTCTGCTACCGACCACCTCTATGACAAAATCTCCCCCCTGTCCTGCCCCAACCAAGCCACGTCCATCTACAATAAATCCCTGTCCTCCACCCTGGACAAGCTCGCTCCCCTCACTACACGCAGAATCAGGCCTCGACCCCTACAACCCTGGCAAACAGATGACACTAAAATTCTCAAAAAACGTAGTCGCGCTCTTGAGCGTCTGTGGCACAAGACTAAGTCTCTCAAAGACTTCAACCAATACAAATCTGCCCTCCAAAAATACTATTCTTTCCTCCACACTGCCAAGCAAACCTATTTTACAACTCTTATTAATACCTTCTCATCCAATCCCCGTAAACTCTTCTCTACCTTCAACTCTCTACTTTGTCCTCCACCGCCTCCACCCACTGACTCACTCACTGCCCAGGAAATCGCTAATCACTTCAAAAACAAGATTGATACAATCCGTGATGAAATCTCCACTCTACAGGTATCTCCCCCAGCTAAGACCCCATGTCAACAGATACAACTGACACTACCTCTATTCAAATCTACTACTCCAGACGAAGTTGCTAAACTCCTTTCTATCGCCCACCTAACTACCTGTCCCCTGGACCCTGTTCCCTCTCAAATGCTAAGGTCACCCTCTGACCCCATCCTACACTCTCTAACCCACATCTTCAATCTCTCCCTCACCTCTGGCGTCTTCCCCGATGCTCTAAAACATGCACTGGTCACTCCCATACTCAAAAAACCGTCCTTGGACCCTACCAATCTTAACAACCTACGCCCTATCTCCTTGCTCCCCTTTTTCTCTAAACTCCTTGAACGCCTGGTTTACAACCAACTGAGTGACCACCTCATTAAAAACAACCTTCTTGATCCCCTTCAATCTGGATTTTGCCCTCAACACTCCACAGAAACTGCTCTTTTAAAACTCACAAATGACCTACTAACTGCAAAAACCAACGGACACTATTCTTTACTCCTACTTCTGGACCCTTCAGCTGCTTTGACACGGTTGACCACCCCCTCCTCCTCAAAAAACTTCACTCCATCGGTCTCCGTGACTGTGCTCTTCAGTGGCTCTCATCCTACCTATCCCAACGCACCTTCAGTGTCACTTACAATTCTACTTCCTCCACTCCTCTTCCCTTCTCTGTCGGGGTCCCCCAAGGTTCTGTTCTTGGACCTCTTTTATTTTCAATCTACACCTCTTCCCTGGGTCAGCTGATAGCCTCTCATGGCTTTCAATATCATTTCTATGCTGATGACACACAAATCTATCTCTCCACCCCTCAACTCACTCCATCAGTCTCTTCACGCATCACTAACTTACTAACCGACATATCTGTATGGATGTCACACCACTTCCTCAAACTCAACTTGTCCAAAACCGAGCTTATAATATTTCCTCCCCCACGTGCCTCTTCCCCGGACTTCTCTGTCAAGAGCAATGGCAAAACCATCCACCCGTCCCCACATGTCAGGGTGCTAGGTGTTATCCTAGATTCTGAACTCTCCTTTCAGCCCCACATCCAATCACTTTCCAAAGCTTGCCGCCTCAACCTCCGCAACATCTCTAAACTACGTCTCTTTCTAACCAGTGAAACTACAAAGCTCCTGATTCACTCCCTGGTTATCTCTCGCCTTGACTACTGCAACTCATTCTTCATTGGCTTACCTTTAAATAGACTCCTCCCCCCTTCAGTCCATCATGAATGCTGCTGCCAGACTCATCCACCTTACAAACCGATCAGTGTCTGCTACCCCTCTCTGCCAATCCCTCCATTGGCTGCCACTCGCCCAACAAATTAAATTCAAAATACTAACAATAAGTTACAAAGCCATCCACAACTGTGCCCCCAGCTACATCACTAACCTAGTCTCAAAATACCAACCTAAACGCCATCTCCGTTCCTCCCAAGATCTCCTGCTCTCTAGCTCCCTCATCACCTCCTCCCATATCCGCCTCCATGACTTCTCCCGAGCCTCGCCCATCCTCTGGAATTCCCTACCCCAATCTGTCAGACTGTCTCCAAATTTATCCACTTTTAGGCGATCCCTGAAGACTTTCCTCTTCAGAGAAGCCTATCCTGCCTCCATCTAACAACTGCATTATTTTCTCCATTAGCTCATCCCCCACAGCTATTAACCTTTTGTATAACTTGACCCTCCCTCCTAGATTGTAAGCTCTAACGAGCAGGGCCCTCTGATTCCTCCTGTATTGAATTGTATTGTACTTGTACTGTCTGCCCTAATGTTGTTGTAAAGCGCTGCGTAAACTGTCGGCGCTATATAAATCCTGTATAATAATAATAATAATAATAATAATAAAGTAATACATTTACCATAAGTATACTGTAAGTTTGTGTATATATGTTAAAAGGGATCAGAGGGGGGAACAGCCCACAATGTGATGGAATAGAGTAGCTGCTCTCTACTCTTCCATGATGGCTGCCTCGTTGGGGTTGTGCCTCACCCTCACTTTTCTCCTCTGCTCTATCCGGCACCCAAGTCATGTCAGTGACCTCATCATCATCATCTCCTCCATCCTCATTACCACTGGAGACAACTTGGCAATACGCTGCTGTAGGGATGAGCCCGATGATCGAGTCGAACAATTTGGGATGCTCGCGGCAAATTCGAAAGCCACGGAACACCCTTTAAAAGGCTATGGGAGAAATCATAGGCTTATATGCATGGTATTGTCATAAAAAGTGTTTGGGGACCCGGGTCCTGCCCCAGGGGACATGTATCAATGCAAAAAAAGTTTTAAAAACAGACGTTTTTTCGGGAGCAGTGATTTTAATAATGCTTAAGTGAAACAATAAAAGTGAAATATTCCTTTAAATATCGTACCTGGGGGGTGTCTATAGTATGCCTGTAAAGAGGCGCATGTTTCCCGGTGTTTAGAACAGTCTCTGCACAAAATGACATTTCTAAAGGAAAAAAAGTCATTTAAAACTACTTGCGGCTATTAATGAATTGTCGGGTCCCGGCAATACAGATAAAAGTCATTGAAAAAAAACGGTATGAGATCCCCCCTACTCCATTACCAGGCCCTCTGGGTCTGGTATGAATATTAGGGGAACCCCGAACCAAAATGTAAAAAAAAATTGCATGGGGGTTCACCCAAATTCCATACCAGACCCTTCAGGTCCAGTATGGATATTAAGGGGAACCCTGCGCCAAATTTTTTGGCCCTGTCCCCCTCTGATGCCATGGGGAAGCCATTAAGAAGTCCCCGGGCATCAGAGGGGGGCGGGGTCACCCGGGTACGTCACCGCGTGGCCCCGCCCTCACTTATAAAAGAACTGTCATCCGCGCTAAAGCGTCATGAGTAGGGATGAGCTTCGAGTTCGAGTCGAACTCATGTTTGACTCGAACATTGGCTGTTCGCAAGTTCGCCGAACAGCGAACAATTTGGGGTGTTCGCGGCAAATTCGAATGCCGCGGAACACCCTTTAAAAGTCTATGGGAGAAATCAAAAGTGCTCATTTTAAAGGCTTATATGCAAGTTATTGTCATAAAAAGTGTTTGGGGACCTGGGTCCTGCCCCAGGGGACATGGATCAATGCAAAAAAAAGTTTTAAAAACGGACGTTTTTTCAGGAGCAGTGATTTTATTAATGCTTAAAGTCAAACAATAAAAGTGTAATATCCCTTTAAATTTCGTACCTGGGGGGTGTCTATAGTATGCCTGTAAAGGGGCGCATGTTTCCCGTGTTTAGAACAGTCTGACAGCAAAATGACATTTTGAAGAAAAAAACACATTTAAAACTACCCGCGGCTATTGCATTGCCGACAATACACATAGAAGTTCATTGATAAAAACGGCATGGGAATTCCCCACAGGGCAACCCCGAACCAAAATAAAAAAAAAAAAAAATGATGTGGGGGTCCCCCTAAATTCCATACCAGGCCCTTCAGGTCTGGTATGGATTTTAAGGGGAACCCCGCGCCAAAAAAAAAAAAAAAAACGGCGTGGGGTCCCCCCAAAAATCCATACCAGACCCTTATCCGAGCACGCAACCTGGCAGGCCGCAGGAAAAGAGGGGGGGACGAGAGTGCGCCCCCCCCCCTCCTGAACTGTACCAGGCCACATGCCCTCAACATTGGGAGGGTGCTTTGGGGTAGCCCCCCAAAACACCTTGTCCCCATGTTGATGAAGACAAGGGCCTCATCCCCACAACCCTGGCCGGTGGTTGTGGGGGTCTACGGGCGGGGGGCTTATCGGAATCTGGAAGCCCCCTTTAACAAGGGGACCCCCAGATCCCGGCCCCCCCCTGTGTGAAATGGTAAGGGGGTACTTACCCCTACCATTTCACTAAAAAACTGTCAAAAATGTTAAAAATGACAAGAGACAGTTTTTGACAATTCCTTTATTTAAATACTTCTTCTTTCTTCTATCTTCCTTCATCTTCTGGTTCTTCTGGCCCTTCTGGTTCTTCCTCCGGCGTTCTCGTCCAGCATCTCCTCCGCGGCGTCTTCTATCTTCTTCTCCTCGGGCCGCTCCGCACCCATGGCATGAGGGGGGAGGCTCCCGCTCTTCTCTTCATCTTCTTCATCTTCTTCTTCTTCCTTCTTCTCTTCTTCATTTCTTCTCCGGGCCGCTCCGCAGCCATGCTGGCATGGTGGGAGGCTCCCGCTGTGTGACGGCGTCTCTTCGGCTGACGGTTCTTAAATAACGGGGGGCGGGGCCATCCGGTGACCCCGCCCCCCTCTGACGCACGGTGACTTGACGGGACTTCCCTGTGACGTCACGGGGAATGCCACAGGGAAGTCCCGTCATGTCCCGTGCGTCAGAGGGGGGCGGGGTCACTGGGTGGCCCCGCCCCCCGTTATTTAAGAACCGTCAGACGAAGAGACGCCGTCACACAGCGGGAGCCTCCCACCATGCCAGCATGGCTGCGGAGCGGCCCGGAGAAGAAATGAAGAAGAGAAGAAGGAAGAAGAAGAAGAAGATGAAGAAGAGAAGAAGATGAAGAGAAGAGCGGGAGCCTCCCCCCCCCCCCCCCATGCCATGGGTGCGGAGCGGCCTGAGGAGAAGCAGATAGAAGACGCCGCGGAGGAGATGCTGGACGAGAACGCCGGAGGAAGAACCAAAAGAGCCAGAAGAACCAGAAGAAGATGAAGGAAGAAAGAAGAAGCATTTAAATAAAGGAATTGTCAAAAACTGTCTCTTGTCATTTTTAACATTTTTGACAGTTTTTTAGTGAAATGGTAGGGGTAAGTACCCCCTTACCATTTCACACAGGGGGGGGGCTGGGATCTGGGGGTCCCCTTGTTAAAGGGGGCTTCCAGATTCCGATAAGCCCCCCGCCCGCAGACCCCCACAACCACCGGCCAGGGTTGTGGGGATGAGGCCCTTGTCTTCATCAACATGGGGACAAGGTGTTTTGGGGGGCTACCCCAAAGCACCCTCCCAATGTTGAGGGCATGTGGCCTGGTACGGTTCAGGAGGGGGGGGGGCGCACTCTCGTCCCCCCCTCTTTTCCTGCGGCCTGCCAGGTTGCGTGCTCGGATAAGGGTCTGGTATGGATTTTTGGGGGGACCCCACGCCTTTTTTTTTTTTTTTTTTTTTTTTTTTGGCGCGGGGTTCCCCTTAAAATCCATACCAGACCTGAAGGGCCTTGTATGGAATTTAGGGGGACTCCCACATCATTTTTTTTTTTTTTAATTTTGGTTCGGGGTTGCCCTGTGGGGAATTCCCATGCCGTTTTTATCAATGAACTTCTATGTGTATTGTCGGCAATGCAATAGCCGCGGGTAGTTTTAAATGTGTTTTTTCCTTCAAAATGTCATTTTGCTGTCAGACTGTTCTAAACACGGGAAACATGCGCCCCTTTACAGGCATACTATAGACACCCCCCAGGTATGAAATTTAAAGGGATATTACACTTTTATTGTTTGACTTTAAGCATTATTAAAATCACTGCTCCTGAAAAAACGGCCGTTTTTAAAACTTTTTTTTGCATTGATTCATGTCCCCTGGGGCAGAACCCAGGTCCCCAAACACTTTTAATGACAATAACTTGCATATTAGCCTTTAAAATTAGCACTTTTGATTATTCATGTTCGTGTCCCATAGACTTTAACGGTGTTCGCGTGTTCGAACAAATTTTTTTCCTGTTCGCATGTTCTGGTGCGAACCGAACAGGGGGGTGTTCGGCTCATCCCTGGTCATGAGGTGGGTGCCTCCCATGGAGGCAGATCTTTATTATTTATTTTTTGGTCTGTCGGCGGAGCGAGAGAAGAAGATGAGTGGACTTTTTGAGACATTTTTATTTTTTTTATTTTTTAATAAAGGACTTGTCAAAAGGTGTGTCTTGTTTTTTTTAACATTTTGACACTTTTTTTGTGAAATGGTTTGGGTACAATGTACCCGTTACCATTACAAACAGGGGGGGTGGGATCTGGGGATGCCCTTGTTAATGGGGGCTTCCGGATTCTGATAAGCCCCCTGCCCGCAGACCCCCACAACCACCGGGCAAGGGTTGTGGGGATGAGGCCCTTGTCTCCATCAACATGGGGAGAGGTGCTTTGGGGGGATACCCCAAAGCACCCTCCCCATGTTGAGGGCATGTGGCCTGGTACGGTTCAGGAGAGGGGGCGCTCTCTCGTCCCCCCTCTTTTCCTGCGGCCTGCCAGGTTGCGTGCTCAGATAAGGGCCTGGTAAGAATTTTTGGGGGGACCCCATGCCATTTTTTTTATTTTGGCGTGGGGTCCCCCTTAAAATCCCTACCAGACCTGAAGGGCCTGGTATGGAATTTGGGGGGACCCCCACGCAATTTTTTTTTTTTACATTTATATTTTGGTTCGGGGTTCCCCTTAATATTTATACCAGACCCAAAGGGCCTGGTAATGGACTGGCATTTTTTCAATGATATTTTTTTCAATGACTTTTATCTGTATTGCCAGGACCCGACAATTCATTAATAGCTGTGAGTAGTTTAAATGACTTTTTTTCCTTTAGAAACGTAATTTTGTGCAGGGACTGTTCTAAACACGGGAAAAATGCGCTACTTTACAGGCATATTATAGACACCCCCCAGGTACGAAATTTAAAGGAATATTTCACTTTTATTGTTTCACTTTCAGCATTATTAAAATCACTGCTCCCGAAAAACCGTCTGTTTTTAAAACTTTTTTTTGCATTGATCCATGTCCCCTGGGGCAGGACCCAGGTCCCCAAACACTTTTTATGACAATAACTTGCATATAAGCCATTAAAATTAGCACTTTTGATTTTTCACGTTCGTGTCCCATAGACTTTAACGGTGTTCGCACAAATTTTTTGCCTGTTTGCATGTTCTGCTGCGAACCAGGGGGTGTTCGGCTCATCCCTATGCTGCGGCTGGGGGAGCACGACTGCCAATTTGTTGTGTACCTCTCTGTAGGCTCATGTTCCTTCCTCAACCTTAGAACCAAGATCTGATTCAAGTAATGGATGTGCATCATCAAGAAGCATGTGGCTAATGCTGTGTTCAAATAACCCAGCTGACTCCTCCATGCCTGATGCTGTGGCTATGGCAGGAATAGCTGTGGACAAGGAGGCAGGTTTAGCCACTCTGGCAGCTGCAGTGGACTGTGTACTAGTCTCTGCTTGGGTGACGGAGGATGAGGAGTATGAGGATGAGTATGGTTTAGTAAGCCAGTCTACCTTTGCCTGTGAACACCTACACTGCTGGTCCCCTCACAGTGCCATGGGAAAGTCTACCTTCCCTTGTTGGCCTCCCAGGCATGATGGGGGGGGCTTATTACCGAAATGTAATAGAGTTGGGAAAATTTTCACGTGGATGCACCTTAATCAATGGAAAGTGGTGTTTGGTGCGGTCCAGGTGGAGTGTCATCCTTTCTTAGTCTCAGTGTTGTCTCTGTGGGGATTTCTGTACATCACTTCATCTTGGAAATATTTCCAGGACAGTCTTTATGGTGAGCTTCTGTTGGCAACATGGACCCTTTAAAACATTGACCTTTGATTAGCGGTGTGCAGTGTTGGCTTCCTGGCAGGATTGGGCAGGTGGTCTGGGACTAGGATCCTGAACACGCCTGAGCCCATCTCTCTAGGTGGGAGGCCCCTTAGGCAGTGGCATAGCATACAGTAGCAGATGCGATGGTGACCTGGACAGCAATTCTAGATAGCAGATTCCTGCATTTAAATCAGCCTCCTAGTTTCAATGTTCAGCACAGCAGTCCTCTGTCTCTCTGGCGCCACACAGCTTGGCACAGCACATCTTAACACAGCATGGCTTTGCACAGCATAACTTGACACTGCAAGTCTTGCTCACTCCTACCCAGTTGGCATGCTTCCCCCAACTACTGCTTATATTTTTATATGTTCCCTCCTGGCACCAGGTGTGTATGGGCCTTGTAATTGTAGCCCATGGATGCCATAGTTAAAATCCTGCTTCAAGACTACTTCTCCCAGACTGCTCCTGACTAATCCAGTCAGAGTTAGGCAAGATCAATTGGCAGCGCCATCTTGTGGGTAAATAAAGTTCTGAAATTCAGTAACCGTGTCCAATGTTACATACAGTAAGTCTCAGTTCTGGCTCTGTGGGGTTTTCTGTACATCTCTCTATCTAGGGGGGATTTCAGGTGGTGTGTTGACCTCTGTTTGTCTCAGTGCTGTGCTCTGTGGGGTTTTCTGTACATGACTCCATCTAGGAAGGATTCCAGGTGGAGTGTCGTCCTCTCTTAGTCTCAGTGCTGGCTCTGTGGGGTTTTCTGTACATGACTCCATCTAGGAAGGATTCCAGGTGGAGTGTCGTCCTCTCTTAGTCTCAGTGCTGGCTCTGTGGGGTTTTCTGTACATGGCTCCATCTAGGGATGATTCCAGGTGGAGTGTTGCCCTCTCTTAGTCTCAGTGCTGTGCTCTGTGGGGTTTTCTGTACATGGCTCCATCTAGGGAAGATTCCAGGTGGAGTGTTGTCCTTTCTTATGCCGTGTACACACGGGCGGACTTTTCGGCATCAAAGGTCCGACGGTCTTTCCGTCGGACTTTCGGCGGACTTTTGACTGACTTTCGACAGACTTTCGACAAACGGACTTGGCTACACACGATCTCACCAAAGTCTGATGGATTCGTACGTGATGATGTATGACCGGACTAAAATAAGGAAGTTGATAGCCAGTAGCCAACAGCTGCCCTAGCGTCTGTTTTTGTCCCACGGACTGGCATACAGACGAGCGGATTTTTGAAACATGTTTCAAATCTAAAGTACGTCTGATTTTCGACCGAAAAGGTCCGTCAGAAGTCCAATGAAGCCCGCACACGGTCGTATTGTCCGATGGATTCGTTCTGTCGGACCAGTCTGGTCGAAAAGTCTGCCGTGTGTACACGGCATTAGTCTCAGTGCTGGCTCTGTGGGGTTTTCAGAACATGGCTCCATCTAGGGAGGATTCCAGGTGGAGTGTCATCCTTTCTTATGCCCCGTACACACAAGCAGATTTTCTGTCGAAAAAACTTGGATGGCTTTTCCGACGGACTTCCACTCAAGCTTGCCTTGCATACACACGGTCACACAAAAGTTCTTTGAACTTTGGACCGTCAAGAACGCAGTGACATACAACACTACGACAAGCCAGGAAAATGAAGTTCAATGCTTCTGAGCATGTGTCAAATTGTTTCAGAGCATGCGTAGGAATTTTGGGCGTCGGAATTTGTACAGACGATGGCATTTTTGGCTAGAAACTTTTGCTCTCAATCTTTTGCTGGCTGGAATTCCGCCAGCAAAAGACCGATGGAGCATACACACGGTCTCATTTTCCTACCAAATGCTCTCATCGGTCTTTTGCTGGCTGATTTTCCGATCATGTGTACAGGCCATTAGTCTCAGTGCTGGCTCTGTGGGATATTTCTGTACATGGCTCCATCTAAGGAGTATTCCAGGTGGAGTGTTGTCCTCTCTTAGTCTCAGTGCTGGCTCCATGGAGTTCTCTGTACATGGCTCCATCTAGGGAGGATTCCAGGTGGAATGTCGTCCTCTCTTAGTCTCAGTGCTGGCTCTGTGGGGTTTTCTGTACATGGCTCTATCTAGGGAGGATTCCAGGTGGAGTGTCGTCCTCTCTTAGTCTCAGTGCTGGCTCTGTGGGATATTTCTGTACATGGCTCTATTGACACAACAATGTCCCACATAAATCGGTGAACATTACAACATATTACAACATATAACCATATCACAACAGGCTCTATCTAGAGAGGATTCCAGGTGGAGTGTCGTCCTCTCTTAGTCTCAGTGCTGGCTTCATGGAGTTCTCTGTACATGGCTCCATCTAGGGAGAATTCCAGGTGGAGTGTTGTCCTCTCTTAGTCTCAGTGTTGGCTCTGTGGGGTTTTCTGTACATGGCTTCATCTAGGGAGGATTCCAGGTGGAATGTCGTCCTCTCTTAGTCTCAGTGCTGGCTCTGTGGGGGTTTCTGAACATGGCTTCATCTAGGGAGGATTCCAGGTGGAGTGTCGTCCTCTCTTAGTCTCAGTGCTGGCTTCATGGAGTTCTCTGTACATGGCTCCATCTAGGGAGGATTCCATGTGGAGTGTTGTCCTCTCTTAGTCTCAGTGCTGGCTCTGTGGGGGTTTCTGAACATGGCTTCATCTAGGGAGGATTCCAGGTGGAGTGTCGTCCTCTCTTAGTCTCAGTGCTGGCTTCATGGAGTTCTCTGTACATGGCTCCATCTAGGGAGGATTCCATGTGGAGTGTTGTCCTCTCTTAGTCTCAGTGCTGGCTCTGTGGGGTTTTCTGTACATGGCTCCATCTAGGGAGGATTCCAGGTGGAGTGTTGTCCTCTCTTAGTCTCAGTGCTGGCTTCATGGAGTTCTCTGTACATGGCTTCATCTAGGGAGGATTCCAGGTGGAATGTCGTCCTCTCTTAGTCTCAGTGCTGGCTCTGTGGGGGTTTCTGAACATGGCTTCATCTAGGGAGGATTCCAGGTGGAGTGTCGTCCTCTCTTAGTCTCAGTGCTGGCTTCATGGAGTTCTCTGTACATGGCTCCATCTAGGGAGGATTCCAGGTGGAGTGTCGTCCTCTCTTAGTCTCAGTGCTGGCTCTGTGGGGTTTTCTGTACATGGCTCCATCTAGGGAGGATTCCAGGTGGAATGTCGTCCTCTCTTAGTCTCAGTGCTGGCTCTGTGGGATATTTCTGTACATGGCTCCATCTAGGGAGGATTCCAGGTGGAGTGTTGTCCTCTCTTAGTCTCAGTGTTGGCTCTGTGGGGTATTTCTGTACATGGCTCCATCTAGGGAGGATTCCAGGTGGAGTGTTGTCCTCTCTTAGTCTCAGTGCTGACTCTGTGGGGTTTTCTGTACATGGCTCCATCTAGGGAGGATTCCGGGTGGAGTGTTGTCCTCTCTTAGTCTCAGTGCTGACTCTGTGGGGTTTTCTGTACATGGCTCCATCTAGGGAGGATTCCAGGCGGAGTGTTGTCCTCTCTTAGTCTCAGTGCTGGCTCTGTGGGGTTTTCTGTACATGGCTCCATCTAGGGAGGATTCCAGGTGGAGCGTTGACCTCTCATAGTCTCTCTGTACAGAAACCTGGAGGGAGTCAAGTCACATTGATCTGTATTAATAGAAGCCGGTAGGACAACACTGAGTGCTGTGTGAGCTGTACACTGGTGAGGTGACTGTGGTCTGCAATCTCCATTATTGCTGTATAATGATAATAATCTGACCTCAGCCTTCTTCCCAATAACACAAACTGGAGGTTCTGTTAGCTGCCTGTCTTGCTGCAAGGTAGGTACACATTGCTGGGAGGTAATTACAGACTGTTTGGGGTAAATAAACATTGCATGATGTAGGTATACATTACTGGAGGTAGGGACACATTCCTGGATAGGTACACATTGCTGGGGAAGTGTAGGAACGATTCTTGGGGTAGATACACTGCTGGGGGTGGGTACACAATACTCGAGGTAGGTACACATTGCTTCACTTCCTATTTGTATTCTACAATCCTTCCTCTCTTCCAATTACTGACTACAGACAGGAAATCGAATCTGACTTCAGTCTCTCTCGGCACAGTTCATTGTTTGGATTCATGTATTCCTGTGCAGCTGCTGCATGTCATCACATGCAAAATCCTTCCTATCATGCAGAACACATGAACTTGCACTGACCATGTTTTCCACAAATGTACTACCGGGATCACTCCATATGACAGATTCTGGTCGTACCGAATATTGGAAGGAATTTGGGATTTAGGAATCGGATATTTCTCTATAAGTCGGACAAATCAGAACTCATTGCCCGTATCTTCTCTTTTGGGAGTTGGTTTGGTCACCTCTGCTTCCATCTCTGTGCGCCAACCGTCCCATCATTGTCTGTATGGTACCAAAGAGATTCCACTAGAGGTTTGCAGGTCTTATAACACACAACAGATAGAAGTAGGAGGAGCCAAACTGAGAGTCTTCATTTTCCTGTAATCTCAGTGAAAATCTGGAGATTTGGGCAAAATTTTGCATTTTGGTGAAATTTATTAATGAGAAGAAAAAATTAAGTTGCTTTTGGTAGTTTTTAAGGATACAAAGACTTTTAATGTCACCTGAATATTATACAGAAGTTCCGTTCACCTATCCTGGTTCTGTGCTGGAAATTGCCCCCTCATTATCCTAAACGTTTTACATTTTTTTACAAATAAAAAGGAATAGCCAATGGACAAAAAAAATATAAGGGGTATTTATGAAATATTCATGCAAATTTAGTGAAATGTCCCCATCTTTCTTTCTAATAGATCAATTCCTTTTATCATCAGTTCCATCTAGTCACCAAAATGCGGTATAGATTTCTAAAATACAGAGCCTTGAAAAAGTATTCATACCCCTTGACATTCTCCACATTTTATCATGTTGCAACCAAAAACGTAAATGTATTTTATTGGGATTTTATGTGATGGACCAACACAAAGTGGCACATAATTGTGAAGTGGAAGGAAAATGATAAATGATACAAATAAATATGTGAAAAGTGTGGGGGGATGGGCATTTGTAATACCTTGTAGAACCCCCTTTCTCTGCAATTGCAGCTGCAAGTCTTTTTGGGGGTGTCTCTACCAGCTTTGCACATCTAAAGAGGACATTTCTGCCCATTCTTCTTTGTAAAATATCTCAAGCTCTGTCAGATTGGATGGAGAGCGTCTGTGAACAGCAATTTTCAAGTCTTGCCACAGATTCTCAATGTGATTTAGGTCTGAACTGTGACTGGGCCATTCTAACACATGAATATGCTTTGATGTAAACCATTCCATTGTAGCTCTGGCTGGATGTTTCGGGTCGTTGTCCTGCTGGAAGGTGAACCTCCGCTCCAGTCTCAAGTCTTTTGTAGACTCTAACAGGTTTTCTTCTAAGATTGTCCTGTATTTGTCTCCGTCCATCTTCCCATCAACTCTGACCAGCTTCCCTGTCCCTGCTGAAGAAAACCATCCCCACCACATGATGCTGCCACCGCCATGTTTCACGGTGGGGATGGTGTGTTCAGGGTGAGGTGCAGTGTTAGTTTTCCCCCCACACATAATGTTTTGCTTTTAGGCCAAAAAATTCAATTCAACATCAATCCAGTGATGTTGATCCAGAGTCAATTATGATAAATGATGTCCCAATGATCCACTGTGAGGACAACTTGGGCCATGGTGATCTTCTCCCACCGCTACTCTCATCACAAACGACAGTTCCTTACCACTGCTGGGATGTCTACACAGCATCGTGGAATCTGGGTGATGTCACTGAACAAATAGGTTTATATTGCGAAACAAGTCATGGCAGTAATGATATTGTTGCTAAATGAATGACACCTGACTGCAGCAGACGGATGTTCTGGAACTATCCAAATCTGGCCGTGTAGTTTGCCCATTCACTGAATTGTGAACAAGCTCAGTTTGAGTCAAATTCATGGCCAACCAGAACCCGAAGCTCCTACCCAGTTGATTGGGCTATCAATGCACCCTAACATGCTGACTTGGATGTGATGCTACCATTTTTTGCCGCGTGTTGCCATGTTTTATAGTGATACATGTTGTGTCCCACAGTAAAATATGTGGCTAACAATGGTGAAGGATGAATGCTCCAGTATTGCTATGAAGATAAAATGGCCCTGTGTTGGTGGTGTCACTGAAAGTAAAAATTGTACATCCGTTGGTGGTGTCATTGGAAGGAAAAAAATGTTTCTTTGTTGTTGGTGTCACTGGAAGGAAAAATATGCCTTTAATTCCAAAAGAAAAAAAACTCTGCGCTATAAAACTATTAAAGTGATAATTATTTAAATAACAAATCAAGTGTTAAAAAACATGCATGTCAATATAAATAAATTTCACTGATGCCACCATATATTACAAATATACAAACAAACATATAAAGTATCAGTTATTCACTTTATAAGTAGTGCTGTGAAAATATAAATAAAAATAAATATTTCTATAAAATGATCTCACAATAAGTCCATATAAAACACCTCACCCAGAGGAAGTTTCGGCCTCATAGCTTGCTGTGAGGTGAAGGTGGAGAAGGGACACCGGAGCCCCACTTCTGGTGAAGGTGGTCTCCCAGAGAAGTCCTCCATGTGAGCAGTAGGGATGAGCCCGCGGTTCCAGTCGAACGTAAGTTCAACTCGAACATCAGGTGTTTGTTTGTTTTAAGATGAACCGGACATTATGGGGCGTTCGCAGGAAATTTGAGCACCGCGGAACGCCCCATAATGCACTGCGAGATCGCAGTGCATTGCTGTATGATGATTGGCCAAAGCATGCATGTGACCTGCATGCTTTGGCCAATCACAGTGCGCTCTGCTAAGAGAGTCATAATTGGCAAAAGGCCAATCATGGCTCAGGTGGACTAAGTCCAGGCACCAAACTATATAAGGCTGCTGCTTACATGGCGGCCGTATAGTGTAATAATGAAATAAGATTAGGCAGCTTAGTTAGTGGCGTGCAGGCAGTGTATCTGATATATATATACACATAGTTACATAGTTACATAGTAGGTGAGGTTGAAAAAAGACACACGTCCATCAAGTCCAACCTATGTATGTGATTATGTGTCAGTATTACATTGTATATCTCTGTATGTTGCGGTCATTCAGGTGATTATCTAATAGTTTCTTGAAGCTATCAATGCTCCCCGCTGAGACCACCGCCTGTGGAAGGGAATTCCACATCCTTGCTGCTCTTACAGTAAAGAACCCTCTACGTAGTTTAAGGTTAAACCTCTTTTCTTCTAATTGTAATGAGTGGCCACGAGTTTTATTAAACTCTCTTCTGCGAAAAAGTTTTAACCCTATTGTGGGGTCACCAGTCCGGTATTTATATATTGTGGGGTCACCAGTCCGGTATTTATATATTGTGGGGTCACCAGTCCGGTATTTATACAATGAAATCATATCCCCTCTCAAGCGTCTCTTCTCCAGAGAGAATAAGTTCAGAGCTCACAACCTTTCCTCATAACTAAGATCCTCCAGACCCTTTATTAGCTTTGTTGCCCTTCTTTGTACTCGCTCCATTTCCAGTACGTCCCTCCTGAGGACTGGTGCCCAGAACTGGACAGCATACTCCAGGTGCGGCCGGACCAGAGTCTTGTAGAGCGGGAGAATTATCGTTTTATCTCTGGAGTTGATCCCCCTTTTAATGCCAATATTCTGTTTGCTTTGTTAGCAGCAGCTTGGCATTGCATGCCATTGCTGAGCCTATCATCTACTAGGACCCCCAAGTCCTTTTCCATCCTAGATCCCACCAGAGGTTCTCCCCCCAGTGTATAGATTGCATTCAGATTTTTGCCACCCAAATGCATTATTTTACATTTTTCTACATTGAACCTCATTTGCCATGTAGTCGCCCACCCCATTAATTTGTTCAGATCTTTTTGCAAGGTTTCCACATCCTGCGGAGAAGTTATTGCCCTGCTTAGCTTAGTATCGTCTGCAAATACAGAGATTGAACTGTTTACCCCATCCTCCAGGTCGTTTATGAACAAATTAAATAGGATTGGTCCCAGCACAGAACCATGGGGAACCCCACTACCCACCCCTGACCATTCTGAGTACTCCCCATTTATCACCACCCTCTGAACACGCCCTTGTAGCCAGTTTTCAATCCATGTACTCACCCTATGGTCCATGCCAACAGACCTTATTTTGTACAGTAAACATTCATGGGGAACTGTGTCAAATGCTTTTGCAAAATCCAGATACACCACGTCTACGGGCCTTCCTTTATCTAGATGGCAACTCGCCTCCTCATAGAAGGTTAATAGATTGGTTTGGCAAAAACGATTCTTCATGAATCCATGCTGATTACTGCTAATGATATTGTTCTTATTACTAAAATCTTGTATATAGTCCCTTATCATCCCCTCCAAGAGTTTACATACTATTGATGTTAGGCTAACTGGTCTGTAATTCCCAGGGATGTATTTTGGGCCCTTTTTAAATATTGGTGCTACATTGGCTTTTCTCCAATCAGCTGGTACCATTCCAGTCAATAGACTATCTGTAAAAATTAGGAACAACGGTCTGGCAATCACCTGACTGAGTTCCCTAAGTACCCTCGGATGCAAGCCATCTGGTCCCGGTGATTTATTAATGTTAAGTTTCTCAAGTCTAATTTTAATTCCGTCCTCTGTTAACCATGGAGGTGCTTCCTGTGTTGTGTCATGAGGATAAACACTGCAGTTTTGGTTACTGAAGCCCCCCGATTCACTCGTGAAGACTGAGGAGAAGAATAAATTCAATACCTTTGCCATCTCCCCATCCTTTGTAACCAGATGTCCTTCCTCATTCTTTATGGGGCTAATATGGTCTGTCCTCCCTTTTTTACTGTTTACATACTTAAAGAATTTCTTGGGATTTTTTTTGCTCTCCTCCGCTATGTGTCTTTCATGTTCTATCTTAGCCATCCTAATTGCACCCTTACATTTCTTATTGCATTCTTTATAAATTCTGAATGCTGTGGATGATCCCTCAACCTTGTATTTTTTGAAGGCCTTCTCCTTTGCTTTTATATGCATTTTTACATTGGAGTTAAGCCATCCAGGATTTTTGTTCGCTCTTTTAAATTTATTACCTAATGGGATACATTGGCTAATGCCCTTATTTAATATGCTCTTAAAGCAAACCCATCTCTCCTCCATATTCTTTGTTCCTAATATTTTATCCCAATTTATGCCTTTTAGCAAGGTTTGTAGTTTAGGGAAGTTGGCTCTTTTGAAATTCAGTGTCTTTGTGTTCCCTTCATGTTTCCTATTTGTGTGATTTATACTGAAACTAATTGACCTGTGATCGCTGTTACCTAAATTGCCCCGTATTCCCACATCCGTGATCAGGTCTGTATTGTTGGTAATCAGTAGATCCAGTAATGTTTTATTTCTAGTTGGTGCGTCTACCATCTGACCCATAAAATTGTCCTGCAAGACATTAAGGAACTGGCGAGCCTTAAATGAATGCGCGGTTCCCTCTGCCCAGTCTATGTCTGGATAATTAAAATCCCCCATTATGATAACACTTCCCATCCTTGCTGCTAATCCCATTTGTGATAGGAGATCCGTCTCCACTTCCTCCCTCAGGTTAGGGGGCCTATAGCATACTCCCAGTATTATTTTCCCCTTAGCTTCATCCCTTTGGAGCTCTACCCATAAGGATTCCACCTCCTCTCTAGCTTCCTCAGTGATGTCATCTCTCACATCCACTTGTACATTATTCTTGATATATAGGCATACCCCTCCCCCTTTTTTACCCTCTTTATCCTTGCGGTATAGGGTATACCCTTGAATATTTGCCAGCCAATCATGAGAGCTGTTGAACCAGGTCTCTGAAATTCCCACAAAATCCAAATCCTCCTCGTACAACAGTATCTCTAGTTCACCCATCTTGTCCGCCATGCTCCTGGCATTGGTGAACATGCCACATAGTTTAGACCAGTTGCATATTGTCCTCGTATTGGGTGTTTCAAGATTGCAACTTGGACTTGCTACTATACTCGGATTATAAATGAAAAGACTCTAGGCATGGGACTTTGAAGGCACAATAGTGTTAGACTACACAAAATAAATTTAAATTCAATAGGGGTATTTTATTAGAAAATTATGAAAGACAATGGACACACATCAATTATTAAAAACAATTCAGGCTAGATGTAAACCCTAATAATCATACACCGTAAGGATCCTATCCTGCAGATTTGTATAACATAAAGAGGATTATGAATGTACAAATATATCACTTAGTCCATAAATAGGAGAAATACTTCCCCTGGGCATTGAACAGTAGATGGGTACATAATTGTAGCAGACCTGCTGCACTCTGTCTGCTACAATTATGTACCCATCTACTGTTCAATGCCCAGGGGAAGTATTTCTCCTATTTATGGACTAAGTGATATATTTGTACATTCATAATCCTCTTTATGTTATACAAATCTGCAGGATAGGATCCTTACGGTGTATGATTATTAGGGTTTACATCTAGCCTGAATTGTTTTTAATAATTGATGTGTGTCCATTGTCTTTCATAATTTTCTAATAAAATACCCCTATTGAATTTAAATTTATTTTGTGTAGTCTAACACTATTGTGCCTTCAAAGTCCCATGCCTAGAGTCTTTTCATTTATAATCCGATTTTTGGGGACGCTGGCACAAATTGCTACTGAGTACCTGCAGAGTCACCCTGCGTATTGAGGTACTTTGGCACTAGGTCTCCCATTTGTTGCTACTATACTCACCTTGTGTTTTTGTGCTTTGGTTAACCTACCACTAATGCCCCCAATACTACCCTCTGGAATATCTTCCGCGCTGACTATCTCTACCTCTGGACCCTTCCCCCATCGCCTAGTTTAAAAACCCCTCTAACTTTTTGGCCATCTTCATTCCCAGCATATCTGCACCCTCCTCATTTAGGTGCAGTCCGTCCCTTCTATAGTACCGGTTACCGACTGAGAAGTCGGCCCAGTCCTCCAGGAACCCAAACCCCTCCTTACTACACCAGCTCTTCAGCCACTTGTTTACTTCCCTAATCTCCCTCTGCCTCTCTGGTGTGGCTCGATGTACTGGTAGTATTCCTGAGAACACTACCTTGGAGGTCCTTTTCCTCAATTTAGCACCTAAGTCCCTAAAATCGTTCTTTAGGACACTCCATCTGCCTCTGACTTTGTCATTGGTGCCAACGTGCACCATGACAGCCGGGTCTTCCCCAGCCCCTCCCAGTAATCTGTCCACCAGATCTGTGATGTGCCGAACCCGAGCGCCCGGTAGACAACATACTGTTCGGCGCTTCAGGTCTTGGTTACAGATTGCCCTCTCTGTCCTTCTAAGAATTGAGTCCCCTACCACCAGAATCTGTCTTTCCTTTCCCTTTGCTGCCCCCCCACTCTCACTGGAGGAGTTCTTCCCCTGGCAGCTAGGGGAGTCCCTCATCTCCAGCAGTGCTGGTCCCTGACTGGTTACACCAATGTCACTCAATGGAGCGTACTTATTGGGATGCTCCAGTCCTGGATCGGCCTCTCTGGCACTTCCCCCTCTACCCCTCCTGACTGTCACCCATCTACTCTTTGCTAGTGCCTGCACCTCTTTGTCTCAAGTTCAACTAGTTCAACTTGAACATCAGGTGTTTGTTTGTTCTAAGATGAACTGAACATTATGGGGCGTTCGCAGGAAATTTGAGCACTGCGGAACGCCCCATAATGCACTGCAAGATCGCAGTACATTGCTGTATGATGATTGGCCAAAGCATGCACCTGACCTGCATGCTTTGGTCAATCCCAGCCCCCTCTGCTAAGAGAGCCATAATTGGCCAAAGGCAGGGTGCCAAACTATATAAGGCTGCTGCTTACATGGCGGCCGTATAGTGTAATAATGAAATAAGATTAGGCAGCTTAGTTAGTGGCGTGCAGGCAGTGTATCTGATATATATATATATAATCTACGCTGCATTTAGCATAGATTAGATATTCAGTGTAGAATCTATATTCAGTCAGTACAGGCAGTGTATATATATATATATGTGTGTATATATATATATATATATATATATATATATATATATATATATATATATATATATATATATACCATCTGAAAGAGAGAGGGATCACAAGGTGTGAAGAGGTATTTGGAAGAAGTGGAGATTTATATAAAGGAGAACTGCACTGAATTTTTGTTAAAGCGCATTGGCACGTGGGTGTACTATCACAAGGAATAACACTGGGTGTGGTGTTTTATTTGGACTTATTGTGAGATCTTTTTGGGGGAAATTATTCATTTTTATTTGTATTTTCATAGCACTACTTATAAAATGAATCAAGTCTTTGGTCTCATTGAAGGTAAAAAAAAAAATTGTGTTGATGGTTTTACTGGAATAAAAAATATGCCCTTAAAGAGGAACTTTACTCTAGAAAAAGAAGCTCAACAGCTACAAATACTACTATATAGCTGATGGCTTTTTATAACTTTATAGCTGATAGCACAAGGAGCAATGATTAAGCACAGGAATGTGAAACACGTCTGCTGACCCTCCGTGGGTTGAGTGTGTGTGGCATGTCTTTCATTCCCATTTTTGCACAATAAATGGAGCTGTTTTTATTCTCTGGAAGTGCCGCTATCTTTTTCTTTTCTACTTGCATATGGTGTTTGCGGACCCAGGCAGGCACACAGGATTTTTTGGCAGCTGAAGATCTCGAAGGAAAGCCTTTGGAGCGGTGCTCACCCCATTTGCCTTTTTCCGGGAGTGTGTAACCCCCAAACTGCTGCCGCTGTAAAATGGTTAAATAAAGAAATAAAACAAATTTGAATTTTACATTTCGTTTTTTGAGAAAAATTTGTCCATGCAACTCGGAGAGCAAAAAAGCGCATTTCCTCTTAGACAAAATGTTGTCAATGGCTAATTTAGTATCTTCATGATGAAATGAAGTCCGCTGAACCCAGAAACGAGCATTCAAACTTCTGGAAAAGGTGAAAAAGTTGGAGATACAATTTCATTTGTGTTTATATCCCCCCCCCCCACAGTATTGCAGATGTCAAACCCAAGTACTGAGAACATTCTCCAAAACCTTTGGCTTCTTTTTGCAGACCAGTGAGAGATTCTATAATACAATGTATTGATATTATATTATTATTAATGATATTTTTTTTATGTAAAGACTTGTAAAGCCTAAAAAATGTCAGTAAACATCACAGAATTGAGATTGGTGAGTTTCACCCTCCTTGGAGTTCCTGGACTGGAGAAGTTCCATTCCATCATTGGGGTACCGTTCTTCATCATGTTCATGTGTTCAATGATAGGAAACCCTCTTCTTGTTTTCATCATTCTATCTGATCGTGGTCTCCATGCTCCCATGTACATCTTCCTGTCATTGTTGGCCATCACAGATCTCATGCTCTCCCTTTCTATAGCACCACAGACGTTGACCATCCTTTGGCTGAGCTCTCGGATTGTGCTTTTTAGTAGATGTGTCATCCAGATGTTTTTTGTCCATTTCCTCGCCTTTATGGAGTCCGGAGTCCTGGTGGCGATGGCGTTTGATCGCTATGTAGCAATATGCCAACCATTAAGATACTCTTCCATTCTTACTGCACCTGTGATCACCCGGATTTGCTTCACTCTGGCTTTACGAGGGGCACTCATAATCGGCATTTGTGTCTTCCTTGTGGTCCGATTACCCTACCATAGACATGAAGTGATTAGCACATCTTACTGCGATCACATGTCCATAGCGAAGGCCTCATTTGGCAACATCAATATCAACAGCTTATTTGGCCTCATACATGATTTTGACGCTTGTGTTTGATATTTCCACTATAATGTTATCCTATATCTTCATCATCAAAGCTGTGCTAAAACTGTCCTCCAAAGAGGCCCGGTCTAAGGCATTTGCCACATGTTCCTCTCATGTGTGTGTCATGTCTTCTATATCCCAGGTGGCTTCACTCTTCTGGCATACAGGATTGGGAAACACATCCCACCCTCTATCCATTCCATCCTTTCACTCATCTACCTCCTAACACCTCCAATGATAAACCCATTGGTGTATGGAGTAAGAACAAGCCAGATCCGTAACGGAGCCCGGAGATTGTTCCACAAGGGAAATAAAAACTAAAAAATAAAGCCAATGTTTAGAAAATAATGATCTTTTAGTTTCAGACGAAGTAGGAAAGGATTATAACCTCTTGAGTTCCTGTTGCTGCCTTTGTCCCCACTGGGGAGATTCAATGTTTCTGTTTGTCCTGGTGAATATTGTCTTCAGGAGAGGCCGCCCTGGGAAAATTAGTGCTGGAAAAAGGTTGAGGGGGCTTGTAGATCACAGACTTAGCAATAGTATGCAATGCCAAGCTGCAGCAAGCAAGTCTAATGGACAAGTCTTATGCAGTAAAAATGGCATACAGCTCAGTGATAAATAAATCATTCTACCCCTTTAGAAAACATCGGTTCACCATCATCTGGAAAATGCAGTTCAGTTGTGGCCACCAATCCTCAGGAAAGATGTTGAATTACAAAGAGTTCAGAAATAGGCCACCAAAATAATTATGTGGGGTGGAGGAGCTGAGCTATGGGGGATGGAGGAGCTGAGCTATGGGAGATGGAGGAGTTCAGCTATGTGGGATGGAGGAGCTCAACTAAGGAGGGTGGAGGAGCTCAGTTATGAGGAAAGGAGGAGTTTGGCTATGGAGGAGCTCAGCAATGGGAGATGGAGGGGCTCAGCTATGGGATATGGAGGGGCTAAGCTATAGGAAATATAGAAGTTCAGCTATGTGGGATGGAGGAGCTCAACTAAGGGGGGTGGAGGAGCTCAGTTATGGGAAAAGGAGGAGTTTGGCTATGGAGGAGCTCAGCTATGGTAGATGAAGGGGCTCAGCTATGGGAGATGGAGGGGCTAAGCTATAGGGAATGGAGGAGTTCAGCTATGGGGGATGGGGAGCTCAACTATGGGGGATGGAGGAGTTCAGATATGGGGGATAGAGGAGCTCAGTTATGGAGAAAGGAGTTTGGCTATGGAGGAGCTCAGCTATGGCAGATAGAGGGGCTCAGCTAGGGGGGATGGATTTGTTTAGCTATGCGGAATGGAAGAGTTCAGCTATGGGGGGTGGAGGAGTTCAGCTATGGGATGGAGGAGCTCAGCCATGAGGGATGAAGGATGGCAGCCTGGGGGGGGGGGGGTGGAGGAGCTTAGCTATGGGGATTGATAACCTCAGCTATGGTGGATGGAGGAGCTTAACTATGGGAGATGGAGGAGCTCAGCTATGGGGGTGGAGGAGCTCAGCTATGGGGATGGAGGAGATATGCTGTGGGGGATGAAGGAGCTCAGCTGTGGGGGATAGAGGCACTCGGCTATAGAGGATGGAGGAGCTCAACTATAGGAGATAGGGAACTCAGCTATGGAGGATGGAGAACCTCAACTATGAGAATCAATGACATTGATTACAGTTATTCACTCTGGAGAGGTTAGAAGAAAGAAGGCTTAACTTTGGAAATGCAAAAATGATTATTTATAGTTAGAGCAGTGAAAATGTGGAACTTCCTCCCCCTGGGAGTGATACAGCTGAGAAAAAAAAAAACTTTTAGATGTCCTCCTCAGAAAGCAGAATATACAGGGCTATGTGGTAAGGAAGGGGAGGGAAATTTTCCAACTCTGACAACATCTGCTTAAGGGAGGGGGGGTTTCTCTTAACCTTTTGTTGTAATGAAGTGAAGAACCTCTCCAATGGTAAACACAGAGCAAAAAATCCAGAGGTTTTTATTTCTGACTTTACCTAAATTTAAAAAAAGAAAACTTCTGGCTTTAGATATACTTGAACAGTCAGAAAGTGATGAAAACCCCCAACTGGACAAAACCTCCCAATAAAAAGTATGTCATTGTGAACACATCTTATGATGAGACATGTTTGCTTGCCATTAGGGATGAGTTTAAGCTGTGGTCCGAGCAAAAGTTTGGACCAAACTTTGGCTATTCAGACACTTTAATGCCGCGTACACATGGTCGGACTTTTCGTCTACAAAAGTCCGATGGACGCCGAAGGACTAAAGCCGGCTGACAATCAGATCATGTGTGGGCTTCTCCGGACTTTCAGCGGACTTTTCCAGTCGCAAATGGACTTTAGATTTGAAACATACTTCAAATCTTTACGTCGTAACTACGCCCGACCCAGAAATCCGCTCGTCTGTATGCTAGTCCGACGGACAAAAACCCACGCTAGGGCAGCTATTGGCTACTGGCTATCAACTTCCTTATTTTAGTCCGGTGTACGTCATCACGTACGAATCCGTCGGACTTTTGTGCGATCGTATGTAGGCAAGTCCGTTCGTTAGAAAGTCTGCCGCAAGTCCGCCAAAAGTCAGTCGAAAGTCTGTCGGACGGGCTGTCGAACTTTTGTAGCCGAAAAGTCCGACCGCGTGTCCGCGGCATAAGTCTGAAAAAAATGTTGTGATGTCAACCCCTGTCCCCCCCCCCCCCCCCTCAAATTCTCTGGCCTCATTAATAGAATTTAAGAAAAAGTATATATCCTTTTCTAGATGTATTGAAGCTACAAACTCTTTGCGTCTATTGGCTCTGATATGGCGCATGGGTGTAAGAATGCTTATTTGATGTACGTTTTTAAGCCTTTTTGACATTGGATTCATATGTTGTAAATCATTATATGTCTTCTCTGATATTACTCTTTGTGATGACACTTAGAGATGTCTCCCATAACTCCTAGAGGAAAGCATGTGGTAAAGTACTGATTATTTTCCCGTCCCACTGTGGAAATCAGCTGGTGTTGAATGAATATGGTGCATCCCTTTCAGGAAAGCTGATCATTGAAGAATTGGGTACATATATGGCAGTATTAATGGAAATTTCATAGCTAATTTACACATGTACTGCTATAGATGAGATAAAACTCTCTACATGTATGTTTAAATGTATTAATAAAAGATTGTTTCCATTTTTTTTTTTAAAGAATACGTTTTATTAGGTTTTGAAGCAAATACAGACAGGCTGCCTCTAGAGTCAATGGGAAATACAGGAAAAGGAAGGCACTTCAGTACAAAGAAATAATTTGATATTTAAAGTCATGTACAGCAAAGAACCACAAGCTCATGGTGAGTATGAGAGACCTTGTTGTTGTCATATAGATGGATAGAATATCCTACACCTGTTGGTTGCTCAGACACATCAGAAGACAATGTAGGTATGAACAGAGTCATCTCAGCTTCTCAAATCCAATATAAGAGTGATACTTATGCCACGTACACATGATTGCACATTCCGACAACAAAATCCATGTTTTTTTTCCGATGGATGTTGGCTCAAACTTGTCTTGCATACACACGGTCACTCAAATCTTGTCGGGAATTCCGAACATCAATAGCGTGGTGACGTACAACATGTATGACGAGCCAAGAAAAATGAAGTTCAATAGCCAGTGCGGCTCTTCTGCCTGATTCTAAGCATGCGTGGAACTTTGTGCATCGGAATTGTGTACACACAATCGGAATTTACGAGAACGGATTTTGTTGTTGGAAAATTTGAGATCCAGATTTCAAATTTTGTTTGTCGGAAATTCTGACAGAAAATGTCCGATGGAGCCTACACACGGTTGGAATTTCCGACAACCAGCTCCCATCGAACATTTCCCGTCTGAAAAACCGACCGCGTGTAAGCGGCATAAGACTCATAAGAACAAGGTTCCAGTACCTTCCACACAGAGACTGAGAACAAAGGAAAGGGATAGAGAAGGTAAGTAAAGAAAGGAGGACTCCTGACTGAGAGACTTTCAGAGTCACCAGCAGCATGGATAGAGTTCTGTAAGCTTTTTAGAGAAAGGAATGATGTTTACATGAAGTAGAAAGGTCGATCCAAGTGTTCCACAAGGCCAAAAACTTTGGATACCTTTCATGGAAGCTAGCAGTTAGTCTCTCCATCCTGGTGATGAGATTAAGTTCCTCTACCCAATGAGAGCATGCCATGTGGACAGGAGGAAGCAGAGGATACCCTTTTTATTCGTTGAAGTTGACCCAGGTATGTTGGAGAGAAGTTCCACTTCAGGGGTTTCTGACCAGCTTCATCCACTGTTTAAATAACAAAGCTAAAATAAAGATTTCCAAAAAGACTGGATACGCGAGAACAAGCCCACCATGTATGCAGCAGAGTACCCCCTGATTTGTCACACCTCCAGCACCAGTCAGGGATTGATGGTATATTCCTGTGTAATGCGGCTGGACTTCTATGCCGTCTTGTAAAAAGTTTAAAATTCCTCTTTTTGGGTTTGGCTAGCTATACTCATTTTAAAAGTCAGGAGGAAGGATTGGTCCCAGTCCTCCACAAGGATGGAATGTCCCAGTTACCACTCCTAGCCTTGTGTATAAAAGGGGAGGTTTGAAAAAGCATGAGATACTATAGGTAGACAATCCATGTCAGGCATACACAGGGCTTCAGGTCTCTATAGAGTTAGAAGAATAAACGCAACCTCCTGCACTCAAGTGTGGTACTTAAAGGTCAGTTCATTTCCTGTTGTCTTAATTCTATAGTCCCAAAGCTATAGGATGCCACCGTGATTTGCTACCCTCCTATTACTGAGGATGCGCTGCTGTGTACAGCACTGAAAAACAACAGAAAGAGGGTGCACTAGCTTAGCGCATTACCTTAATACACCTTTTTATTAATCCTTAAAAGCAAATATTATACTCATACACAAATGTGTTTAATCATTTGGCTCTGATGAAGAGGGGTTACCCCTTGAAATGCAGATTCTGACAGCAGACAGGAAATCTGATCTGGTTTCAGTCTTTCTTGGGATGGTCCTTTGTTCAGATCTATCTATTCCTGTGCAGCTGTTGCATGTCATTATATTTATACACCTCATGCAAATGAATGTCGGGGTCTGGCACAGAATCTTCAAACACATCCACTTACCGACAGTAGAAGTAAGTGCACCCCGTCTTGCAGACCTCTCGGGACTGGGAAGAGTCCCAACAAAGTACTGGAAAAAGATAAAGAAGAGAGGGTGCACCAGCTTAGTGCATTATCCCAATACTCATTTATTGTCAAAGTGTTTTTTAACCCCCCAAGAAAAAAAAATCCTGATCCTGTTTCCTTAAAGCATGTGTTACAGCACAGCACTTGTGCTTTGTAAATTGGCCCCCTGTATACCCTAAAATACCTGGCTGATCCTGCCTGACTATACCCTCCCCTCTGCAAACAGATCACGATAATCATGGCTGCTGAGCCCCCGACATTGTGGTCTGTTTACGTGATTCCTTCAGCCGCAGCTCTTCTGTCTGCAACTTTCCCTGTGTCTGTGTCCTCTGTCTTCCTCCCCCCTCCCCTCCCTGCTTGTACCTGTGCCCCCCTCTCACTCTTGCTGATCGAAAATCTGCTATTAAATGGTGCCATCTGCTCTGTACCATTATAAGAAGTTTCCCTGTCTTCTGTAAAAAATCTGCCCCATTGTACCTGTATGAGCTCCGCTCCCGTCGCTCAGCTGATGCGCAGCTCTCTCTCCCCCTACTCCCCGGCTGACATCAGCGGGAGCGCTCAGCCCCGCCAACGGCAGCTGTGAGCCGGAGAGAGAAGGAGGAGAGGAATCAGCTGTGTGGCCGCAGCGGACCTCATACAGGTATATTCAGGCAATTTTATTACAGAACACCGGTGCAGGGAAACTTTCTTATAGTGGTACAGAGTGGATGGCATCATTTAGTAAAAGTGGGTCAACAACCACTTTTAGAAACAATTTTTTGGCTCTGAGAACAGAGTTTACCCTTGAAATGCATAAGATGGTTGGATCCAGGAGGTGTCTTCCTAAGCTTCAGGAGCATACGGGGTGGCCTAAACAAGTTTACCATTTTGATAAGCTTTGCTTACTTGTATGTTTGTAAGTAGTCGCTTGCTTACTTTTAACAATAAAAGGCCATTGGGATAATGTGCTGGGCTCTTCTTTATCTTTTCCCAATGCAATCACATTTATTTGTGTAGGAAAAAAAATGGGTCCAAATATCACCCAAAACACATCAGTGTGCCCCTACCATGCTTTCCCCTAATGCATTGCCAGGATCATCCCATGTGACAGATTCTGGTCATACCGAATACTGGGAGGAATTTAGGATTTAGGAATTGGATGTTTCTCTACAAGTCGGACAAATCAGAATTCATTGGCTGAATCTTCTCATTTGTGAGTGGGTTTGGTCACCTCTGCTTCCATCCCTGTGCACCAACCATGCCATCATTGTTTGTATTGTACCAGATATAGTCCACTAGAGCAGGAGTCTCCAAACTGTGGCCCTCCAGTTGTTCATGAACTACAATTCAAATCATACCTAGTCATGTCTGTGAACGTCAGAGTTTTACAATGCCTCATGGGACGTGTAGTTCCCCAACAGCTGGAGGGCGGTAGTTTGGAGATCCCTGCACTAGAGGTTTGCAGGTCTGATAACACACAAGGAATAAAAGAAGGAGGAGCCAAACAGAGTTTTCATTTCCACAAAATCTCAGTGAAAATCTGGAGATTTCTGCAAAATTCTGGTGAAATATTTGAAGTGAGCTTTTGACTGAACCTTCAACCAGACCAAATTTGGCTTCTTCAGAGATTCTGCAAATGACCAAAGAAAATCTCCTTTTGCTTCTTAGCAAAATTGATAAAAAAACTCACAATTATATAGAAGAGATTGGTTCTCTGAGTAGTAATAGAAAGGAAGAACAGCCCAATAGTAGAGGAAAAGGTTTTTAGGTGACATTTGCACCATTGTCACAAACAATCCCTGGAAAGTGACTGATACATGTACAGTATTTTATATGATCATTAGTCCCACCTAGTGGCCATAATGTTGTATTTTCCTGATTTGGGTAGTTTTTTAGTTAAATTCGGCATTGTGGCCATTAGATGGTGCTGACGATCATATGAAATCACTTTATGAGATAAAACACAAAATACATCTTGGCTGGGCGTATGTGTGTCATATTTGTGCATCAATAAAAAGAAAAAAAGACAACCTCTAAGTGTCTGTGAATGCTTACATCACACTATTTACTCAGCCAACGAACGGTAATGACTCCTTTTTTATTTTTCTACTGCTATCAATGGCCAACACGGTCTGACACTTCATCAATATCTTCCCTCCCTCACAACAGGAAAGTGGCTTCTCCCCCGTGTGAGATTTCTGATGTCTGCAAAGACCAGAATTCATTGAAAAACATTTTCCTGCACCCAGAACAGGAATACAGATACTTCTCTGTGTTAGACCTTTCATGCGTAACAAGTTATGATTTTTTTTTAATAAAGCTTTTCCCACACAGAAATATGTCTTCTCCCTGGTGTGCAACCTCTGATGTCTGAAAAAAGAGGACTTATCTGAAAAAAAACATTTCTCACACTCAGAACAAAAATATGGCTTCTACCTTGTGTAGAAAGAGTAGACTGCTGCGAAAAACATTTCCCACACTCAGGACAGCAATATGGCTTCTCCCCGGTGGGAGATCTCTGATGTGTGACAAATGCTGATTTTTTCAAACAGCGTTTCCCACACTCAGGACAGGAATACTGCTTCTCCCCTGTGTGAGAAATCTGATGGCTGTAGAGACTGGACCTCTTTGAAAAACATTTCCCACACTCAGGGCATATATGTGGCTTCTCTCCTGTGTGCAATCTCTGATGTTCATAAAGACCAGACTTCTGTGAAAAACACTTCCCGCATTCAGGACAGGAATATGGCTTCTCCCCTGTGGGCAGTAGCTGATGTCTTTAAGACTGGATTTCAATAAAAAACATTTCCTGCACTTGGGACAGGAAAATGGTTTCTCCCCAGTGTGAGATTTCTGATGTATGACAAGTCCTGATTTTCGCAGACAGCGTTTTCCACACTCAGGCCAGGAATATGGCTTCTCCCCGTGTGAGATATCTGATGTCTGTTGAGATTGGACCTCTTTGAAAAACATTTCCCACACTCAGGGCATATATGTGGCTTCTCTCCTGTGTGCAATCTCTGATGTTCATAAAGACCAGACTTCTGTGAAAAACACTTCCCGCATTCAGGACAGGAATATGGCTTCTCCCCTGTGTGCAGTAGCTGATGTCTTTTAAGACTGGATTTCAATGAAAAACATTTCCTGCACTTGGGACAGGAAAATGGTTTCTCCCCAGTATGAGTTCTCTGATGTGTGACAAGGTCTGATTTCCGTACAAAGCATTTCCCACACTCAGGGCAGGAAAATGGTTTCTCACCTGTGTGCAATCTCTGGTGTGCGACAAGGCTTGATTTCTGTACAAAGAATTTCCCACACTCAGAACAGGAATACGGCTTCTCCCCTGTGTGAGATCTTTTATGCACATTAAGACTGGTTTTAGAATGAAAACATTTCCCACAATCATGACAGGTAAACCTCCTATCTGTTGGAAGGACAGCAACATCCTTCACAGTCCGAGGTTCCTCAGGATAAGAGGAATACGATGGTCCATCTACACTGTGTGGTGCCGGATGGACATTTGAGGTAGTCGGGTTTTCTCCTGGACTATACTGTGTGATGTCCTCATCTTCTACTTTACAGTCTGGAGACAAAGTGAGACAATCCTCTGAGGTTTTCCTCATCTCCAGTCCATCTACTAAAATAGAAATAAAAAGTTTATTACTAGACATGAACAGATTGGTGCCTTAAACCAGGACTCTGCCCACATCAGGCAGCTTGGTCTCTGGAGGACCTTAAGATTCCATTTATTCATGGACCTTAGTCAGAGAGAGGATAGAACAAGAACTGTCTTTTATAAGAGTGACAGTGTATTTTTTAGGATGGGGTGGGACGCCCTCTATCACTCACTGCCATCTTCCCAACACAAAAAGTCATGCAGTCCCTGATTTAGTCCATGATTTAGTCATGAATAACAGTGGGGCTAAGTCCGACCAGAGGTCAGAGAGTGAGGATGGGGGGAGAACAACCAAGATAAAGACAAGACTGATCCTGAAGACCACCATCATTGGGTTATTGACTGCTCCCTCATTATCACTTTCTGTTTAAAGGTTCCAAAGTTTGAGGATGTTCTCACCTTAATATCAACATATAAAAAGAGCAGCAGCATATATAAAATGTCCAGTTGGCAAAAAAAAAAAAAAGTGCGTAACAAAAGAAAAATTGGATTTTTGGCTTACATATAAAATCCATTTCTTGGAGTACATTACGTGACCCAGAGCAGCTTTACAAATCCTTACATCAAGGTTATGCACCACCTACAGGTGCTTGGACACTGGCAAGAAAAAAAAAAAGATAGAAAGTTCATAACCCTCTCCCTTGCAGGAAAGGCTTCAGGTTTTGTAGGAAGTCATAAACCAAAAAACATACAGGGGGCATACTCTTTGTTCCATGATGTAGTTAAAGAAATGGGTTTTACAGGTGTGTTAAAAATCCAAATTTTCTTTATCGAACATCACAGAACACAGAGCAGCTTCAAGAATCCTTACATCAGGGATGTCCCAAAGCAATAAAATTAGAGGAGGGCAACACAGTAAAAGCCAACAGGCCCCCTGAAGCAACTAAAAGCAAAGAGGAAAAACTAGAGCAGTAACCTGCAAATACAATGCAACCAAAAGTAGAACCCTCAGTGGCCCCAACCTTTACCTGTTAATACAGGTGTGAACCAAAGACCAGGGAGTGGCACTGAAGCCTGAGAAACACTTTTTTCCCCACAAAAGGCCCAGGAGGCACCCCCACTCCAGGAAGAATGAGCCTTTACTGAGAAAAGGAGAATCCCTTCAAACCATAAGCTTGAGAAATCAGCTGAGGAATCTATTGGTAACTGTAGACCTAGAGGCTGCTTGACCCTTTTTTGGACCCTCAGGAAGAACTGTAGAGAATCTGAGCACCTTACTGACATTTCCTTAGTAAATAAATGTGGAGAGCCTGGGTGTCAGAGAGCTCACCTTGCTGGTCATGGGATTGGCCACCAGAGGGAGTGCTTGTGAGCAAGCCGGCCTATTTAAGTTTGTCAGGCACTCTGTTCAATGCTGCCTGATCATCAGCTTCCTGTGCCGTAGTTCCTGTTTCCTGTCTTGTCTTCCTGTTTACCTGATCTCCTGACGACCCGGATTGCTCTTGGATTCCCCTTCTTGCTGCCTGTACCCGACCTTGGCCTGTTTGACTCCGCTTCTGCCTGCTCCTATTGTACCTTGTTGCCCGTCTGTTGCCGAACCCAGCCTGTCTCCTGACCATCCTGCTCAGTCTCATCGCCTGTGTTCCAGCCTGCACCTGCTGTTCATAGACTGCTATTCCACCAGCATCTGGACTCTAGTTCACAGGCTCTCATACCACTCCGCACTCCTGTGCTTCCTGTTACCTTACCAGGGGCCGCGAGTCGGACGCGTAAGGGAGCCTACTCTCTGCCCAAAGCGGACTCACCGGTCTGGTAAGTAGGAGTCTGATAGTATCAGGCAGCCATGACCGAGTCCGGGCAGGGGGCCTCCCCTATGGACGAACTTTGCAGACACTTGGCAGGATTAACCCAAGCAGTCAAAAGTTTACAGGATGGCTATACCCGACTAGAGGAACGTGTTCAGGCCCTGTCTGCACCTACCAATCCTCAGGGGACTTCGTCTGCAACCGGGGCACCCTCCGTAGTCATGCTCCCTCCAGAGCCCAAAGTACCTATACCGGAGAGATTTTTTGGAGACCGTAGTAAATACCGTGCATTCCGGAATGCATGTAGTCTCTATTTTGCTCTGCAGCCTCGGACCTTCTCCCTAGAAGCCACCAAGGTGGGCTTTGTTATTTCCCTGTTGTCCGGTGAGCCTCAAACCTGGGCCCATCACCTTCTGGAACAAAAGTCGGATGCCCTGGAAAGTCTGGACGCCTTCTTCTTGGCGATGTCTCAACTTTATGAGGATCCTCAACTAACCGCTTCTGCTGAAGCTTCCCTGCACTCCCTTCGGCAAGGCCGCAGGGCAGCGGAGGACTATGCCGTTGAATTTAGGCGCTGGAGTTCCGATACGACATGGAATGACGCGGCTCTGCGTCATCACTTTAGAATGGGTTTGTCCGATCCACTCAAGGACGAGTTAGCACGGGTTGGGATACCCCAGACCCTGGAAGAATTAATTAACCTCTCAATCCAAATTGACCGTCGTCTGAGAGAGCGACGCACCGAAAGGTCTACCAGTGCCTATCGACCCACTTGGATGCTTCCACAGGTTCCCAGTCCTCCTAGTAGGCCTTTGGCTCCTCCAACCTCTCCAGTTTTCGACACATCAGAGCCTATGCAGCTTGGTCTGCTCCGTCCTTCCTTGACTCCCGAAGAGAAGTTACGAAGACGTAACCTTAACCTATGCCTCTACTGTGGGGAACCTGGGCACTACGCCAGCGTCTGCCCCAACAAGACGCGTAAGTGTCGTTCTTCTGCTCGTATATGTGCTACTATCATGCCAAAACCTAGTACTCACCTTACCATCTCTGTCACTTTGCAGCTTCCCGGAAAGGCTATCCAAGTTCCAGTCATCGTTGATTCCGGAGCATGCAGCTGCTTCGTGGACCAGGCCTTTGCAGCTCAGCATGATATCCCACTCCGACCCAAGACCCAGAGCCTGGCGGTTCACCTTGCAGACGGTTCCGCCCTCCGTTCCGGTCCTGTCATTCAAGAGACTATCCCTATATTAGCTACTATAAACTCTCAACACCAGGAATTCCTCCGTTTAGATGTCATTTCCTCTCCTCTGTTCCCTGTCATCCTGGGCATGCCGTGGTTGCTGGGCCATAACCCCCATATCAACTGGGTTTCTGGGAAAGTGGAGTTTCTGTCTGATTATTGCCAACAACATTGCCTGCCAAGAATGGCCCATGAGATACCTCAACTCCTCGGCCTACACCCTGAAACCAACTCACACCAAGCCATCCCAGAACAATACCGAGATTTCTCTGATGTATTCAGCAAGAAAGGTGCTGAGACTCTACCGCCACACAGGCCTTATGATTGCCCTATAGAGCTGCTACCTGGAACCGAAGTACCCTTCGGTAGGATCTTTCCATTGACTGAGCAGGAATTGGATACACTAAAACAATACCTTGATGAGAATTTAAAGAAAAAGTTCATCCGCCCATCCACATCTCCGGCCGGCGCAGGCATATTCTTTGTGGAAAAAAAAGATCATTCCCTTCGGCCATGTATCGACTACCGGGAATTAAATCGGATAACGATCAAGAATCGCTACCCCTTACCCCTGGTGCCTGAATTATTCCAGAGGCTAGGAACGGCAACCGTCTTCACAAAACTGGATCTTCGCGGAGCCTATAATTTAATCCGTATCCGGGAGGGGGACGAGTGGAAAACTGCTTTTCGCACTCGTTTTGGGCATTTCGAGTATTGCGTTATGCCCTTCGGTCTATGCAATGCCCCAGCCACATTCCAACACTTTGTGAACGACATCTTCCGGGAATTTTTGGATCTCTACGTCATCGTCTACCTCGATGACATTCTCATTTTCTCATCATCACTGACTGATCATCGCAGGCACGTCCGAAATGTCCTCGCCCGGCTCAGGCAACACGGGCTGTATGCTAAACTCGATAAATGTGAATTTGAACTCCAATGCATCCAATTCCTGGGGCTCATCATTTCAGTGGAAGGTATTAAAATGGACCCTCAAAAGGTGTCCGCCATACTGGACTGGCCCGCACCTACGGACAAGAAGGGGGTCCAACGCTTCGTTGGATTTTCCAATTTCTATAGGAAATTCATCAGAGACTTTTCCAAGATCATCGCCCCCATTACTGAATTAACAAGACAAGGAACCCGATTCTGCTGGACCCCTAGGGCTCAATTGGCCTTTGAAAAATTAAAAGGATTATTCACGTCGGCCTCCATCCTCAAACATCCTAACTCTGCCTTGCCATTCGTGTTGGAGGTTGACGCCTCAGAGGTCGCAGTAGGAGCTGTACTCTCCCAACGTCAGGGCCCCAAGGCCCTTCTGTTTCCAATAGCTTTTTTTTCTCGCAAATTATCGGTGTCTGAAAGAAACTACGATGTAGGAGACCGGGAGCTTCTGGCCATCAAGACGGCTCTGGAGGAGTGGCGCTATCTTTTGGAGGGTGCTGTACATCCTATTCTAATCTACACGGACCACAAGAACTTGGAATATCTGAGATCTGCCAAGAGACTAAAACCGCGACAAGCCAGATGGGCGCTCTTCTTCTCTCGCTTTCAATTCCATATTACCTACAGACCCGGCTCCAAAAACATCAAACCGGACGCTCTCTCACGAATGTTCCATGACTCCAAAGAAACCGTCCCTCCGGACACTATCCTGCCTGCAGGAAATTTTTTATTACTTCAGGGGGATTTAATCTCCAGAATAAGGCAAGCTTCCACAACTATACCCCAACCCACTGAGACCAGCCTAAGAGATGGTTTACTCTGGCATAAGGAGAAGATCATGGTTCCTGAGAGCCTTAGGGTACCAGTACTAGAGCTTTGCCATGACCACAAGTTGGCTGGGCACTTCGGGGCTCAGAAGACAACCGAACTGGTGCAGCGCACCTTTTGGTGGCCACAGTTGGCCGAGGACTGTAGGAATTACGTCAGTTCCTGCCACACATGTGCCCGAAGCAAGAATATTCGGACGAAGGCCTGGGGCTTACTGAAACCCTTGCCCATCCCTGACAGACCTTGGAAAATGATCGCAATGGATTTCATTGTGGAACTGCCCCCATCCGAAGGCTTCTCTACCATCTTTGTCATAATTGATAGATTGTCAAAAATGGCTCACTTCTTGCCTATGAAAGGCACACCCTCAGCCGTGGAAACGGCGAAGATCTTCATTAAAGAAATTGTGAGATTACACGGGGTTCCCTCTAATATCGTCTCGGACCGGGGTGTCCAATTCACCTCCAGGTTCTGGAAGGCATTGTGTGGTTCCCTCGAAATTGAGTTAGCGTTCTCTTCAGCCTATCACCCTCAGACAAACGGCCAGACGGAGAGAACCAACCAAACCTTGGAGCAATACCTCCGTTGTTTCTCTGCCTTTTCCCAGGATGACTGGGTTTCTCTGCTACCAGTTGCGGAGTTTTCATACAATAACTCCCTGCACTCAGCCATCAACCAGACGCCATTTTTTGCCAATTATGGATTTCATCCCTCCTTTCTACCCAGCTCAATACCTGAATGTTCTCTCCCTGCAGTGACCGAGACATTGGAATTCTTTTCTACCAACAACAAACTTCTGCAGGAAACAATGGCCCAATCCCAGGCTTCTTATAAAAAGACGTTCGACAAGAAGAGGCGCGGGGAGCTTATCCTGGAACCTGGCAATCAAGTATGGCTGTCCACAACTAACTTAAAAATGGCTTGCCCTTCTAGGAAACTAGGGCCTAAATTCATGGGACCCTTCTCGGTGAGAAGAAAAATAAACAACGTAGCGTACGAGCTCAGTCTGCCGGACTCCTTCAAAATACACCCGGTTTTCCATGTGTCCTTACTGAAACCGGTCGCTCCTGATCCTTTCCCCAACCGTAGTACCAGTCCTCCTAAGCCTGTTATGATCAATAACGAGGAGGAGTTTGAAATCGAAGCTATCCTGGACTGTAGGAAAAGGCGCAATCAAATACAGTATCTTATCAAATGGAAGGGGTATGGTCCGGAGGACAATTCCTGGGAACCAGAAAACAATTTGCATGCCCCGGAACTTTTGCAGACTTTCAGAAATGTTCATGCCTCCAGGTTGGCCCGGCTGGGCATCCGGAGGCTGCCCTTAGGGAGGGGGCACTGTCAGAGAGCTCACCTTGCTGGTCATGGGATTGGCCACCAGAGGGAGTGCTTGTGAGCAAGCCGGCCTATTTAAGTTTGTCAGGCACTCTGTTCAATGCTGCCTGATCATCAGCTTCCTGTGCCGTAGTTCCTGTTTCCTGTCTTGTCTTCCTGTTTACCTGATCTCCTGACGACCCGGATTGCTCTTGGATTCCCCTTCTTGCTGCCTGTACCCGACCTTGGCCTGTTTGACTCCGCTTCTGCCTGCTCCTATTGTACCTTGTTGCCCGTCTGTTGCCGAACCCAGCCTGTCTCCTGACCATCCTGCTCAGTCTCATCGCCTGTGTTCCAGCCTGCACCTGCTGTTCATAGACTGCTATTCCACCAGCATCTGGACTCTAGTTCACAGGCTCTCATACCACTCCGCACTCCTGTGCTTCCTGTTACCTTACCAGGGGCCGCGAGTCGGACGCGTAAGGGAGCCTACTCTCTGCCCAAAGCGGACTCACCGGTCTGGTAAGTAGGAGTCTGATACTGGGTCTCGAGTGACTTGGGCCCAGGACAAAGAAAGGCATCAGCTTCCAAATTGAAAAAGGAAAACCCGAAACAGCCTTAGATAAGAAAGGACAGCTGAGGTGGAAGCACCACCTCAGGATGGTGAAGCATTAAACAAGGCCTCAGTTCCAAAACAATGTTTGACAAAGGAAATGGCTCAGATCATAACTTTCCTGTGAAAATCTTCCTTAAATGGCCTGCCTAGCCTTTCAAAGAGTATGAATAACAGAGTGCAAAACTCTACCGTCTTGTAAGACTACCAACTTACCCTAGCCATTAAAGGCAACCACCACAAAGGAGAGTAGGAGTCCAGGCCACACAGCAGAAGGTCTGGAAATGGCCAAGACTGACCTCTGACATACAGTATTCATGATGTCAGAATACCACATGCCCCTAGGCTAAGCCGGAGTAACAAACCACTGATATATCCTACACCGAATCCTGCAAAGAAGACATGGAAAAGGCTGAAGTGGAGAAAAGGCAGAAGCAAGAATTGGTCACCAGGTGTCAGCAGAGCACCCACCACAATGCCTGTGGAACCCTGGCTTCAGAGAGAAATTTGTTCAGGTTGAAAGTGAACCTAAATGCCCAAAGATTCACATCTGAAGTGCCTTACCAATGACAAATCATCTCAAATACCTTCAGGTGAAAAGGCCACTCTACTGGATACAATTGTAACAGGCTGAAAAAGTCCACCAGCCAAATATTCACCTCTGGGATGAAATAATTGCTGACAGAGCTGGACTGTAGCGCTCTGCCCTGGATGAACAAACCCTGTCCCCTCCTAGGCCACCTGACTGTTATAAATGATTTTTGGATGACACAGCCTTGGTATTGTTGGACAGAATCCTCACAAAATGACCCTGCATTAGCATAGACAATGCAGGAGAGCAAGGGAACTCATCTGGAGTTCCAAAGTATTGTAGGGTTACTTTTTTTGGTGGGATACCATGTGACCACCACCACCCCCCCTCCTACATGAGAAACCAGTGACTGTTGTCCCTAGTCAGGACAGGCAAAAGACAGTCCCTAGTCAGTTGAGTGGGCACTATGTTGCTACACAGGTGCACTGGTTGCCTAGGGAGATGGGACCCCCTTATTATCAATGCCCCACCACCACTACTGCCAAATGTGTCTGCATGGCTCATTATATATTTGCTGTGCATCCCACTGGTTCATGACTGTGCTCCTTGTGGCAGTATAGCACCCAGACTACTCATGGAGCCCTATGTCCTACTTCTCCTTTACACCATAACTTGCCACCATGCTCTGCCGCCTTTGAGTACCATTAGGGAGTAAGATGGCTGCTGGCATGATGGTCCCCAACACCCTCCCCAGGTGGTCCTAATCTTCACCCATATCATGGGCCCTAAGGGCCTTCAGGGACTCAGTCCCACCAGTTGGGGTCCACTGCACTGGACCTGTATAGCACCCCCTTGGAAGCACCAAGTAATATATTATTTCTCAGGGTTCTGTATACACAGAGTCCAATGCCAACCAGCAACATTACAGGCCACCCCCCCCCCCCCATTGCGTCCATGTCCTGTGCAGGATCGGTGTACCGTCCTCTTTAGCTGTAGGTTTGGATCAGGCTATACCAGTCTCCTGATCCCTGTTGGAACCATTGAGAAAATTGGTAAAATGTGCAGAGAGCTGCACAGCAGTGACCATCACCTGAGAAACTGAAGCCTTTCCTGCAAGAGGGTGGGTAATGCCTCAGAGAGGACTTCCTGTCTTTTTTAATACCGGCATCAAATCACCTGAGGTAAGGAATATTGAAGCTGCTCTGTGTCCCGTGATGTACAATAAATACAACAGAGTATATATAGTGCAGGGGTCAGGACTATGTAATGTACACCATAGAGCAAGGGTAGGCAACCTCAGCACTCCAGCTGTGGTGAAACTACAAATCCCCTCATTCCTCTACCTCTAGGAGTCATGCCTGTGATAGTCAGGGTCTTGCATTGTCTCATGGGACTTGTAGTTTAACCACAGCTGTAGGGCCCAGGTTGCCTACCCCTGTCATAGAGTATATAGTGCAGGGGGCAGGACAATGTAATGTGTACCATAGAGTATATAGAGCAGGGCAACTCCCATGGGGGTTGACAATTTCAGCTAATTATTTCCTAAACAGTGCAGAGGCCAGCAATCACCAGTCCAGTCACACTGGCTCCAATAAACAGTCTAGGGGATGTATTTTTATAATTTATTGCTTGTAGAACTTGTAACAGGAGAGGATGGGATACTCCAAACTGAATGGCACATAGCAATTTGAGGACAACCATTTCCCCCACAACTGAAGTCTATGGAGTGACGTATCTCTTTGGTAAGTATTCTTATCCTTAGCACTTGTAGAATATTGAACAGTCTAAGGCCTCACAGCTGAGAGCCCTGGGGCAAGTCTTTTGGGCATTTGGGTACCTTGCAGGACACAGTCTCAAGGATATACTTAGGACCACTACTTACAGATCCCCAGGACAGCTGCCACCTTCCTGCTTCCTCTGAACACCACCCAGTCAGTGAGGTGGCACGTCTCAGGACTGGATCCCTGGTGGTGTGGTTCTGCAGTTAGTTCTAAGCAAAAGTCAATTTATTACTGGGACTTCTGTGGCCCCCCCTAGATCAGCTGCCTGGTCCATGGGCTGCATGAAAGCAGCAGCCCTGTACCTCTGGAACCCTCATGGGGAGAAGGAACTCTACTCGCTAGTGTCTCAGACTATTTCCATTCCAACCCCCCTACTGGACACCCTTCTCCAGGGATTGGCTGGAACCTGATAAATAGTCAGGCGGATTGATTTAAATCCCCCTCCCTAAGCTCTGGAAACATCTTTCAGAGGCAAGGGGAAGCAATCAATCTGCAGGCCTATGAGACCCTGATCAGACTAGAACAAACAATCACAGCTCCCATGATTACAGAAGGAGCCAGAAACTATGTTTACTTAGCATCGTATACTGCCAGATGTCAGAATATAGTGCCACATTTAGAAGGATGTCACGTACAACAGAGTGTATAGTGCAGGGGTCAGGAGTATGTAATGTACAACATAGAGTTTATAGTGCAGGGGTCAGGAGTATGTAATGTACAACATAGAGTTTATAGTGCAGGGGTCAGGAGTATGTAATGTACAACATAGAGTTTATAGTGCAGGGGTCAAGACTACACCTACACTGCTGCCTCCCATCTCTTGACTTGGGTTTGAGAATATAAAGACATAACTCTCCACCTGGCTCTGCCAGGAAAACAAAGAGCAAGTAAGCCTTAGAAGAACTGCTCTGTCAGGGATCTTGATAGACCAGGAGCATGGGTACAGAAGACCCAAGACACATGCTCCAATTACCTAGGTCAAGCACTGCCTATGGTGAAAAATCAACATTTTGCTTCAAGTTGAACCCCCAGAATCTCCATAAATCCATCCTAGATACATGAACTGTGTCTGCAGCACAGAGAAGGAAGATTATCCGAGAGAAATACAGGACTACAGGACGGGGAACACAGCTCAGGAAAGTGACCAGGGTATTACAGGCTGATATCACCCAGTCCCCACCCTACTCTGGACCAATCAGTGAGCAGTATGGGTGGAGGAATGTATTTAATGTTAATGACCCACCTGTACTGATCTCTGTAGGAGTGTCCTCCTCTATAAATGTCCCCGTTATTCCATCCTCCTCCATAGACTGCTGATCATCCCTCACATACCTCTCTTCTTCTTCTGCTTTAACCTCAAATTTTATATTGATTGGATCTCCACTCTAAATCAAGAGAATGATAGAAAAGATCATCTGCAAATCATAATCTTTAATATTGTGACATTACATACTGTATATACTCGAGTATAGGCCGACCCGAATATAAACCGAGGCACCTAATTTTACCACAGAAAACTGGAAAAACGTATTGACTTGAGTATAAGCCTAGGGTGGGAAATGCAGCAGCACGAGTATATACGGAATATAAAATCCACACACCACCTCCACAAGTCCATGTTCTAGATGCTCCATCCCACCAACCTTGTAATAGAGAGGGATGGTGTGTTCTTCCTGTGTGGAATTCCAGAAATACAGAGGACGGGGACATCTCTCTGGGGGGGTTCTGTAGCTGGATGACTCCACCATGGTGTCCTGGTACAGATCTTTGTGTCCTTTTGGAAATCCTGACTCCTCCATTACCCCATCCTCATCATCCTCCTCTATTATCTCTTCTTTAATATAGACCTCTGTGGAATCCCAGGAATACAGAGAATGGAGGCACCTCTCTGGGGGGGTTCTGTAGCTGGATGACTCCACCATGGTGTCCTGGAACAGATCTTTGTGTCCTTTTGGAAATTCTGACAGCTCCATCATTGCACCATCCTCTTTTATCTCTTCTTTAATATAGACCTCTGTGGAATCCCGGGAATACAGAGGACGGGGACATCTCTCTGGTGGGTTCCCATTACTGGATCCATCTGTAGGAAACACACACACTGACTGAATACATTGTTTCTATGTGTTTATCAGATGATGGGGGATCTAGGTGGAGCCTCCGTACTGCTCTCTCCTTTACAATAAAGTCTCCTCTTACCCGGTGATGTGAGGGGCGGCTGATTGTCCATCATGACGTCCTTGTAGAGATCCTTGTGTCCTTCTAAATACTCCCACTCCTCCATGGAGAAATAGACAGTGACATCCTGACACCTTATAGGAACCTGACACACACAATGATACAGTCACCATCCAGACACATCCCTTGTCTGTTTCTGGATAATGTCCCAGAATTCCCAGAATCCTCCTCACCTCTCCTGTCAGCAGCTCCATCATCTTCTTGGTGACTTCTAGAATCTTCTCCATGTTGTGTCTCTCAGGTTTTAGGGAGTCACATGGAGGCACTGTGATGGTCATATGATCACCTGACTTCAGAAGAGGAAACCTCTACATTGGAAAACCAATAGGAATATCATGTAAGAATCCCACTTGAGGTGATTGTAGCCATATTAGTGCACTTGCGACAGAAACAATTAAGTCCTGTCTGTGATACTTTATTTGCACCAACATACAACAACATACAATTTCTCAGGACAAGCTTTTGGGGTATTTCCCCTTCTTCAACGTCTAAGCAGTACTTATAAGGACAAAAACCACACAAATGTACACGGCAATGGTAATAAAACTAGCATAGTGAGATAAAACAGAGGAAGAACTATAGACTAGGTGGGATAGGACAGTCACAGAGGGGGGGTCATAAAATTGTTGGATAGCGAGTAAGAAAATCCATATCTAAATTTAGACTGTTATCTTATATATCAAAAAGAAGAACTAGTATTATCCCAGAATCCTCCTCACCTCTCCGGTCAGGTCTGTGTTTTATTAATAGAGATAAGAGTGATGGGGTGTTGGTACAGTCGCCCCTGTCCACCTACATTACTAATAACTTAGACCCCATACTGAATAGACTACAGGAACAAATTAAACAGTGGATGGACTTACCCCTAGATCTTATGGGAAGAGCAAACCTCCTTAAAATGATCTACTTACCAAAACTACTATACGTACTAGCTAACTCCCCTTGCAAAATCCCCAGATCTGTTTTTAAAAGGATAGATGCGATCTGTACAACGTTCCTGTGGAGTGGGGGGACCCCCAGGGTGGCACTGGAGACGTTGCGGCTGCCGTCACATATGGCGGGGTTGGCGTTTCCAAACTTTTTTCTTTATTACTTAGCATCACAGTTAGTGCATGTGCATGATTGGCTATGTCCGGTCCCGGCAAATGCATGTACTACCACCGAGGGAGCCATTGCGTCTTCCATGGAAACTCTACATAACATTGTTTATAGAGGTGGGGTTCCAAGTCGACCGGGCACTTCCATGCTAGCAACTTCTTTTTTACTTTTTCGATATATCACTACAAAAATATCTAAATCTTCCTGGTCCACATCCCCAAACAATCCCCTGTGGTTCAACCCTACTCTGCAGGAACTACACTCATTGCCCGACACTCAGAGATGGTACTCTAAGGGAATAAAATACCTATGTCATCTGTATGATGCCCAGGGGTTTAAAACTTTTCAACAGCTGAGACTGGACTTCGACCTACCACGCTCCTATTTACTCTACTACTATCAACTTAGGCATGCTATACGAGCTCAGTTTGGCTCCTTAAAGAATCCCATTAATTTGCCCCCACTAGAGAGACTACTAAGACAACCGGACCCTAATAAGCTTATTTCAACTTATTATGAGGCCCTAATGACGGACGTTAACCCCCGATTTAGTAAAGCACAGGAAAAATGGACATCCATGAACATCTCATTTACTGAGGAAGACTGGACTGAATTTAAAGACACATATAAAGCGACGGTCATCTCATCTAGAGATAGAGTTATACAGATTACATTTTTTCACCACTCTCATCTTACCCCGGCCAGATTACACAAAATGGGGCTGAGGACCTCTGATGAGTGCTTTCGTGGTTGTGGAGGGAGTGCTGATTTTATGCACTGCTTCTGGAACTGCCCGGTGGTTCAGGACTTCTGGGTGGAAGTGGGCTCTTTCATTTCCTCAGCTCTAGGCCTTCCCAATATTATCCACCCAAAAAATGGTCTATTGGGGATTTTTGGAGACTTACAGATATCCACACAGGCCAAAAGACTACTGCGAATCCTCTACTTTTATGTCAGAAAGACCATCCTGTTGTCATGGAAGGGTGTATCAACACCCTTGAAATCTCTATGGCTAAAACTAATCAATGATGTGATACCACTGTATAGACTCACTTTCGAACTAAGAAAGCGGACAAAAACATTCCATAAAATTTGGGGCAGATGGCTTGCTAGCCCTCTGACCCTCACCTTGTAGGATATGTAGCTGGGGTGTTTACAGGTCGCGCCAGGATAATATATAATTTATGCAAACTATTGGTACCGTTATGTACAGACGAACTGCTTGTATGAGTTGTTACGTGCAAATATTAGCAGATGTACCAATGTCTATCTCTGTTTATATGAGCTACATGTTATTGCTGTTTACCAATGACTGACCGAGCATACTAAGTGGATGTTTGTTGTGCTTGTTTTGTACAACTGATTTATAAAATTAATAAAAATATCTTTAAAAAAAAAAAAAAAAAAAAGAGATAAGAGTGATGTCATGTGACCTCCCGGAATCCTCCTCGCCTCTCCGGTCAGGTCTGTGTTTTATTAATAGAGATAAGAGTGATGTCATGTGACCTCCCAGAATCCCCCTCACCTCTCCGCTCAGGTCGGTGTTTTATTAACAGAGATAAGAGTGATGTCATGTGACCTCCCAGAATCCTCCTCACCTCTCCGGTCAGCAGGTAGATGATCTCCAGGGTGAGGTTTAGTATCCTCTCAGTCATGTGACTCTGGTCCTTCTCCATCCTTATTCATGCCGTGATTTGATCTATGTGGTTTCCTTGTAGACAGATAACTTTGGTAAAAGAAACTAAGAGTTATTTGGTTTGTATTGGTCATACAATAATATGATGTGGATGTGAGGGGGGGGGGGGAGACAGTAGGTTTGTTGAGCATTTAAGTACCACTAGGGATGTGCCGAACAACCCCCTGTTCGGTTCGCACCAGAACATGCTAACAGGAAAAAAGTTTGTTCGAACACACGAACAACGTTAAAGTCTATGGGACACGAACATGAATAATCAAAAGTGCTAATTTTAAAGGCTTATATGCAAGTTATTGTCATAAAAAGTGTTTGGGGACCCGGGTCCTGTCCCAGGGGACATGGATCAATGCAAAAAAAAGATTAAAAACGGCCATTTTTTCAGGAGCAGTGATTTTAATAATGTGTAATATTCCTTTAAATTTCGTACATGGGGAGTGTCTAAAGTATGCCTGTAAAGGGGCGCATGTTTCCTGTGTTTAGAACAGTCTGACAGCAAAATTACATTTCGAAGGAAAAAACCCATTTAAAACTACCCGCGGCTATTGCATTGCCGACAATACACATAGAAGTTCATTGATAAAAATGGCATGGGAATTCCCCACAGGGCAACCCCGAACCAAACTTAAAAAAAAAAATGACGTGGGAGTCCCCCTAAATTCCATACCAGGCCCTTCAGGTCTGGTATGGATTTTAAGGGGAACCCCACGCTAAACCGTACCAGGCTACATGCCCTCAACATTGGGAGGGTGCTTTGGGGTAGCGGTAGGACAAGGGCCTCATCCCCACAACCCTGGCCGGTGGTTGTGGGGGTCTGCCGGCAGAGGGCTTATCGGAATCTGGAAGCCCCCTTTAACAAGGGGAACCCCAGATCCCGGCCCTCCCCCCTGTGTGAAATGGTAAGGGGGTACTTACCCCTACCATTTCACTAAAAAACTGTCAAAAATTTTAAAAATGACAAGAGACAGTTTTTGACAATTCCTTTATTTAAATGCTTCTTCTTCTTTCTTCTATCTTCCTTCATCTTCTTCTTCTCCGATGGTGTAGTAGAATTTAAAAATTTATTGCTGATTAAAACAATAGAGTCACAACAAGTAAACTCCATAAATGCAATGTAAAAAAGCTGGCATAAAAATAGCAAGCACCCGTGCAGATCATGGGGCGGACTGAGTGATGGCTTACGATGCGTAGCCACGCCCTGCTAGTTTCGTTACATCTAACGTCTTCAAAGGGGCACGGGCGACGCATCAAGTCATCACCTATATAGTGCAGAGCACTCTGCACATCGGAGCCCCTCTTTTGTTTTGTTTTTTATCCACCTCCCTTTTGGGATAAGTGGGCTTGTCACCCCTCCCCAGGTGGACGAGTTGGTACAAGCCAAGTTGGAGACGCACACTATACGAGCTGGATCAGGACATCATCCATCCACAGTCCCTGCAGAGGGCGAAGTCTGCTTGCATGTGAGACCTCGCCAGAGAGGAGGTCCATCTTTGAGGGTAAGGGTCCACCTTTTAACACTGTGGGATCACATGAGAGCTCTTATCTTCACTTCTATCCCTCCCCATATATATGTGTGGTGTCTGACCGGTCGGAATGTGGATGGTTCCTCCTGCTTCTGTGAAGTAGCTGTTTGCTTATGGGACTCCTTCTCCTACTGTTCATTATACGAACTATCTCTTCCTGGATAATTTTTTTTCCATCTAAGGACTGTGCTTTATCCATTTGGGTTGTGAAAACTTCTCTTGAAATGTGAGGATTTATTTTTTAAGCACGCTTTTCACAGTTCTCCACTATTCAATAATTATCAATATTATTTTTGATGTATATTTTCATTACATTTTTATAGGAATTCTAATTATTTATTTTTTACACAGATTATGGATTAGTTTAATATGAATGTTTACTATGAGTGCACATTTGTTTTCCTTTTGAAGAACCAGAAGAAGAAGAAGATGAAGGAAGATAGAAGAAAGAAGAAGCATTTAAATAAAGGAATTGTCAAAAACTATCTCTTGTCATTTTTAACATTTTTGACACTTTTTTAGTGAAATGGTAGGGGTAAGTACCCCTTACCATTTCACACAGGGGGGGGGGGGCGGGATCTGGGGGTTCCATTGTTAAAGGGGGCTTCCAGATTCCGATAAGCCCCCCGCCCCGCAGACCCCCACAACCACCGGCCAGGGCTGTGGGGATGAGGCCCTTGTCCTCATCTACATGGGGACAAGGTGTTTTGGGGGGCTACCCCAAAGCACCCTCCCAATGTTGAGGGCATGTGGCCTGGTACGGTTCAGGAGGGGGGGCGCACTCTCGTCCCCCCTCTTTTCCTGCGGCCTGCCAGGTTGCGTGCTCGGATAAGGGACTGGTATGGATTTTTGGGGGGACCCACGCCGGTTTTTGTTTTTTTTTGGCGCGGGGTTCCCCTTAAAATCCATACCAGACCTGAAGGGCCTGGTATGGAATTTAGGGGGACCCCCACGTAATTTTTTTTAAATTTTGGGTTCGGGGTTTCCCTGTGGGGAATTCCCATGCCGTTTTTATCAATGAACTTCTATGTGTATTGTCGGCAATGCAATAGCCGCGGTAGTTTTAAATGGGTTTTTTCCTTTGAAATGTAATTTTGCTGTCAGACTGTTCTAAACACGGGAAACATGCGCCCCTTTACAGGCATACTATAGACACCCCCAAGCTACGAAATTTAAAAGGGATATTACACTTTTATTGTTTGACTTTAAGCATTATTAAAATCACTGCTCCTGAAAAAACGGACGTTTTTAAAACTTTTTTTTGCATTGATCCATGTCCCCTGGGGCAGGACCCAGGTCCCCAAACACTTTTTATGACAATAACTTGCATATTAGCCTTTAAAATTAGCACTTTTGATTTCTCCCATAGACTTTTAAAGGGTGTTCCGCGGCATTTCGAATTTGCCGCGAACACCCCAAATTGTTCGCTGTTCGGCGAATTTACAAACAGCCAATGTTCGACTCGAACTCGAAGCTCATCCCTAAGTACCACCATCATGGGAGCACATTGTCTGGACTGTTTAGTGTCTGCTACATTTTTGTATGACTCAGGACCCTCTTGGCCTGCCAAAATACATGTTGGGTTTGTTTTGTTTATGAAATGGTTTGCTTTGCAAACAGACCACCTCTGAGATTGAGTGCCCACCAAGGGGCAAAGGGCTTCCCTTCTTCGTTCAACTTGACACGCTAGAACATATCACTTCAGAAGTGATATGGCGAGAAGGCGAATTTCGTCTTCACCTCCTTCACTGGCAGGTACCAATTCTGTAAGGTCTAAAAAAATAAGAGAGGACCATCACAAACCTAGAGACCACCTCCCGCCCCCTGAGCTCTAGAGTCTCCTCTTCCCTCAAATCCCTAAAGCTTGAGTACCCCATTAAAGTCCCTTAGAGTACTTAAGCCAATTTACCATCCCAAAGGACTCTCCATTCCTTTACATGTGTCAGAACCATCATTATTTTCCTCCCCCTGACACCAATTAAGGAAAATATTCTTTATGGCAGACTGAGAAATGTTTTCTTCCTCCTAACCAGCAATATAAGAGGCTATGCTTCATAATCCCGACCCCTGCACTTCATCATTGTCTGTGTAGCACACCCTCGTAGGGACTGCTGATGAAATTGGATGCCCAACTCCTGCACAGCCAGGCACACTGAATTTTCACAAGCACCCAGAGTCAGAGAATAGTCCGTAGCTTTGTTTTTGTTATTTATTGAGGGTTAATAACTTGGATAGGGATGGGAGGTTAGAGTTTGCCCACTTGATTTCAGCAAAACTTTCAGCATAACTTCAGGGACATCTACCTATATACATCTATATACCGTCTCCTTCACTTGCCTCTTGCACGCACTTGCCTGCTTCACCCGACTCACTGTAGGATAATCTGACAGGTTCCCAGTCAGATTTTAGCCATAGCCCTTTACAGGCAGGAACTCCCAGCCCCTTGTTGTGTAGCAAAAATGTAGTGACAGTCCTCCAGGCTAACTCATATACCAGCCCCCCTGGCTGAATCTGAGAAGATCTCTCAGGAAAGGATGAAGACTGAAGCACACTGCCGTCCTCAGGAAGACTGGCTACATGTGTCAGTCCCCCCCCCCCTTGTTCGTCCCCAACAGTGTTGCTACTCACTCTGTCCTCCCTTGCTCCCATTTCTCCAGGGAAGCCTCCTCCCGTGTGTTTTAGAAAGATCCTTCCAGCACCTGAGCCCCGGGCCCAAGGCAGGACCCCCCCCAGTTTAGGGGGTACCCCCTAAGGCCACTGACAGCCTCCTCAACACCGTATCTCCATCTTCCACCCGACTGCCCCTGCTGGCATGGCCCATGTCTGTTTATGGTGCACTACAAGGAAAAAAGGAGGGAGCAAATGCCTAGTGCATTACCTTCAACACCAATTAAAATTCTTAAAATTGGTAAAGTCATACTCACAAACATGAGAAGATAAAATGCATATCGAACACAAAACTCCAGTGAAAGGGATATCACACTTCTACGGTTGGAAAGCTGATGTGTGCAGAGGCGTACCTAGGGTCTCCAACCTTTGCGAGAATCTGTATTGGTGTCCCCCTCCCCCTTCATTAAAGAGTTGGAATTTCAGATGTTTGTTTTTTTACATCAATTTCCTTTAATTTTTAATTGTCTGCATATCCATTAAAGATAATGTTTAGGCTCTACAGTCCCTTTTCAATTGTGCAGGGTTCAGAGGGTGCTACGTACAGAGTGCAGGGTTCAGAGGGTGCTACGTACAGAGTGCAGGGTTCAGAGGGTGCTACGTACAGAGTGCAGGGTTCCGAGGGTGCTACGTACAGAGTGCAGGGTTCCGAGGGTGCTACGTACAGAGTGCAGGGTTCCGAGGGTGCTACGTACAGAGTGCAGGGTTCCGAGGGTGCTACGTACAGAGTGCAGGGTTCCGAGGGTGCTACGTACAGAGTGCAGGGTTCCGAGGGTGCTACGTACAGAGTGCAGGGTTCCGAGGGTGCTACGTACAGAGTGCAGGGTTCCGAGGGTGCTACGTACAGAGTGCAGGGTTCAGAGGGCGCTACGTACAGAGTGCAGGGTTCAGAGGGCGCTACGTACAGAGTGCAGGGTTCAGAGGGCGCTACGTACAGAGTGAAGGGTTCAGAGGGCGCTACGTACAGAGTGAAGGGTTCAGAGGGCGCTACGTACAGAGTGAAGGGTTCAGAGGGCGCTACGTACAGAGTGCAGGGTTCAGAGGGCGCTACGTACAGAGTGCAGGGTTCAGAGGGTGCTACGTACAGAGTGCAGGGTTCCGAGGGTGCTACGTACAGAGTGCAGGGTTCCGAGGGTGCTACGTACAGAGTGCAGGGTTCCGAGGGTGCTACGTACAGAGTGCAGGGTTCAGAGGGTGCTACGTACAGAGTGCAGGGTTCAGAGGGTGCTACGTACAGAGTGCAGGGTTCAGAGGGTGCTACGTACAGAGTGCAGGGTTCAGAGGGCGCTACGTACAGAGTGCAGGGTTCAGAGGGTGCTACGTACAGAGTGCAGGGTTCAGAGGGTGCTACGTACAGAGTGCAGGGTTCAGAGGGTGCTACGTACAGAGTGCAGGGTTCAGAGGGTGCTACGTACAGAGTGCAGGGTTCAGAGGGTGCTATGTACAGAGTGCAGGGTTCCATGTACTGTGTGTGTCAGAGAGGGGAGAGATGCGGCTGCCATGCAAATGTAACTTGCGACGGGCGGGAACCATGGCAATCCTCAGACGCCGCTGCCGTTCCGGGATTCAGCCCTGATTCGTGGGATTCCGGGAGTGGAACTAATTTGTATGGAAGAGCAGTAGAACACTGCCAATTTGCGCCCCCTCCTCAGCCTGCGCCCCTGTCTCGCCAACCTGTTGGTACGCCCCTGGATGTGCATCAGGAGACACACTCCCTTCTTAGAGCTGATACAACTGAATAAGGCCACCATTTATATACTGATACAAAGCCAGGACCTCTCCCCTCCAACAGCTGCACTGGGCACTGGGTACCTTTAAAACTTCTTGTAAGTGTCTTGTTTTCTTCCTGTGTTTACTTCCTTATTCTATGAGATGTAAAGGATATCTCTTGGGGGGTGCGTGCAGTCCCTGGAACACACGCTAACTCCCTTGGCCCGCAACAAGCAGTTAGCGCATCGTGCCCGCTGTGCATCATATCAAGCCTCACCTCCAGCTCCTAGGGATGAAACTCGCCGTCCTTCTCTCAGCCGTCCCTCCCCGTAAGGGATTATACAGGGGAGGTGTCGATCACGGCTGTCCATGCAGATGCAATATGAGATGTAAATCGCCTAATGTGAAGTATATAAGCGGGGACACATAGCAAAGGTGACTATGTGTTAAATATTGATGGACAGATCACTCTATTCACCTGATTACTGTCTAATCTTTACATAGCCATTGACATGCTGTTGTAGTGTTTTGACATTTTCCACGCTAAAGGGGAGCACCATCCCTGCCTTCCTACCTCTGAGGGTTGGCTGAGGCGCCATAAATATTCAAGGCAGCTTCTCCTAACCTCCACCCACTAATTCCAGAAGGTTTTCCAACCTTCTAGAACAGAGGGGGTCACCGGGGAGCTGCCAGGATGAGTCATCCAGCCCTTAACCCTACTGAACCCTGACCCAGATTCCATGGCTCAGAGCCAAACTATATTTTGCCCACTCTAAGTTCTAACACACACTGTACTAACTTTGGGCACACACTAGAGGGTGCTACATCTGCATATTGTAATGATTGCCCATTTGCTGCTTGTGTAGTGTAATAATTGTTATGTATTGCCAGGATGGTCATTGTCTTTCCTATTTATTTTCAGTGCTGTTGGTTTAGAGGACCATATTACTAGAATATAACTCCAAAACGAAGAGAATGTTCCGGCCCTGTAAGTGAGGAAATGTTCTGACCCTGAAAGGGTTAATCTACATTTACACACTATATATGTGTGTATCATCATCTGCTGGAGATAAAAGCTGGATATGTCACAATGACTATGGAGGAAGATGACGGACATGACGGGGGTTACTGGGTGTATATGAAAAATAATATAAGCTCCTTGAGGGTAGGGACTGATGTCAATGTATATGTAAAGAGCTGCGTAAATTGACGGCGCTATATAAGTACCTGAAATAAATAAAGTAAAATAAATAATATCTTCTTACCTCCTCTGCTGCCACTTTCAGTAATGTGTCCTCAGTCTCTACTTCTTCCTGACTCACTTCTCACCTGGAACTTCCTATTTATATCTGACATCACTTCCTGTCTGTACATGACATCACTTCCTGCCTACCATAGGCACTTCCTATCTCAGTAGAAGTGAGATCACCTTCTTGTGGAGCTCAGAGGAACTGCAGCCCCGAGAAACATCTCATAGTGTGAACACGGCCTTGTGCTGTGTGTATGTACTGTATATCCTTATAGATGGGTTCATCTCCACTCCCACCAAGGGGGAGAGAAATATATTACTGCCTAGTCCAGCCTTTCCTAGCCCGGGATCCTCCAAGGGTTCCTCGAGTGGATTTTGGGAGAAAACGCTAGGCAAAAAAACAAGAAAAAAAAGTTGTTTATCCCTCAAATCCATACCAGATCCTGATCCAAGTGTGCAGCCTGGCTGGCCATTAAAAGGTGGGGGCTACCAGATGAGCATGCCCTCTCCTGAACCATACTAGGCCACATGCCCCGATGTTGTCTTGCATTGTCTGTGTCCCAGTTTGTATCTTGGGAACATAGCATGAGGCATACCTCCCACTTATTGGTGGAACTACTTCCATAATATGGAGCGGGCACAAGGGATGGAGGGCACCTTCGTGCTCAGTGTGGACACACAGGTGCATTGACAGTTCAGACGATTGCGGCTGCCATTTGTTAACAAAGAGCCATCAGCAATGGAAGTAGGGTTGTCACCTCATCCCTTTAAACCCGAACACATATTAATTACACAGGTTCTGTGGCTGATTAAGGTGGTAATTGAACTCACTTAGTGCCTTATCTGCATTTAATTAGCCTCAGAACCTGAGTAATTCAAAGGTGTTCGGGTTTAAAGGGATGAGGTGGCAACCCTAAATGGAAGACTTCCATGACTCGCTTCCTCATCCAAGCTCTACATTAGATGGCGTCATCTTTCAGAGCCCAGCAGAGAAAGTGAATGGTGGAAGTCATCTTTGCTGTCGGCTCTTTGTTAACAAGTGACAGCCGTGATCATCAGAACTGTCACTGCACCTGTGGGTGGAAACAAGAGACATAGACAAGAACAGTGAGAGAGAGAGGCGAGAATTTTCCACAGGAGTCCAGATAGTATCAAGGAGCCAATTGGTAGTATTGATCACCAATTCCCCCCTCTCCTCCCACAGAGAACCAACGCCCTCCCCATCCCCCACTGAGCACCAGTCTCCCATCTGAGCACCAGTGCTCCCCTTTACTGCCACCAAGCACCAGTGCCCCCCCCACCCCAGTGCTAGTGCTTATAGTTCCCAACTGTCCTTGATTTCGAAGGACTGTCCCTAAATTGGAACAATGTTCCTCTGTCCCTCTTTCCTCCCCATTTGTCCCTCATTTTGGTCTGATCTATATAGTTGTATATAAAATGCACTTTTTATCTTTCAAAAAGTGTTTCTCAGTGCTAAACCTTTCATCCAAATTCGAAATTGCTGCATTTGTAAATGTTAAAAGCCAATATAAAGGAATAGTAGTGGTAAAAAAAAAAACATTGTGGAATTAATTAACTTTTTTTGGGTTAATTCTCCTTTAAGAGGGTGTGGCATGAGGCGTGTCCTATGCCTACATACGTTTGCTAGTAGGGGTCCCTCATTCCCACTCTAAAATGTTGGGAGGTATACTAGTGCTCCCAATCTGCCCCACTGAGCACCAGTGCCCCCCCCCCCACTGAGTACTAGTGCTCCCCTCTATCTCCACTGAACACCAGTACCCCACTCAACACCAAGTAAGCTTCTGTGCTTCCCCTCTGCTCCCACTGAGCACCAGTACCCCACTCAACACCCAGTGAGCTTCAATGCTTCCCCTCTGCTCCCACTGAGCACCAGTACCCCACTCAACACCCAGTGAGCTTCAATGCTTCCCCTCTGCTCCCACTGAGCACCAGTACCCCACTCAACACCCAGTGAGCTTCAATGCTTCCCCTCTGCTCCCACTGAGCACCAGTACCCCACTCAACACCCAGTGAGCTTCAATGCTTCCCCTCTGCTCCCACTGAGCACCAGTACCCCGCTCAGCACCCAGTGAGCTTCAGTGCTTCCCCTCTGCTCCCACTGAGCACCAGTATCCCACTCAACACCCAGTAAGCTTCTGTGCTCCCCCTCTGCCCCTACTGAGTGGCAGTGCTTTCATTCTGCCCCCAATGAGTGACAATGCCACTTGGCTCAAGTGCTCCCAATCTGCCCACACTGAGCACCAGTGCCTTCTCAGCAGCTAGCCAGTAAGCTCCAGTACCCCCCCCCCCTCTGTGCCCACTGATGTCATTGACCCCATGAGCAGCCAGTGAGCTCCAGTGCTCCGCATCTCCTCCCACTAAGCACCAGTGTGCCCCCACGAGCATCAGTGCTCCCTCTCTTCCCCCACAATGCCCCCTCCATGTCATCCCATTGAGTACCAATACCTCTCTTTGTCCACTTTACTGACCACCTTGGCCACACCTGCCCCCACTGAGCACCTTTGTCCCTTCTCATCACCCCCCTTTGAACACCAGTGTCCCCACTTTTCCTTACTGTTCACCATTTCCCCCCCACTACTGGGTACACCAGTACTCCTTGTGTCCCACTACTGAGTACCAATGCCCCCTTCTCCTCCCACTTAGTACCCTTCAGTAATAGAACAAATTAATATTCATTATCATTAATAACGATTCGATTTTGGACTTATGCATCCAACTGCATCTGTTGTAAATGGGCCCTTATTAATTATTCAGGTTTATCTGGAGTAGGGATGAGCCGAACACCCCCCGGTTCGGTTCGCACCAGAACCCGCGAACGGACCGCAAGTTCGCACGAACGTTAGAACCCCATTGACGTCTATGGGACTCGAACGTTCAAAATCAAAAGTGCTCATTTTAAAGGCTAATTTGCATGGTATTGTCCTAAAAAGGGTTTGGGGACCCGGGTCCTACCCCAGGGGACATGTATCAATGCAAAAAAAACTTTTAAAAACGGCCGTTTTTTTGGGAGCAGTGATTTTAATGATGCTTAAAGTAAAAAAAAAAAAGTGAAATATTCCTTTAAATATGGTACCTGGGGGGTGTCTATAGTATGCCTGTAAAGTGACGCGTGTTTCCCATGTTTAGAACAGTCCCTGCACCAAATGTCATTTTTAAAGGAAAAAATCTCATTTAAAACTGCTTGCGGGTTTAATGTCATGTCGGGTCATGGCAATATGGATGAAAATCAGTGAGACAAACGGTGGATCAAGGAGGGTTGCCATTACCAGGCCCTTTGGGTCTTGTATGGATATTAAGGGGAACCCCACACCCAAATTAAAATAAGGAAAGGTGTGGGGCCACCAGGCCCTATATACTCTGAACAGCAGTATACAGGCGGTGCAAACAAGACAGGGACTGTAGGTTTGTTGTTAAGTAGAATCTGTTTGTAATTTTGAACATTTTTAACGTGTTTAGCTCCAGCCAAAAAATCTTTTCTAAGCTTTTTGGAAAACATAGGGAAGGGTTATCACCCCTGTGACATTTGTTTTGCGTCTTTCCTCCTCTTCAGAAGATTTCACCTCACTTTTTTGTCCCAATGAAAAATGTTTTTTGAAAATTTGGGTTTTTTTGTGGAACAAGGATTGGAAAGCATCAGTGGAAAGGAGAAATTGTTTTCCCATATTAACTCTTACAGGAGAGAATTTCCCTTCCTAGGGGTAGATTTCATCTCACTTCCTGTTGTCTCCTTCCGTTTGCAAGTAGGAGTCGTTTGTAAGTTAGATGTTTGAAAGTAGGGTCCTGCCCTATATACTCAGCAGAAATTTGGGCCTTAGGTGTTGCTGTGGCCACAACACTGTAAGCCCTCACAGGGCCCTGCTGTGAAATATTAGATCAAGAATTGTAATTACATGCCCCTGTTGAACAGGAGCTGAAAAATTAGGCCTTAGGCACTGGTGCTGGTGCCACAACACTGCAACCCCTCACAGACACTCTAGTTGGAACGCAGGAACGAGCCCTGCTGCAAAGTATTGCATCAAAAATTGTAATTACACGCCCCTGTTAGACAGGGGCAGAAAAATTGGGCCTTAGGCACTGGTGCTGGTGCCACAACACTGCAACCCCTCACAGACACTCTAGTTGGAACGCAGGAACGAGCCCTGCTGCAAAGTATTGCATCAAAAATTGTAATTACACGCCCCTGTTAGACAGGGGCAGAAAAATTGGGCCTTAGGCACTGGTGCTGGTGCCACAACACTGCAACCCCTCACAGACACTCTAGTTGGAATGCAGGAACGGGCCATGCTGCAAAGTATTACATCAAAAATTGTAATTACACGCCCCTGTTAAACAGGGGCTGAAAAATTGTGCCTTAGGCACTGGTGGTGGCGCCCAGAACCAAAAATGTTCTTACAAGCTATCAGCGTGATGATTGAGGAGGAAGAGGATAATTACTCAGGGATAGTCACTCAGCATCAGCATAGGCAGTCTTTGAAGGGATCTGAGATTTCAAAAAAAATTATTCGGTTACATCTGCATCAGGTGCTTGGTAGCTGGTGGTGATCCAAGACTGATTCATTTTTATGAAGGTCAGCCGATCGACCGAGTCGGTGGACAGACGCACCCTGTGATCGGTTACCACGCCTCCAGCAGCACTGAATGTGCGTTCCGAAAGAACGCTGGATGCAGGACAGGCCAGTAGCTCAATTGCATACTGTGCAAGCTCTGGCCAGTGATCCATCCTCAAGACCCAGTAACCCAGAGGATTTTCGGTGGGAAAGGTGTCCAAGTCAGATCTTGCCCCTAGGTATTCCTGCACCATGTAAAACAGACGCTGGCGATGGTTGCTGGAACCGATCATACCTTGGGGCTGCGGACCAAAAAATTGTCTGAACGCATCGGTCAGACGGCCACCTTCTCCACCGCTCCTTCTTTGACTGACCGAAGCCTCAGCAACACGTTGTCCAGAAACAGGAGTTTGTAACCTCCCAGTCTCTGGGAACGCGTTGCACAGACCTTTCTGCAAGGCCTCCCGAAGATGTTTCATCCTCTGCTCCCTCTGCGATGGCAAGATAAGGTCCGCAACCTTACCCTTGTAACGTGGATCAAGGAGGGTTGCCAGCCAGTATTGGTCCTTCTCCTTGATACCACGAATACGAGGATCCTTACGCAGGCTTTGCAGGATCAGGGAGGCCATGCAGCGTAGGTTTGCTGAGGCATTCGGTCCGGAGTCCTCTGGGTCACTAAGGACAACAACGTCCGCAGCCACCTCCTCCCAGCCACGTACAAGTCCATGTGTTCCTTGGGACTGATCCCTTAAAGACTGCTGCTGATGCTGAGTGCCAGGCTCCACCTCCATACTGACACAATCTTCCTCCTCCTCCTCCTCCTCCTCCTCGTCCTCTTCCTGTGTGATCGGCGGGCACGCAGGAACACTGTCTGGATAAAGGGGGCCTTGAGAGCTAAGGAAGTCCTCCTCTTCCTGCCTCTGTTCTGCCTCAAGTGCCCTGTCCATTATTCCACGCAGCGTGTGCTCCAACAGGTGGACAAGGGGGACAGTGTCACTGATGCATGCACTGTCAGTGCTCACCATCCTCGTGGCCTCCTCGAATGGTGACAGGACAGTGCATGCATCCCTGATCATGGCCCACTGGCGTGGGGAAAAAAAACCAAGCTCCCCTGACCCTGTCCTGGTGCCATAGTCGCACAGGTACTCATTGATGGCCCTCTGCTGCGTGTGCAGCCGCTGCAGCATGGCCAACGTTGAGTTCCACCTGGTGGGCATGTCACAGATTAGGCGGTTCTTGGGCAGGTTAAACTCCTTTTGGAGGTCCGTCAGCCGAGCACTGGCATTATATGATCGGCGGAAATGCACACAGACTTTCCTGGCCTGCCTCAGGACATCCTGTAAGCCCGGGTACCTGCCCAAGAACCGCTGCACCACCAAGTTAAGGACGTGAGCCAAACAGGGCACATGGGTCATTTGTCCCTGTCGGAGGGCAGAGAGGAGGATGGTGCCATTGTCGCAAACCACCATTCCTGCCTTAAGTTGGCGTGGCGTCAACCACCTCTGAACCTGCCCCTGCAGAGCTGACAGAACCTCTGCCCCAGTGTGGCTCCTGTCCCCCAAGCACACCAGCTCAAGCACCGCATGGCATCTTTTGGCCTGCGTACTTGCGTAGCCCCTTGAACGCCTACGGTGCACCGCTGGTTCCGAGGAAGAGGCCATAGAGGAAGAAGAAGAGGAGGGGGTGGAGGAGAGAGGTGTGTCACAATCAGCATTTTGGAGGCGTGGTGGCGGAACAACCTCCAACACTACTGCACCTTGTCCTGCATCCTTTCTAGCTGCCAGCAGAGTCACCCAATGCGCCGTGAAACTTAGGTAACGTCCCTGTCCATGCCTGCTGGACCATGAGTCAGCGGTAATATGCACCTTACCGCTGACCGCCCTGTCCAGCGAGGCATGGACATTGCCTTCCACATGCCGGTAGAGAGCCGGAATCGCCTTCCGTGAGAAAAAGTGGCGTTTGGGTACCTGCCACTGAGGAACCGCACATTCCACAAACTCACGGAAGGGGGCAGAGTCTACCAACTGAAAAGGCAGCAGTTGAAGTGCTAGCAATTTTGCCAAGCTAGCATTCAACCGCTGGGCATGTGGATGGCTGGGAGCAAACTTCTTTCGGCGGTGCAGCAGCTGGGGCAGGGAAATTTGCCTGGTACAATCTGACGTCGGTGTACCAAAAGCAGATTGCCCACAAGTACTTGGCTGTGACACACCTAATTCTACACCTTCATTCCTCTCACTGCAGGTCTCAGAGAGGACTGAAGGTCTAGTGGGGTTGGAAATCTCAGCTGATGAGGAGCAAGGAGAGATCCTCTTTGTTCTTTGGTGTGGGTCTTTTAGATACGCTTGCCAACGAACTGCATGGCAGGTCAACATATGTCTGGTCAAGCATGTGGTACCCAAGCGGGAGATGTTTTGGCCACGCGAGATACGCTTGAGACATATGTTGCAAATAGCAGCGGTGCGATCTGATGCACTCGTCTCAAAAAAGGCCCACACCAAAGAACTTTTTGAATAATGCGCAGAGACTGCAGTGCCCTGCACATGTGGAGCTTTGGGGTGTGATGCAGTCAATGTGCTGCCCTTAGGCTGGCCCCTGGAGGGCATCCTGCCTCGTTGGTGATGTGCCACCTCCTCCTCCTCCTCCTCCTCCTCCTCCTCCTCTCTCCTATCAGGCACCCACGTTGAGTCAGTGACCTCATCATCCCCTCCCTCCTCATCACTGGAGCAAACCTGGCAGTATGCTGCAGCAGGGGGAGCATGACTGCCAGATTGCTGTCCTTCTTGGGCACCCCCTCTGTCCGTGCTCATGTTACTGCCTTCATCGAGCTCAGTATCATCATCAGAGCCTTCCAAACGCTGGGCATCCTCCTGGAGCATGTACCCAACACTGTGGTCAAACAGTTCGAGGGAATCCTCATGAGGACATGGTGGAGCTAGGGAAGGAGTCACTGATGACATTGAGCTGAGGGAAGAGGCCGCTGCTTTGCCAGACAAAGCACCCTGGGCATGGGTGAGAGAGGATGAGGAGGATGAGGACGGCTTGGTCATCCACTCGACCAAGTCTTCCGCATGTTGCGGCTCAACACGGCCAGCTGCCGAAAAAAAGGCCAAGCGTGTCCCACGGCCACGTGCTGATGAGGATGCACCGTCTCCACGACCAGCACTAGACCCAGAGCCTGCTTGCCCTCTCATATTGGCTTGTGACTGTCTGCCTCTCCTTCTTGGCCTTCCAGACATACTAATGGCCTGTAGCTGCACTAAGCTGGGATAGAACACCTGTAATTTTCTTCAGGTAGCTTTATATACTGTAACCAGACAAGCCTGCCTGTCAGTAGGAAGATAACAGGAACGGATCTAGCTGAACACTGTGAGCAGGACGTACTGCACTAAATGTAAATAGCAGGAACGGATCTAGCTGAACACTGTGAGCAGGACGCACTGCACTAAATGTAAATAGCAGGAACGGATCTAGCTGAACACTGTGAGCAGGACGCACTGCACTAAATGTAAATAGCAGGAACGGATCTAACTGAACACTGTGAGCAGGACGCACTGCACTAAATGTAAATAGCAGGAACGGATCTAGCTGAACTCTGTGAGCAGGATGCACTGCACTAAATGTAAATAGCAGGAACGGATCTAGCTGAACACTGTGAGCAGGACGCACTGCACTAAATGTAAATAGCAGGAACGGATCTAGCTGAACACTGTGAGCAGGACGCACTGCACTAAATGTAAATAGCAGGAACGGATCTAGCTGAACACTGTGAGCAGGACGCACTGCACTAAATGTAAATAGCAGGAACGGATCTAGCTGAACACTGTGAGCAGGACGCACTACACTAAATGTAAATAGCAGGAACGGATCTAGCTGAACACTGTGAGCAGGACGCACTGCACTAAATGTAAATAGCAGGAACGGATCTAGCTGAACACTGTGAGCAGGACGCACTGCACTAAATGTAAATAACAGGAACGGATCTAGCTGAACACTGTGAGCAGGACGCACTGCACTAAATGTAAATAGCAGGAACGGATCTAGCTGAACACTGTGAGCAGGACGCACTGCACTAAATGTAAATAGCAGGAACGGATCTAGCTGAACACTGTGAGCAGGACGCACTGCACTAAATGTAAATAGTCTAGAAGATAACAGGAACGGATCTAGCTGAACACTGTGAGCAGGACGCACTGACTGCACTAAATGTAAATAGCAGGAACAGATCTAGCTGAACACTGTGAGCAGGACGCACTGCACTAAATGTAAATAGCAGGAACGGATCTAGCTGAACACTGTGAGCAGGACGCACTGCACTAAATGTAAATAGTCTAGATAGAAGATAACAGGAACGGATCTAGCTAAACTGAATACAGTGTATATATATATATACACAACACCTAGGATGCATATATATACACAATACACTGTAAGTGCAGCTAACTGACTGACTGTTCTGCCTAATCTATCTAACTCAAATCAAATGACACTGTCTGTCTCTCTCTCTCTCTATCTCTCAGCACACCGGAACACACACTACACAGGGCCGCCGTGCAGGCGGCCTTATATAGTGTGGGGTGTGTACTAAATCCCCTGAGCCATAATTGGCCAAAGCCACCCTGGCTTTGGCCAATTACAGCTCTCTCTACTGACGGCGCTGTGATTGGCCAAGCATGCGGGTCATAGTGCATGCTTGGCCAATCATCAGCCAGCAATGCACTGCGATGCCGCAGTGAATTATGGGCCGTGACGCGCCACACGAATTTGGCGCGAACGGCCCATATCGTTCGCAATTCGGCGAACGACCGAACAGCCGATGTTCGAGTCGAACATGGGTTCAACTCGAACATGAAGCTCATCCCTAATCTGGAGTTTATTTGCTTTCATATACTGCAGTTCTTTCTCTCTGGATCAGAACATGCTGATTAAAAATATATATATACTTTACATAAATATAATATAATATATCATATAAATACAAATACAAATAGAGTGCATTATCTGAGAGATAGTAGCCACGAATATTTAATATTGCTTGGACAGTATGTAGTGCCCTTTGATAGGATGAATGGTGAGGATGCATCTTAAAATAAACATTTGCAGTGTCAGTAGATTGTACTGTTTACAGAAATACAATGTAGTGATTATAAAATGTAGCCAGGTGGAGGAGAGGAGACACTGCACAAAAAGAAGACTGTTAGTCTTTTATTCCCATCGTTGTATCATCTCCTGCCTCTAGAGGGAGATCGCTCTTCCTGTCCAAAGAACAGATGATCTTGGGGCCTGTAGTCCTGCAACTAACATTTATCGAATCCTGAAGCCAATTTGGAACTACAAATCCCAGTGAGCTGTACCAACAAGGGATTCTGGGATAGTCTACAAATTTGACTGTGACTGGCGGGCTGGCTCTCTTGGCCCGGGGACATCAAAGAGGTTGGTCAGGCGTTGCCATTCTGCTCGCAGCTGCAGCATTCCAGCCTAACACCAGTGGCATTCCTCAGATCCATCTGCGATAGTATGGGAGGTTCAGTGACACCGCGCATCTTTTACTATATGCTCATCTACACAGCTGACTGCACCGGTCGAGGGGCACAGAGACCTGCTCAAATACTGCCATCCACGTTTTCTCTGGTCATTGGTATCACAGCTCGCTGTGCACCCGCTGCCCATTCCTACATTGGGGTCGAAGCCTGCCCAGGTAGAGTGTCATCCTCTCTTAGTCTCAGTGCTGGCTCTGTGGGGTTTTCTGTACATGGCTCCATCTAAGGAGGATTCCAGGTGGAGTGTTGTCCTCTCTTAGTCTCAGTGTTGGCTCTGTGGGGTTTTCTGTACATGGCTCCATCTAAGGAGGATTCCAGGTGGAGTGTTGTCCTCTCTTAGTCTCAGTGTTGGCTCTGTGGGGTTTTCTGTACATGGCTCCATCTAAGGAGGATTCCAGGTGGAGTGTTGTCCTCTCTTAGTCTCAGTGTTGGCTCTGTGGGGGTTTCTGTACATGGCTCCATCTAAGGAGGATTCCAGGTGGAGTGTTGTCCTCTCTTAGTCTCAGTGTTGGCTCTGTGGGGGTTTCTGTACATGGCTCCATCTAAGGAGGATTCCAGGTGGAGTGTTGTCCTCTCTTAGTCTCAGTGTTGGCTCTGTGGGGTTTTATGTACATGACTCCATCTAGGGAGGATTCCAGGTGGAGTGTTGTCCTCTCTTAGTCTCAGTGTTGGCTCTGTGGGGTATTTCTGTACATGGCTCCATCTAAGGAGGATTCCAGGTGGAGTGTTGTCCTCTCTTAGTCTCAGTGTTGGCTCTGTGGGGTTTTATGTACATGACTCCATCTAGGGAGGATTCCAGGTGGAGTTCCATCCTCTCTTATGCCCCGTACACATGATCAGAATTTTCGTCGGAAAAACCTTGGATGGTTTTTCCAACGGAATTCCGCTCAAGCTTGGCTTGCATACACACGGGTCACACAAAAGTTCTCTGAACTTTTGACTGTCAAGAACGCAGTGACATACAACACTATGACAAGCCAAGAAAAGGAAGTTCAATGCTTCCGAGCATTTGTCGAATTGTTTCCGAGCATGCGTAGATATTTTGCGCATCGGAATTGCTACAGATGATCGGAATTTGTGATAGGAACTTTTTCCGTCTGATAAATAGAGAACTTGCTGTCAATCTTTTGCTGGCGGAAATTCCGCCAGCAAAAGTCAGATGGAGCATAGACATGGTCCGAATTTCTGACCAAAAGCTCACATCGGACTTTTGCTGGCGGAATTTCAGATCGTGTGTACAGGGAATAAGTCTCAGTGCTGGCTCTGTGGGGTATTTCTGTACATGGCTCCATCTGGGGAGGATTCCAGGTGGAATGTCGTCCTCTCTTAGTCTCAGTGTTGGCTCTGTGGGATATTTCTGTACATGGCTCCATCTAGGGAGGATTCCAGGTGGAATGTCGTCCTCTCTTAGTCTCAGTGCTGTGCTCTGTGGGGTTTTCTGTACATGGCTCCATCTAGGGAGGATTCCAGGTGGAGTGACGTCCTCTCTTAGTCTCAGTGCTGGCTCTGTGGGATATTTCTGTACATGGCTCCATCTAGGGAGTATTCCAGGTGGAGTGTTGTCCTCTCTTAGTCTCAGTGGTGGCTCTGTGGGGTAATTCTGGACACAAACCTGGAGGGAGACAATTAACATTAATCTCTAATAAAAGAAGCCAACAGGATGGCACTATGTGCTGTGTGAGCTGTACACAGGTGAGGTGACTGTGATCTGCAATCTCCATTATTGCTGTATAATGATAATAATCTGACCTCAGCCTGTCCTCTTCCCAATAACACAGACTGGATTTTCTGTTAGCTGCCTGTCTTGCTGCAAGGTAAGTTCACACTGCTGGGAGGTAATTACAGACTGTTTAGGGTAAATACACATTGCATGGGGTAGGTATACATTACTAGAGGGAAGGTACACATTGCTGTGAACTAATCCTACATAAAGTATACTGTTGGGTGTTGGCACACAATGCTTGCTGCACCTCCTGTTTGTATTATGCACCTTCTTTAATCCTTCCTCTCTTCCAATGACTGACTACAGACAGGAAATCTTTTTTTTGTTATTTCCTTTTTATTGAATTTCATAATTTTACAAAATTTAAAACAGATGCAACATCGTGAAGTGAGGTGTAGTAACACTAGAGAAAAGAGAAAAAAAAACTATTATTGTTCTATATTCCCTCTCCCGCCCTACCACCCACACTGCACCCAGCCCTTTACCATCCCACATCAAAACATTAATAAGACATATCTAATTATCTATTAGCTATTAGAAATAAGGAATGGTATGGAAGAAACCACTCTTTGAGCTAAGAAAAAGTGTATGAGAGAGACCTCAAGCGGCAAAAAGGTGGGGGAGACGGGAATATGGTGTGTAGGGATGAGCTTCGAGTCAAACTCATGTTCGACTTGAACATTGGCTGTTCGCAAGTTCGCCGAACAGCGAACAATTTGGGGTGTTTGCGGCAAATTTGAAAGCCGCGGAACACCCTTTAAAAGTCTATGGGAGAAATGAAAAGTGCTAATTTTAAAGGCTAATATGCAAGTTATTGTCATAAAAAGTGTTTGGGGACCTGGGTCCTGCCCCAGGGGACATGGATCAATGCAAAAATTTTTTTAAAAACGGCCGTTTTTTCGGGAGCAGTGATTTTAATAATGCTTAAAGTGAAACAATAAAAGTGTAATATCCCTTTAAATTTCGTACCTGGGGGGTGTCTATAGTATGCCTGTAAAGGGGCGCATGTTTCCCGTGTTTAGAACAGTCTGACAGCAAAATGACATTTCAAAGGAAAAAAAATCATTTAAAACTACTCCATGTCCCCTGGGGCAGGACCCGGGTCCCCAGACCCTTTTTAGGACAATACCATGCAAATTAGCCTTTAAAATGAGCACTTTTGATTTCAAACATTCGAGTCCCATAGACTTCAATAGGGTTCTAACATTCGTGCAAAGTTTTGGTCTGTTCGCAAGTCCTGGTGCGAACCGAACTGGAGGGTGTTCAGCTCATCCCTAATGGTGAGGAGCGGGGGAGAGATTCTCCTCAGGTCCCCATCATCCCCTTATAAGGGGCATCCCATCTCTTCCAACCAAGGACTCCATAATTTCACAAACTTTCTGAGGTTATTTTGCCTAATGTATGTCATTCTTTTGCTCCAAACGGTTGACTTGATAACCTCAATCCAATTCTTCACGGTTGGGGGGGACTGTGCCTGCTATTTCTGTGCTGTTAGTCTCCTCGCTTGGGACAGGCATCTCAGTACTGCTACAGAAATATCGGGTGTTGCTCTAGCTTCCTCCAAACTCCCCAATAGACATGTCTTGGCCGTGGGTTCCAAAGTAGTCCCAAAGATTTGGTTTATCTTATCGACTCAGTATCTTTGCTTTGGGCACTTCGATACCATGTGAATAAGATCATCCAGGAAACATGCACCTAGGGCACACGTCATTGGGTTTCCATCCAAGTTTAAAAATCTTTTTGGGGGTATGGTAGACTCTGTGGATTAAAAACAAGTGAGAGATTTTCTGCGAAGGGGAGATCGAGACCAGAGCTCCTTGTTCTAGAATCGTATCCCATTGTTCCATAGTTATTGTCCCGACATCTCTCTCCCACCCTGCTCTGCTCTTAAGGGGTCTTACTCCATTCATAATTCTATCCCCTAGGCTGGCATATAGGTTGGAAATCACACCTTTAATTAAGACTGGTTTAATTATTTTTAGAAGTACTGGAATCCGGGACCATTTGATGATTTGGGACCCGAATTGGGCTTGAATGGCATGTCTAATCTGGAGATACTTACAGAATGCCTTGTTTGAGATGTTAAATTCACATCTTAAATCTAGGAATGTCTTCATGAGGTTACCCTCATACAATTGGATTAAATGGCAAATACCTTGCCTTTCCCATTCCCGAGGTCTCTCTATGTCCCTTAATTCAACCACATTTTTATTGTGCCATAAAGGGGTATATTCGGTTACCCCATTATAGCCCATTAGTGCCTTTGTTGCCTGCCACACTTTACTAACTAGAACTATCGTCGGGCATCTATAAACATAAGAGTCTGCTTCTAGTGCCTCCACTAATGTGTTATGTGGGGCCCCTGCTAGCATCATTTTATTGCTGGAATTCTCACACTCCAAGGCTCCACAGCCCACTAGATGTTGGAGCTGGGATGACAAGAAGTATAGTCTTGGGTGCGGGATCGCCATACCTCCTTCTTTTATTGGTAGTTGCATAGTTTGCAGGCCAATCCTAGATTGGCCCTTCTTCCAAATTAGTTCCCTAAATAGGGATTCGATTCTCTTGAACCACTTCTGGCCTATCCAAGTCGGGGAGTTACGGAGTATCTATAATATCTGGGGGAGCCATATCATCTTAATTAGATTACAGCGCAATACAACAGAAAGAGGGAAGAGACACCAAATGTCTCCCTTTTGTTTTCATTTCAATAGTAATGGGACTAAATTATCATTAACGTACTGGTTTATATCTCTAGTAATCCAAACACCCAGATATTTCAGCTTGGCCACTACTTTCAGGAGGGGGGTTCCTGGGGGTGGCTGGTCACCAAGTGGGTCAACTGGTAGCAAAGCCAACTTGTCCCAATTGGTGACCAGGCCAGAAAGCCGCCCAAACTCGCCAACCATTTGTATCACTGCATTTAGTGAAGATTCAACATCTCCATAAAAAACAGGACATCATCTGCAAACAGCGCGGTCCTGTCCTCTTCTAGCTGGCGCCGGAACCCCTGTATGTCCAATCGTGATCTAGTCATAATTGCAAGGGGTTCCATTGCCAGAGCAAACAATAGGGGAGACAGGGGACAGCCCTGTCTAGTCCCTCTCTCTAGCTGGAACACAGCTGAATGCTTGTTATTAATCTTGATTCTTGCTCTAGGTTCATTATAAAGTAGTTTTACCCATCTAATGAAGGAGAGACCAAACCCGAATCCCTCTAGCACCTTCCATAGATAGAACCATTGTAGACTATCGAAGGCCTTAGCAGCATCCAAGGCCAAGATGGCCTTGGGACCTAAATTATCAGTTGGAATCTGCATATTTAAAAAGACTCTTCTAATGTTAGTGCTAGTCGATCTACTGGGGATAAAACCCGACTGGTCAGGATGTATCAGCTTTTGAATGCATTCATTTAGTCGGGTTGCTAAGACTTTAGCCAAGATTTTTACGTTGGTGCATAGTAATGAAATTGGGCGGTAAGAGGAGACGTCCTGTTGATCTTTCCCCTCCTTGTGCATTACAATAATGGTGGCTTCTGACATTGAAGTAGGGAGTCTGCCATTATCCAGCGCCCATCCCAGCGTTTTCGGCAATTCAGGGAGTAATAGCTCACCATAGCGTTTATATATTCCTATCGGGAGCCTGTCTGGGCCTGGTTATTTCTGATTAGGCATCTCCGTCACTGCCCGTTGTGGCTCCTCGAGAGTCACTGACGTGTCTATATCCATTCTATCCTTCTCTGACAAGTTCGGGATTGATATTTGCTAGAAAAAAATCGTCCGTTATACAGACAGGAAATCTAATGTGACTTCAGTCTCTCTCGGTGAATTGTTCAGATCCATCTATCCCTGTGCAGCTTCTGCATTTCATCACATTGATCTGTGCAGGAAAAAAATCCTTCCAAATATCATCCAAAACATATGAGTGTTCCCCAATCATATTTTCCCCAAATACATTGCGGGGATCATCCCATATGACAGATTCTGGTCGTACCGAATATTGGGAGGAATTTGGGGTTTAGGAATCGGATGTTTCTCTACAAGTTGGACAAATCAGAACTCATTGCCCGAATCTTCTCATCTGTGAATGGGTTTGGTCACCTCTGCTTCCATCCCTGTGCGCCAACCGTCCCATCATTGTCTGTATGGTACCAAAGATATTCCGCTAGAGGCTCACAGGTCTTATAACACACAACTGATAGAAGTAGGAGGAGCCAAACTGAGAGTTTTCATTTCCCCAAAATCTGAAGATATCCGCAAAATTTTGCCATTTTGGTTAAATACTTTGGCGTCAACATGAGGTTGAAAATAAAGTGGTTTTGGTCATTTTTAACCACTTGCTTACTGGGCACTTAAACCCCCCTTCCTGCCCAGACCAATTTTCAGCTTTCAGCGCTGACGCACTTTGAATGACAATTGTGCGGTCATGCTGCACTGTACCCATATTAAATTTGTATTATTTTTTTCACACAAATGGAGCTTTCTTTTGGTGGTACTTAATCACCATTTGGGTTTTTATTTTTTGCTAAACAAACAAAAAAAGACAGAAATTTTTGAAAAAAAAAAAAACATGTTTCATAGTTTGTTATAAAATTTTGCAAACAGGTAATTTTTCTCCTTCATTGATATTCGCTGATGAGGCTGCACTGATGGGCCCTGATAAGAATGCACTGATGGGCACTGATAAGATGGTACTGATAAGGCAGCACTGATGGACCCTGATGGGTGGCACTGATGGACCCTGATGGGTGGCACTGATGGACCCTGATGGGTGGCACTGATGGGCACTGATGGGTGGCACTGATGGGCACTGATAGATGGCACTGATAGGCAGCACTGGTGATGAGGCACTGATTGGTTACATTTATAGGTGGCAGTGTTGGCACTGATAGGTAACACTGGGGGCACTGGTAGGTGGCACTGGTGGGCACTGGTAGGTGGCACTGGTGGGCACTGGTAGGTGGCACTGGCAGGTGGCACAGGTGGGCACAGATGACTCTGCAGAGGCTTTACACGATCAGGACTGATGTCCCTCTCACAGCTGCCGGTAATCGGCTTTCTTTTTTCTCCTCATGCTATCAGAATGTGGAGAAAAAATAGCTGATTGCCGGCTCTGTTTACATCACATGATCAGCTGTCATTGGCTGACAGCTGATCACGGGGTAAGGGGTCAGGATCGACCCCTTACTTTGATCTGTGATCAACCGAGCCTCATAGACTCGCTGATCACAGAGCGCACCGCGTGCACCCTGCTCGAGCACGGGAGGATGTCTATTGATGCCCTCCCGGCAAAGTAGGTCCGCACTGTAGCCGTCATTCAGCTATAGTGTGGACGGGAAGAGGTTAAGGGTGGAAAAAGCTTTAAATATCGCCTGAGGGTTATAGAAGCCAAATTCACCCTTTCTGGATCTGTTCTTGTTGTTATCCACTTTATTTTATTTATTTTTTAATAAAAAAATAGCAATCTTAAGATAATGGCCTTCCATAATGCAGTGCACATTCAATAACACAAAGCATAATCTACGTGCGTTATGTTGTGACTAATGTGCGCTGCCTTGTGGCAGTCTATTGAAATGAATGATAAAATGAATCTGTTACAGAGCCAAACAAGCCAGTGACTCCAGAGTGGTGAAGCCCAAGCTGGAAAGTTCATAACGACCACATAGGCTGTATAACGGGAAAGCTCAGCTGGCTTCAATAAGTGCAGCTCCTCACCAGTAAGAAGGAATATCTGTAGCAATGCAAAGAAACAAAAGAGGGCACTTCTAAGTGTAGTATGTAAGATCAATTTATTACTTGAAAGGAAAAAAGAACAACTGACATGTAGTTGAAAATAAATGCATGTCATGAGCTCTGTTGCCATCATCCAGAAACCCAGACAGTGCAGAGATGATAGGGAGGGAGGGGGTATCACCGCTCCAGGTAGGTCTGACGAAAGTAAACCTCTTCACCAGTTTAGAAGCCACAGGTGCTGGCAATGCATGTAGCAATAGATAGGAAGTAGTTCTGGATAGCCGCACTCTGAAAAAATTGCCTTTTATTCAAAATACAGGATCAAAAATACATGCCACAGCAGAACAGACAGAGGAGCTGATGCATTTCACACTAACAAACAGTGCTTTCACACTAACTGAAACGTGTCAGTCCTCAGTCCGTTCCGCTGTGCCATGTATTTTTGATCCTATATTTTGAATAAAAGACAATTTTTTCAGATTGCGGCTGTCCGGAACTACTTTGTCATGGTTATGCAATAGAGTTTTGTCTGTCAGCTTACCTGTCTCCATGTGTTTATCTCTAGAGACCAGCTGACTGTCACCTGACTGCTCTTATAAACTCTCCTCTAGCATGGCTCCACCCCAGCTCCTATCAGAGAACTCTATATTAACCTCTGCACTGCAGGCCAGCCCTGCTGATCAACCTTTGTGTGTTTTGCCTTCCTGTTCCTGCCTGCCGTGTGCTCTACATTTGTTTCTGTTAAGGACCTTGGCGTGTTCTCAACTATTCCTGTCTGCTTGTGACCCTGACCTCTGGCGTGTCCCCGACTATCCCTGTTTGCCTGTGACCCTGAACCTTGGCGTGAACTCTGTTGTCCTTGTCTGCTTGTGGCCCTGACCCTGGCTTATTCACTTACTATCCCTATCCTCCTGTTGCCTACTGTGGGTGTGAGCTGGGGGACCCTGGGGGTCGCGACCTGGAGCCAGCTGCAGCCCAGTCCATCCTCACCACTAGAGGCTCTGGTGAACACCTGCTGGCTCTTAGACTCCGCGCCCCAGGGAATCCTACGCTCTAGCCCCGGTGGAATCAGTGTTGGTGTTCCAGCGGCCCTGCCTTCCTTACCACCCTGACTCCCATCCGCAGCAGTCAGCCATACGGTCCACTACCTTGTGGTGCACTCCTGATCCCAACGGTGTGCATCTGTCACCTAGCCTCCAGGTGACCTGACAGTTTGATCAGCCATGGACCCGGCTGACGTGCCGCTTCCTGCAGCCGATCCATTGCAGGGCATAGTTCACAGACTCGAGACTAAGGAATCTAATCAGACTCAGGTAATGCGATTCCTTAAGGATCTGGCTTCCCGCTTCGAGCAGCTCCAGGCCTCCTTGGGAAACCCAAACCTGCAGCCTCAAGTAAAATCAACAGCTGCACCTATTGCACTAGTCGCAGCCACACATTCATATTTACTGCCAGCTCCGTCCCGTTTCTCTGGGGACTCCAAGACCTGCAGGGGCTTCCTCAGCCAATGCACCATTCATTTTGAGCTCCAGCCTCAAAACTTTCTGTCTGATCGGGCTAAGGTAGCCTATATCATTTCTCTCCTCTCTGGTGAAGCTTTAGCTCGGGCTGCCCCCCTTTCGGAGAAGAATGACCCGGTGGTTTTCAGCCTGTCCTACTTCTTGAAGCTTTTTCGTAATATCTTCGAGGAGCCAGCTCGGGTTTCTTCAGCGGCTAGTGCCCTTTTACGCCTTCGCCAAAAATCTTGTTCAGTGGGACAATATGCGCTTCAGTTCCGTATCCTCACAGCTGAATTGAGCTGGAACAATGAGGCCCTGGTCGCAACCTTTTAACATGGCCTCTCTGACTGAGTGAAGGACGAATTAGCAGGAAGAGCCATCCCCGGACAATGTAATTTCCTTGTGCAATCAGATTGACATTCGTTTCCAGGAGAGGTCCCTAGAAAAAAGACGCCAGCACCCCCTAGGTCCTAGTCAGCCAGAACTCTTCCCCGTCGCCCTGTGGAGCATCCTCTGCCTGCTGAGGAACCTATGCAGCTGGGCTGGACCAGACTAACCCCCGAAGAACGTGCTAGATGCAGAACTCTGGGCTTGTGTCTTTACTGTGGGGGAAAGGGTCATTTTCGTGACTCGGGTCTAATACATTTAGAAGGTGGAGTACTGGACCCAGAAAAGTCACCTTCTCATCTTCTTCTTCCAGTGTTCCTCCATGTAGGCCCTTCTCCCAAATTGGTCCTAGCATATCTGGACTCTGGGGCTGCCGGCAATTTTATGGACTGGAGAACTGCTTCTTCTATGAAGCTTACCCTTTCTCTCCTTGCTACACCACTGGTAGTCTCAGCAATTGATGGCACTGTGCTCCCAGGGGGCCCTATCCATTTCCAGATGCTACCTATTAGGATGTCAGTAGGGATACTCCACCAGGAGTGGATTTCCTTCCTCATTCTACCCAAGGCCTCTACCCCCATTGTATTGGGCCTTCCTTGGCTACAGCTCCACTCTCCATATGTGGACTGGGTCTCTGGGCAGATCTTAGCTTGGGGTCCTTCGTGTTTCTCCTCTTGTCTTCTCAAGGTGGCCCCCCAAGGAGAGACTTCCCATTGCTACCACATCCGTATCTTCTGATCTTCCCGCGGCATACAGCGATTACCAGGATGTGTTCTGTAAGAAGTCTGCTGAGGTGCTTCCTCCCCATAGATCTTTTGACTGTGCCATTGACCTTGTCCCTGGAGCAACTCTGCCCAGGGGTCGTACCTACCCTCTGTCCATTCCAGAGACCCAGGCCATGTCTTAGTATGTCAACGAGAATCTGGAGAGAGGTTTCATCTGGAAATCCTCATCGCCTGCAGGAGCAGGGTTCTTTTTCATTGCTAAAAAGGATGGTACCCTCAGACCCTGCATCGACCATCGAGGGTAAAACGCAGTGACTATTAAAAACCGATACCCCTTACCTCTAATATCTGAGCTATTCAACAGGTTGAAGGGGGCTTCCATTTTCACCAAGTTGGATCTCAGAGGTGCATACAATCTCCTTAGAATACGGGAAGGTGATGAATGGAAGACTGCGTTTAACACTAGGGACGGGCATTACGAAAACCTGGTTATGCCTTTTAGTTTGTGTAATGCTTCCAGCTGTGTTCCAGCTGTGCGATTTGCTCCTAACTTTTGGGGTGGATGCCCCCATGCTTCGGCATATATATATTTTAGGCACAAGTTGCGTTAAAAAATGTTTTATTTTTAATATTTTTTTTGTATTTGCTTTGCAGGTATGGTATGTCTTACTGTTATACTGTAATGTTACTTTGTTTTATTGTTAACCGCTGCACGCTGATGCATGTTTCTGCGCAATTTTAAAGCATGTCGTGTTTGGTATCCATGTACTCGGCATAAGATCATCTTTTTTATTTCATCAAACACTTGGGAAATATAATATGTTTTAGTGTTTTTTTTCCCCCAAAAAATTGCGTTTGAAAAATCGCTGCGCAAATACTCTGTGAAAAAAAAATTGCAACACCCACCATTTTAATCTGTAGGGCCTTTTATTTTAAGGGTTCAAAGTAATTTTCTTGCAAAAAATATATTTTTTCATGTAAACAAAAAGTGTCAGAAAGGGCTTTGTCTTCAAGTGGTTAGAAGAGTGGGTGATGTGTGACATAAGCTTCTAATGCCACGTACACACGGTTGGACTTTTCGACCGGACTGGTCCGACGGACACCGACGGACCAAATCCAGCGGACAATCCGATCGTGTGTGGGCTTCACCGGACCTTCAATGGACTTTTCTAGTCACAAATCTGACGGACTTTAGATTTGGAACATGCTTCAAATCTTTACGTCGTAACTCCGCCGGACCCAGAAATCCGCTCGTCTGTGTGCGAGTCTGACGGGCAAAAAGCCACGCTAGGGCAGCTATTGGATACTGGCTATCAACTTCCTTATTTTAGTCCGGTGTACGTCATCACATATGAATCCATCGGACTTTTGTGTGATCGTATGTAGTTAAGTCCGTTCGTTAAAAGGTCCACCGCAAGTCCGCCAAAAGGCTGACTGTGTGTACGCGGCATAAATGTTGTGCATAAACTCCCAGGACAGTTTAAACCCCCCCCAAATGACCCCATTTTGGAAAGTAGACACCCCAAGCTATTTGCTGAGAGGCATGGTGAGTCCATAGAATATTTTTATATTGTGACACAAGTTGCGGGAAAATGAAAAATTTTCTTTTTTTTTGCACAAAGTCGTCACTAAATGTTATATTGCTCAAACATGCCATGGGAATATGTGGAATTGCACCCCAAAATACATTCTGCTGCTTCTCCTGAGTACGGGGATACCACATGTGTGAGACTTTTTGGCATCCTAGCCGCGTACGGGGCCCCCGAAAACCAAGCACCGCCTTCAGGATTTCTAAGGGCGTAAAATGGTGATTTCACTACCTATCACATTTAAAAAAAAAAAAACATTTTCATTTTCCCGCAACTTGTGGCAAAACATAAAATATTCCATGGACTCAACACGCCTCTCAGGAAATAGCTTGGGGTGTCTACTTTCCAAAATGGGGTCATTTGGGGGGGGGGGGGGTTGTGCCATCTTGGCATTTATGGCCTTCAAAACTGTGATAGGCAGTGAGGAGCAAAATCAAAAATCTACGCCCTTAGAAATCCTGAAGGCGGGGCTTGGTTTTCGGGGTCCTCTACGCAGCTAGGCTCCCAAAAAGTCCCACACATGTTGTATACCCGTACTCAGGAGAAGCAGCTAAATGTATTTTGGGGTGCAATTCCACATATGCCCATGGCCTGTGTGAGCAATATATCATTTAGTGACAACTTTTTGTATTTTTTTTTTTTTGTCATTATTCAATCACTTGGAACAAAAAAAATTAATATTCAATGGGCTCAACATGCCTCTCAGCAATTTCCTTGGGGTGTCTACTTTCCAAAATGGGGTCATTTGGGGAGGTTTTGTACTGCCCTGCCATTTTAGCACCTCACCTAAATTCCAGAAAATGTACCCTAGTTTGTAGACGCTATAACTTTTGCGAAAAACCAATAAATATATATTTTTTTTTTTTACCAGAGACATGTGACAGAATACATTTTGACCTAAATGTATGACTAAAATTGAGTTTATTGGATTTTTCTTATAACAAAAAGTAGAAAAAAATCATTTTTTTCCCTCAATTTTCGGTCTTTTTCCGTTTATATCGCAAAAAAATAAAACTCACAATGTACTTATTGATTTAATCATTTCTGATTTTTGAAAAAAAATTGTATTTTGATATAATGAAAATAAATAATACATTTTTTTTTTTTTGGAGGACTCCACCCCCACATACACGCACATAGAAATGTAAATGCAGGCATCAGGGAGATTATACACGAAAATGATGATTACAATGCACATGTTACATATCGCTGCACATGCTGGAGTGAGAGCAATAATTCTGGCACCAGAGCTCCTGGATAATCCTAAACTGATGACCTGTAGGCAGGGGCTGACTGACAACTCATGGGGCCCCTGGACAATTGGAGATTATGGGGCCCCCAGGCAATCAGAGATTATGGGGCCACACAGTATACAAACAAACAGTATACAATCACACAGTATACACACTATACACAGACATGTTTCTATTGGCTGAGAGGGTACTGGAGAGGTGGGGCAGCTATAAATTGGCGATTTTTAGACCAAAAGGATTTCAGAGACAGATGTAAAAAAAAACACAGATTTTTACATACTGTCCCTGGTTTTACTGAGGCTGACAACCCTGATGGGGCCCCCTAGTGGACCGGGGCCCTCGGGCAGTGCCCAAGTGACCGAATGGTCAGCCCACCCCTGCCTGTAGGGGGCTTTTAAATCTTTACCAATGGAAAATATAGGGTGAAGTTTGTTTCATTTACTCGCCATAACCTAATTTCTAATATTTTACAAAAAAAAAGGTTATTTATTGCTTTTGTGTGCCCTAAAATTAACTTAAAGCGGTTGTATACCCAAATTTGACATTTTTACCTACAGGTAAGCCTACAATAAGGCTTACTTGTAGGTAAACCTGTACGGTTTAGGAGATATTCCCTTTGCATGCAGCCACTGACGTCTGAATGCCCGGGTGAATGTCCTTGCCGGGAAGAAAACTTCCACGCGCATGCGAGGGATTGACATCATCATGGCTCCAGCCACTCACAGTGTCGGAGCCGCAAACCCGGAGGACACGCTGAGGGCAAGATGTCAGCTCCCTCGGCGTGGACCGGGCTCCGATACGGGGGCTTCGTCCTGAGGTAAGTATTTCAGAATGAGCTAGTATGCAATATATTTGAATATATGAGGAATAGACCCACTGATACACATGACGTTTTTTCATCTGCGGAAAATTTAGCACTTAAAGATTTGGAACACAATTTCAAATCTTTAAAACATTCAGCTTGGTGGGATATTGCCACATTAGAACAATTTGCTAAAAATAAAATGACACCCAGACGTTTACGCTGCGATATCGGCCCCAATGATGGTCCTGAAGATTCTGATCTAGGTTTTTGATGGTATAACCTTTTTAACGATAGCGAACAAAAATTATTAGATTTGATTATTATAAAAGATATATCGACAATTTCGTGATTCTGTGGAATGGTACAGTGGAGGAACTGGAAATATTCTTAAAAAACATCAACCACAATTGTTATGGACTAAAATTTATAGGAAACTGGAGTTTGAGCGAGATTAGTTTTCTTGACCTGGTCATGTTTAAGAACAATGGGAGTGTCCAGACCAGAACTCATTTTAAGGGTACCGACAGAAACAGTTATATACCCACGGCTAACTGCCATCACCCTAGTTCAGTGATGGTGAACCTTGGCACCCCAGATGTTTTGGAACTACATTTCCCATGATGCTCACCTACACTGCAGAGTGCATGAGCATCATGGGAAATGTAGTTCTAAAACATCTGGGGTGCCAAGGTTCGCCATCACTGCCCTAGTTGGTTGAGAGGGATACCCAAGGGCCAACTAATAAGAATTAGGCATAACTGTGATACCATGTCAGACTTTATACACCAATCTAACATAGTGGTTGATAAATTTAAAGATAAAGGTTACCGAGAACATGAGTTTAGGGCTACCCAATCACAAATTTTGGAAATGGACAGAGATAAACTTTTGGAAGATAAAATTAAAAAGACACGGGAGTTGGATCATGTGGCTTTTTTGACTAATTTTAATAGGGACTATAAAAGTATAGAAAAAATTTTCTTGAAACACTGGCCAGTTCTGTTGAGAGATAAGACATTGTCCAAATTGCTACCCGAACGTCCCAAATTTATTTATCGGCGTGCACCTAATCTGAGGAATAAATTAGCCCCTAATGTACTCAACCCCCCCAAGGAGAGTTTGTACTTTTCTGGATTTAAAGGGATTCTTTTACTGCAAGAAATGTAAGGGTTGTAAATTGACTAGAAATAATGTGAGGAAAGTGGTTAACCTCACATCTTTTAGCAGGGGGAATGAATATGAGATTGAAAAATTCATTACATGTAAATCCACTCATGTAACCTACCTTATAATCTGCCCTTGCGGGCTACAGTACGTGGGACCTACCAAAAGGAATCTCTGTACACGTATCAACGAGCATCTAAACAATATAAAAATGGGTTTTTAGAACAGATATCAGAATATATCATAACAAGGACCCACCCCAGTGTAGCCAAATTTTTTGGTATAGACAGACTAGATGTTGATTGGAGAGGAGGAAATATGGTTCAGAGAATATCAAAAAATGAAACGGAATGGATATATAAATTAAATACACTTGCTCCTGCGGGTATCAATGTTGACATTGATTTAAATTGTTATCTGTCTAATTATTGATTGATTGATTGTATTGTAAAAGGTTAATCCATTCCCGTTTTTATCCCTTCTACTCCTCTTCACCTTTCATATTCTGTTTTTTTTTAACTTGTTTGTTGGCCACTAGATGGCAGTATGCTTAAGGTGTAAGTATTTATCCAAATTCTACTCTCCTTTTTCACCACAAGATGGCTCTATAAATGTTCTTTTCCTTTTGTGTAAATCTATTTAGCTTTCCAGCCACAAGATGGCAGCCAAAGTTAAATTTACTTTTAAATTTAAATTTTTATATCATTTTTATTAATGTGATTACAGTATATTAGTTGTTTATGTTTTATGTTCATCCAGTTAGTCCCGTCAAATTTTTTTCTCCTAATTAGTAAGGATTGAACTGCATTGGATATTCTTAATTGGCGGATGTATATAGATGGAGGCGACGTGCTCCTTCACGTGACCCCTGATGACGTCAGAGCGTACTGACGAAACCGATAGGGTGGCTTGAACGTGACACGTCACTTCCGCTGTTTGCTACGCAGCTGGAGAGCCAGCGGCGTTTCCTTGCATATGGATCTGCTTGTTTAGCTGCTATGAAGTTTTTATTCGGTTTTATTTTGTTTAAATACATTTTTTTGATACACTTCACCATGGGAGCCTTCTATCTTTTCCCTATCTATCTATGGCATTGATGGTCTGTTATGACCAATCCCGCATCGAGGTTTTCGCAAACAAGTCCATCAAGTATCCACTTAGGTCACTGCAGTCCTGACCAAACAGCATTTGGGTTAAGCAGCGGCCGTGGGAATCCATCTGGTACCTTCCATTGAAGCGTTTTTGACTCCTGTTATGGGGGTCACTGGTTTCTGGTGAGTAGATTGTGTGGCCGGTGATGGTGGTGGAAGATAAACCTCTTTTATGATCGCCGAATATAGAAAGATTTTATCCAGAAGTTTTTCCAGAATTCGTCTATTTCAACATTATTTTTCACTTTTGGATTTTTTGATCATTTTTGATTATAGCAATTCTGATTTTGATGATTTTTTGAGTTTTAATAGTACATGTTAACACCATGTTTGGGTGATTTCATATTTGGACTTTTGAGTTGAGAGTTTATATATGATTGTATTCAACACCAGCACTACTTTGCACTTAATTCATTTTTGGTATTAAGGAGTTTGCCTACATAATTAATATTTTTTTTGAACTTGCACTTTATTAGAGAGCGCGGTTCTAATTAATTAATTAATTATTTCTCTATTTCACTTTCAAACACAACGTGCTGCTCCAGTATAACATATATGTTAATATTTAAGTTTTCCATCTGCGTGGGCCGGTGGAATTTTTTCCACTTTTAACATTTTAGTATGCGCTGCATACAAGCTCATTATGCCTTTGCCTTGCAGCTCTGACATCAAAGCTCAGAGAGGGTAATCGATTGCTTAAACTGTGGAAAAATGTTTAGATAGTAATTTTATTTTTAAATCCGTTTTGCTGAATTCAGAGATTAACATTTAACATGTATTTTTTCACTTTGACTAACAATATCCATAATTTTTTTCTTTATTCTCCATGATATTACAGTTGTCACATTTGTCCAAGAACCGAGGACAATTTCTGAGACCTTTGGCTTCAACCAACCAATACCAGGGAGGGAATTCAGAATACAAATTCATCATTATTGTCATTATATGATATTTAAGGATTTTACATTATTGACTTTAAAGACTGAAATATCTTATAAATAAAAAAATGTCTGTAAACATCACAGAATTGAGATTGGTGAAGTTCACCCTCCTTGGAGTTCCTGGACTGGAGAGGTTCCATTCCATCATTGGGGTACCGTTCTTCATCATGTTCATGTGTTCATTGATAGGAAACCCTCTTGTTGTTTTCATCATTCTATCTGATCGTGGTCTTCATGCTCCCATGTACATGTTCCTGTCATTGTTGGCCACCACAGACTTCATGTTCTCACTTACTATAGCACCACAGATGTTGGCTGTTCTTTGGCTGAACTCTCGGGTTTTATCTTTTAGTAGATGTCTCATCCAGATGTATTTTGTCCATTTCCTCACCTATATGGAGTCTGGAGTCCTGGTGGCGATGGCATTTGATCGCTATGTAGCAATATGTTATCCGTTAAGATACTTTGCCATTCTTACTGATCCAGTGATCACCCGGATAGGCTCAGTCTTGGTTTTACGAGGGGTGCTCATGATCAGCCCTTGTATCTACCTAGTGATCCGGTTACCCTACTGTGGATATGAAGTGATTAGCAAATCTTACTGCGATCACATGTCCATAGCGGAGGCCTCATGTGGCAACACCACCATCAACAGCATCTTTGGCCTCATACAATTGATTTTGGCACTTGTGTTTGATATTTCCACTATAATGCTATCCTATATCTTCATCATCAAAGCTGTGCTAAAATTGTCCTCCAAAGAGGCCCGGTCTAAGGCATTTGGCACGTGTTCCTCTCATGTGTGTGTCATGTCATTCTTCTATATCCCAGGTGGTTTCACTCTTCTGGCAAACAGGTTTTGGAAACACATCTTATCGGCCATCCATTCCCTCCTTTCTCTCACCTACCTCCTAATGCCTCCAATGATGAACCCACTGGTTTATGGAGTGAGAACCAGCCAGATCCGTGACCGAGCCCGGAAATTGCTCTACAAAGGGAATAAACTGAGAATTAAAGTCAACAATTAAGCAAAACGTGTCCTTTTAGTTTTTGAATGAAGTGGGATTGGACCTCTGCGGGGCTTTTATTTCTGTCTATGTCAGCCTCTGTGTGTCCTGGGGGCCCTTATTTCCCGGACCGAAAAAGACGAGAAATGCAAAATTTTACAGTTGTCACCAGAACAGAAGGTGAGAGGAAAAAGCAAAACTTCACAATAAAAACGATATAATTACAAACATGTCTGAGAAGTGGAGTCCATCTGGTTGGTTGTCATTTAGCAGTATGTGCCACATATAAAAGGGATGATTCCACCAGCACTTTACCATCTAGAAATACAAAACTTTGTGAGACAACCAATAGAGTTTAATAGTGGTCAGCACACTAGTTCCAGGAGCATTGATCCTGAACCTGCAAAACTACTTAACATGTCAGGGAAATCATCTCACCCATAATGACAACTAGGGATGGGCCTAACGACCCCCAGTTCAGTTTGCACCAGAACTTTAGAACATCGCAAAAGTTTGGAACCGAATAACGAACCCCATTGAAGTCTATGGCACCCGAACTAGAAAAATCAAAAGTGCCCATTTTAAAGGATTATATTCAAGTAATTAGGCATACAATGGTTATGGGGGTCCGGCTACTGCCCTGTGGGACATGTATCAATGAAAAAAAAGGCAATAACAATTGAGCAGTGATTTACCGATGCTTAAAGTGAAAGCATAAAAATGAAAAATTCCTTTCAATATAGTGCCTGGGGGGTCCCCTTAGTCTATAAAGTGGCACATCTGTACTGTATATAGAACCTGCTGCAGCAATAATTGTATTCATAAAGCCAAAAAAAATTACATTTTCCCTGCAAGCTTTCTTAGTAAACAGCGGCTTAGGATGATGAGGCCACAATGTAGTGCACTGGGAACAAGATTAGAGATTTTTGGGATAAATTCTGGTGTCTCTTCCACAGACTTTGGATAGAAGTAACAGGTGCAGAAAAATTGGTCTTTGGGTGTTGGAGGCGCCTTTACACCATAACCCTATAGAGATGCTCTTGATGAAAGCAAGAATTGGTCTTGCTGTCAAAAATAGAAATGATATGCACCTGTCAAACAGGTGTGTACAAATTGGTCTTTTGGTGTCTGTGGCTCCCTCACACCATAACCCTATAGAGGTACTCTTGATTAGGGATGAGCTCGATGTGCGGGTTGAACATAAGTTCGACTCGAGCATCAGGTGTTTGCCCGTTCGCCGAAGAATAAACATGATGGGGGCAAATTTGAGTGCTCGCAGAACGCCCCATAGCGATCGCAGTGCATTGCTGTATGATGATTGGCCAAAGCATGCACCTGACCTGCATGCTTTGGCCAATCCCAGCGCCCTCTGCTAAGAGAGCCATAATTGGCCAAAGGCAGGGAGCCTTTGACCAATCATGGCTCAGGGGGACTAAGTCAATGCCCCACACTATATAAGGCTGCTTACACGGCAGCTCTGTGTAGTGTTGTTGGTGTGGACGGAGAGATAGTGTGATTTAGATTAAACAGGCATGTTATTCAGTTAGTGGCATTTGATATATATATAAACAGTCAGTCTAGTATATATATCTACAGTGCATTCCGTGGTGTATATATACTGTACACCACGGAATGCACTGTAGATATAGGCTACACTGGATGCAGAGTATATATATATATATATATATATATATATATATATATATATATATATATATATATATATATATAGATCTATATATATATATATATATAGATCTATATATATATATATATATATATATATATATATATATATATGTATATATATATATATATATATATATATATATATATATATATATATATATCTACAGTGCATTCCGTGGTGTACAGTATCTAATACAGTGCGTATAGTTGCTAATACTTTCCTGGTGGTGTACACAATACAGTGCAGCCGTAGTCTGGTAGGTCTGGTCACCAGTCCTCAGAAGGGATGTGCTGGAACTGGAGAGAGTCTAAAGAAGGGCAACTAAACTAATCTCGATTATAAGGAATGACTGCAAACACTAAGGCCCCTTTCACACATAAAGTCAATTTTTGATGGACTCCGTTTGCTCAGCGGGGGATCGATCCGTTGATCTCCGCTGAGCCGGTGTATGACAGGTCCATCTCTGCTCACTGTGGAGAGATGGACCACAGATCTCCGCTCTCCGATATGGGGGACTGGATGAATACGGATCCGCCTATCCGTTTTCATCCGATCTGATCCGCCAGACGGATGGATGGAAAATAGGGTTTCCATCAATCTGATTTTAGCGGATCGAAGCAGAGCGGACCAGATGTCAGCGGACGCCGCTGACATCCGTGGCTCTATTGAACTGTATGGAGCGTCCGTTCAGGTCCGCCTAAAAAACTGACAGGCGGACATGAACGGTCCATATGTGTGAAAGGGGCCTAAATCTATTCTCATTGGAGAAACAAGGCTTGAGAGGAGATATGATAGCAATTTACAAATACCTCAATAGCAATCCCATCATAGAAACAAAACTATTCGGTCTCAAGGAGTGTAAGAGGACACGGGGACACAATGAGATTGGAGGAGAAGTGATTTAACCTTAACTGCGTAGGGAGTTTTTCACTGTCAGGGCAATAAGAAAGTGGAACTCTCTTCCACAATTGGTGGTGGCTGCAGAGAGTATGGATATTTTTAAGAGACTCTTGGATGTGTATCTTAAAGAACACAACATACAGGGATATGGGAAATAATTATAGATACTGACACACGTGCACCTACACAGGTTTAACTGGATGGACTATTGTCTTTATTCAACCTTACCTACTATTTAACTTGTCAAAAAATGTCTCTGTTTTTTACTTTTTGACTTTTTTTGGTGAATGGGTAGGGGTATACAGTACCTCATACTCATTCACATGGGGGGTGGGATCTGGGGCCCCCTTGTTAAAGAGGGCTTCCAGATTCTGCTAAGCCCCCCTCCCGCAGACCCCCACAACCTTAGCCCAGGGTTGTGGGGAAAAGACCCTTGTCCCCATTAACATGGGGACAAGGATCTTTGGAGTGCCCCAAAGCACCCCCATGTTGAGGGTATGTGGCCTGGTTCTGCTTCCCCCCCCCTTCCTGACCTGTCAGGCTGCATGCTCAGATAAGGGTCTGGTATGGACTTTTGGGGGGACCCCAAGCTGTTTTTCTTTAATTTTGGCATTGGGTTGCCCTTAAAATCCACACCAGACCCAAAGGGGTCATGAAAAGATCTCCATAATCAAGCCCTAGAGGCAGGGCGAAAAATGTTGGAGTTGTGGTCTGGGTGAATCAAGCTGAGGCTGCTTTTACTTACTTGCTTAGCACTCGGGCCAAGTGAGGTGTGAGGTGGTCGGGCTATCTTTTAGGCCATTTTCACACTGAGGCGCTTTACAGGCATTTTTGCACTAAAAATAGTGCCTGAAAAGCACATGTAAACTGCCTCATCTGCAGCCCTAGTGCTTTCACACTGGGGCGGTGCACTTTCAGGACAGGAAAAAAAGTCTGACAAGCACCATCTTTGGGGTGGTTTAGGAGCAATGTATACACCGCTCCCAAAACGCCCCTGTCAGCGCTGCCAAAGTGCCTGCTAAGAGCTTAGGCAGCGGCTCTTTGCAGGCGCTTTTAACCCTTTTTCGAGCACTAGAGGGGGTTAAAAGCGCCACGTTAGCGGCCGAAAAGCACTGCTAAAACGGCAGTAAAGCACTGCTAAAACTAGCAGCACTTTAGCGCTAATGCGGACAGCGCCTCAGTGTGAAAGTGGCCTGTTTTGCAGTTTGCTTTGGATCTGGATGGACCTTTCCTCAGCCTGCACCCTCACTGGTCAGCCTCATCCAACTAACTGGACTTTGACAGCCTGAGCGGGGACCCGCAAGCATTTATCTTCTGCACATTGCACTTATTACATTCCTGCTCAACATCAGCCCCAGCTCTTCCCAAGCCCACAGAAGTCCCAGTGTCACAAGACCAGTGGAGCAAGCAACAGGATTCCTGATCACCACCACACAAGTCCCAATGTCACCAGACCAGTGTAAGCCAGCAACAGTGTTTCTTATCACTGCCACACCAGTGCCAGTTTTTTTTTGTGGGAGTTCCAATTTTCCTGACACTCCATGAACCCCAGACATGTCATAGGTAGTCAGGGAAATAGATGTGTAATGTATGTCCCTTGCAAGCCTGAAGGTGCTCTTTGGATTTTGGGACCCTTTATGCAGCTAGGCTTTGTGAAATATGTGGTATCCCTATACTCAGGAGGAACATAAGAGAATGTTTTGGGGTGTAATTCTATCCATTCCTATACTGTATATACTATGTATGAGAAATATATTATTATACGACAGCTGTGAGTAAACAAAATACTCTACAATTTCATTTTGTTTCTTCATTTTCAAAAAAAACTTGTGGCAAAAAATGTGATATCACCGTACCTCATTTTGTAGATGTTTCTTCTATTCTGGCACTTTAGGACTTCATGAAATGTGATAGGTAGTCAGCAAATTTTATGCAAAAATGTATGCACTTTGAAATCCTAAAGGTGCTCCTTGGATTTTGGGCCTCTCTATGCATCTAGGAGGCAAAAACATTTCACACATGTGGGATCTTCATACTCAGGGAGAGTAGAAGATTGTGTTTTGGGGTTTAATTGTAAATATTCCTGTGCCGTGTGTGAGAAATAACTTGGTAAAGTGACAACTTTGTTAAATAAAATCAAATTGTATTTATTTTCTTCATTTTCAAAAAAATGTGGCAAAAGATTACAACTTCAAATAAACTCATCATACTTCTTACTAAATAGCTTGGGGTGTCTACTTCCCAAAAATGTGTCATGGTGGTGGTGGTTGTACTGTCCTGGAATTTTAGAACCTTACTAAATGAGACGGACAGTCAGAACATCACGGTTGTTACTTTTCGCATATATTCATCATAATCTGTAGACTCTATACCGTATTTCCCGGCGTATAAGACGACCTTTTACAGTAAAAAAATGGGTAAAAAGTGGGGGGGTCATCTTATACGCCGGGTATAAAGCTGGGGTTGTCATATGCCAGCCGCCCGCTGGATGTTAAGCCCTCCGGATGCTCGCTGAGTGTGTGGTAATACTGTATACATACAGTATACACTGCTGAGCCAATCCCGGCGAGCGATGTATTCTATTAATGAATACAGAGCCTGCTCGGATTGGAGTAACAACCTCCCTCTGCCAATCTGAGCAGGCTACTGTATGTGGCTACTGTATGTAGCCTGCTCGGATTGGCTGTGAGAGTCAGAGGCACGGGCTGATGATGTTACAGCCTCTGCCAATCCGAGCAGGCATTGTATTCAATAATAGAATGCATAGCTCGCCATGATTGGCTCAGTATACTGTATGTATACTGTGAGACAGCATGTTACCCGGTACCGACGCAGTTTCTGAACATACGGTATTACCGCACAAGGGGGTCGCCTTATACAGTGAGTATAGCACAAAACCAACGTTTCAAATCGAAAATTAGGGGGTCGTCTTATATGCCCAGCCACCTTATACGCCGGCAAATACGGTAACTCTCACACAGAAAACATAATATACACTGATTTATTTTTGATCAAATAAATGCAGCAGAATACATTTTGGCTACATTTATGAAGAAAGATTTATTTGTAAAGTTTATTAGCAGAAAAGAAAGAAAACTAAAATGTTCAGTATTTTTCCATTAAAACTGTATAGTAAAGAAATAAAAAACACAATGGCACATAGATACCACCAAAAGAAAGCTCTATATTCTAAAAAAAAAAAATCATATAGAATTTGTGAACAGTGTTACATGACTGAGTAATTGTCAATCAAAATCACAATGCTGAAAATTTAAAGATGGTCCAGACTTGCTGTCCGAGGAAATATTTTTATTTTTTAATGCTGTTAAAATCAGCAATGTTTGCTAGAAAATTACTTAGAACCCCCCAAACGGTAGATATTTTCTGAAATCAGAGGCACTGGACAATAAAATGGTGGCTGTTGCAATTTTTTAAATCACACAATATTTGTGATGCTGTTTATCAAACGCAGATTTTCAGGAAGCAAAAAAAATACAGTAAAATACAGTAAAATTAATTTTAGCGCATATAAACAAAATACCATACTCACATTTTTTTTTTTTGTAAAATATAAGAGATTAGGTTGCGGATTTGGAATAAATTACTGGAAAATATACATTTTTTCCAATGTATTCCCAATAAAAACCCAGGAAATAAAAATATATGTATCTAAATTTCCTATCAAATGTACCAGTTGCCGACCACCTGAAGTACATATACTGCGGGTGGGTGACAGCTACAAGCTAAGTGACCCTGTATCACTTGGCACCTGCGTACTGGTGTGCCCCCCTGGGGTGTGCAATGCACCACTACAGTGACCGCTGTGTCCACAAGACACAACATATTTCAGCTGCCAGTAACCATTCACTTTATCACTATGTCAAAAAAGCTGTTAGTTATGAATTCCATTCCTAACAGCTGTGATTGTCCCACAGATATCACATGGTACCTGGGCCAGTCACAGCACCCTGTACCATGCGATAGCTGTGGGCCAATCACAGCACACAATAGTTACAAATGTAACCCAGTCATGACAGTGCAAAACATTGCAGTTACAGTGATCATCACTGTAACAGCAAATCAAAGTGTCAAAAAAGTCGATCCCTGATCAAACCTCCTCCCCCCAAGAGTAGTACAGCGTCACAGAACTACTCTGATGCAAGAATGTAAAAAAAAAAGTAAAAAAAGAAAATTGTTTAAAATGTTAACAACTAAAGGACCAGCCTCGTTTTGGATTTTAGGTGTTTACATGTTTACTACTATTACTTAGAACCCCCCCCCCCCCCCAAACATTATATATTGTTTTTTTTTCTAACACCCTATAGAATAAAATGGCGGTCATTGCAATACTTTTTTTTGCACTTTTTTGAATAAAAAAATAAGACAACAGTAAAGTTAGCCCAATTTTTTTTTTTTATATTGTGAAATATAATGTTACACCAAGTAAATTGTTACCCAACATGTCACGCTTCAAAATTGCGCCCGCTCGTGGAATGGCGTCAAAATTTTGCCCTTAAAAATCTCCATAGGCGACGTTTAAAAAACTTCTACAGGTTGCATGTTTTGCGCTACAGAAGAGATCTAGGGCTAGAATTATTGCTCTCGCTCTACCAGTCGTGGCAATACTTCACATGTGTGGTTTGACCACTGTTTTCATGCGGGCGCTACTCACGTATGCGTCCGCTTCTGCGCGCGAGCTTTTACTTTATTATATTTATTTTTGCACTGTTTTTTTTTTTTTAATAATTTTGGATCACTTTTATTCCTATTACAAGGAATGTAAACACCCCTTGTAATAGAAAAAAGCATGACAGGTCCTCTTAAATATGAGATCTGGGGGGTCAAAAAGTCCTCAGATCTCATATTTGGACTAAAATGCAAAAAAAAAAAAAAAAAAAGTCGTTTGAAAAAATGACATAAAAAATATGCCTTTAAGACATATGGGCGGAGCTGACGTCATGACGTCGCTTCCGCCCTCCTATGGTATGGAGTGAAAGGTCCGATCTCCTCCGCCGCTACCGACGGCTCCGGTAAGCGGCGGAGGGCGCGGGAGAGTGGCGGAGGGGGGTGGCACCTCTCCCGCAGCCAATAACGGTGATCCCACGGAGAAACCGCCGCAGAGACCACCATTATCGTACACAGAACCGGCTCCTGTAAAGATGGATACCTCGGTTGTGGCAGCAGCCGCTGCCGTTATGGGAGATATCCCTCTACAAAATGCCGACGTATATGTACAGGAGCCAGTCAGTAAGTGGTTAAAAAAAAATGAATACATGTTTTTAAAAAATATGTATTTATTTTTAACATACTGTCACCAGTCAGTGTCCCTATTTAATTTCTTAACCACTTGCTGACCAGCCGCCGCTGTACTGCGGCAGAATGGCACGGCAGGCGCCCCTGTGGCCACTAGGGGCGTGCGCCCCCGGAGCCAATGCGATGACTGCAAGGCTCCTGTGATTGTTTGTGACACGGTGAGAACCGGGATCTCTGTGTGTAAACACACAGTTTCCGGTTCTCTGAGGGGAGAACAGACAGATCATCTGTACATACAGAGCATGAACAGCGATCTGTCATCTCCCCTGCACACCCCCCCCTCCCCCTTCAGTTAGAACACACAATAGGGAACACATTAACCCCTTGATTGCCCCCTAGTGGTTAACCCCTTCACTGCCAGTGACATTTTTACAGTAATCAATGCATTTTTATTTCACTGATTGCTGTAAAAATGCCAATGGTCCCAAAAATGTGTCAAAAATGTCCGATCTATCCACCATAATGTCGCAGTCTGTGTAGAAGAATACGTATCGCCCTAAACTGAGGAAGAAATTTGTTTTGTTTTTGTTTTTTAAATTGGGGGATAGTTATTATAGCACAAAGTAAAAAATGTGTTTTTTTTTCAAAACTGTCGCTCTTTTTTTGTTTATAGCGCAAAAAATAAAAACCGCAGAGATGATAAAATACCCCCCAAAAAAATCTCTATTTGTGGGAAAAAAGGGACGTCAATTTTGTTTGGGTGCAACATTGCACGACCGCGCAATTGTCAGTTAAAGCGACGCAGTGCCGAATCGCAAAAAAATGGCCCGGTCATTCAGCAGCCAAATCTTCCGGGGCTGAAGCGATTAATTTTCCAAAAAAATTGTGATGAACAATTACAACTTCAGAACACTTGCCATGCCTCCTACTAAATACCTCAGACTGTGTACATTCCAAAAATAGGTCATTTGGGGGGTATTTGTACTGTCCTGGCATTTTAGGGGCCCCAAAAAATTAGATAGGCCATCAGTACATGAAGATTGATCAATTTTCCAATATACAGTATATACACCATAGCTTGTAGATGCTATAACTTGCACACAAACCAGCTAATGTGCATTTATTGGGATTTTTTTTTACCTATGACATGTAACAGAATACATTTTGGGCAAACTTTATGAAGAAATTTTATCTTATTGGATATGTTTTATAGCAGAAAGTAGAAAATCGTTTTTTTTTTTGTTTTTTTTTTTAAATATTCTGTTTTTTTTTTTCATTAATGTAATAAAAAATAAGTAGCATTGTGCCAAATGGCAAAAAGAAAATGGCCTTGTCGTGAAGGGTATAAAACCTTCCGGAGCTAAGGTAGTTAAGCCCTATCAGTCCCGAAAATCTGATGATGTGTACATTTGGGTAGACTACAAATTCTAAACATATAATGTGCAGAACTGAGACATTGCCAAAAAAATGAAACGCTCTGGGACTCAAGAGGTTTAGGGAGAGAAAGGCCCCGGGACTAACATGGTTAATGACAGATTGGGCAAAATCAACAATGACATACATGGTGCAAGTTATACTTGACATCACAAAATGTTTCCAAATAAAAAGTGTTCTTCACAAATAAAAGCTAAAAAAGAAGGTCTACTCAGTCAATAAAGAGAACCCCAATCAGATAAATTTCAGTCCCCCAGTAGAAGTTGTAGGAATATGACCACATACTCAGCCCTTTGTAAGTTTAGATCTCTTGTAGCTGTCTTGTATGATTGGTCGATGGAGGTGACCAATAGATGGACAGAAAAACTAGATAAGCACATCCAATCTTCACCTGATGAAATCCCTTACACTTTCAGCAGAACTGAATAAAACGCAAGTAGCCAGCTGGGATAAGGTGGTCATGTCGAATGCCTCCCATAAAACAGCAGCAACTCACTGTTGCAAGGCCTGTGCCAGTTTAAGAAGTTGCTTTCTCATGGAATGGAGACTTCTGCATGCCTTGTGTCCCTGTCTGCATAGCTGTCATCCATTAAGAGGAAGTGGAACATGGAAAGGAGGCATCGATCATGGGAAGGGATGAGGGAAATGTACAAGATGGGCTTAGCTGGAGCTCTCATGATTGACTGATATAGCAATTGTCAGCAGAACCTGGAAAGGACTCTCCCACCGAGGCTTCAGAGGCTTGGCAAGATGCCGCTTGAATTTTACCCAGTCTCCCTGTACTGAGGCAGTGTTGGTCACGTATTAGCTCAGGATCAGGTAATGAAGGAAACACTTGGGAACACAGCTCAGTTAGGGAATCATGCAAATGCATTACATGTTCAGACAAAGACCCATAAAAAGGGTACAGATAAGAATCATAAGGAAACAGTCCATTGTTGCCTGCCCAAAAAATTGTTAAAATGTAGAATATTCAAGGACTTTCTAGGTTGTGCCCAACTGACATAACTACTAAAGTGTCCATCCATTACATTCCTGTTTGCTCACTTATTTTATTTTTTTTTTTTTTAAATAGCAATATACTTTTTTACTAGCGTGTGAGATGACACGAGGTGTGCAACTGAGACACCCTGAAGTCTTTCATTGCAGCTTAGCTCCTAACCCTATAATATCCCCCCTGTTTCAGAGTTTCCTTACTGCAGCTGAAGCTTATGAATCCTCTGGTGATACATTAGCCCTGAATTACCTGTAAATGCTTTATCACATTCAGAACATTAAAATGGCTTCTCTCCAGTGTGAACCCTCTGGTGTGTGATAAGATTTGACTTCATGGTAAAAGCTTTATCACATTCAGAACATTGAAATGGCTTCTCTCCAGTGTGAACCCTCTGGTGTGTGATAAGACTTGACTTCATGGTAAAAGCTTTGCCACATTCAGAACATTGAAATGGCTTCTCTCCAGTGTGAAGCCTCTGGTGTATGATAAGGCTTGACTTCACTGTAAAAGCTTTTCCACATTCAGAACATTGATATGGCTTCTCTCTGGTGTGGACTATCGTGTGTTGGAAAAGGGTTTCCCTCCCTGTAAAAGCTTTATCACATTCAGAACACTGATATAGTTTCTCTCCAGTGTGAATCCTCTGGTGTCTGATAAGGCCTGACTTCTCTGTAAAAGCTTTGTCACATTCAGAACACTCATATGGCTTCTCTTCAATGTGAATTTTCTGATGTCTGTTAAGCCCTTTCTTGTCTGTATATGCTTTGTCACATTCAGAACACTCATAGGGCCTCTCTCCAGTGTGAATCATCTGGTGCCTGATAAGGTCTCTCTTCTCTAAGAAAGCTTTTTCACATTCAGAACACTCATACCGCTTCTTTCCCGTGTGAATCGTCTGGTGACTGATAAGGTGTGACTTTGTTTTAAAAGCTTTGTTACATTCAGAACACTTATATGGCTTCTCTCCAGTGTGAACTCTCTGGTGTGTGATAAGCTCTTTCTTTGTTGTAAAAGCTTTGCCACATTCAGAACACTCATATGGCTTCTCTCCAGTGTGAATCTTCTGGTGTCTGATAAGATTTGACTTAAATGTAAAAGTTTTGTCACATTCTGAACACTCATATGACTTCTCTCCAGTGTGAATCATCTGGTGTGTGATAAGGTTATCTTTCTGTATAAAAGCTTTGTCACATTCTGAACATTGATATGGCCTCTTTCCAGTGTGAATCATCTTGTGTGTGTTAAGATTACCTATCTGTGTAAAAGCTTTGCCACATTCAGAACACTCATATGGCTTCTCTCCAGCGTGATTCTTCTGGTGTCTGTTAAGATATGACTTACATGTAAAAGCTTTGCCACATTCAGAACACTCATATGGCTTCTCTCCAGTGTGAATCTTCTGGTGTCTGTTAAGATATGACTTACATGTAAAAGCTTTGTCACATTCAGAACACTCATATGACTTTTCTCCAATGTGAACCTTCTGGTGTGTGACACGTTTTGCCTCCATAGTAAAACCTTTATCCCATTCCAAACAAGAAATATCTTCTGAAATGACTCCACTTATGCATACATGAGTTGGACGTTATTGTAAAGCCATTGTCACTGCCAGAACACTGAATTCATTTCTCTCCTGTTGTCCTCTGAGGAAGGATCAATCTTGAAGAGGCTCCAAAACACCTACAACCTTTAGAACACTGATATGGCTTGAATCCTACGTGAATCCTCCAGTGAACTGCAAAAATACTTTCCGTCACTTAAGACACCCGTATGGCTCATTTCTCATCTAACTTAGTCATATTTTTTTAAGACAAGCATGTCCAAAAACTTGAGTCATCAATCCACCTAAACAGAAAAAAAAAAGTCAGAATTCTATATAACGGGTTAAATAAAGTTACATTTTTTACATTCATTATTAAATATATGTTATATATAGAGGCAATATGTACAATATTATACATGTTTAAATATTTGTACTCTATTTTATTGTGCACAATATATTATTCCCATTGGCTGGTTTATTACAATTTCCTGATGGAGAATCTCATTCTTTGTTCTAATTGTGCTGCATAGTGATGGGGTGGATGTGCTCGGGGTTGACTTGTGGGCACGTTTCACAAATCTATCTGAAAACCCAGACATTGCAGATGTAAATGCAAACCCCACTGAAGTCATTAGGAGGAAATCTTAAAACCCAAGTTACACTCACCAGTAACGTCTTTCCAGAAGTCATTCAAGAAGTCTTTTAAGACAACATCTGAGAGAGAAGACTCGTCCTCCAATTCCCAGGAAACACTGCATCTCCCAATCTTTTAAAAGGACTAATCTTTTTAAAAGGTCTCCAGGTAGCCCCTCAGTTCATTCAGATTAGCCTTTGGCCCAGTGCTGGGACAAGGTAATCCAGCGCTTGGGGCAAAAATGGGAAACTGCACCCCCCGCCTATCCTCCCCACCAATCCCTGTTGGGTAAAGAACGCGGTGGGGCCAATATATCAGCATGAATCAAAAGGTTTGTAATATTTGTGGCATGCACTTGCATAGTACCAATTTTTTTTACGTCAGCCAACTGCAGACTTTAGCCAGCTGTTAGCTGAATACAGATCACAGGAGTGCAGAAATAAGTGCACTCTGGTGACCTAAAGGGGTCCTTTCACATGGGTATTCCATTCAGGGCCTCCTCTCAGTTTGTCAGGAGGACCTGATCGGAAGGTCCCTGCAGCCCCATCAGGGGGACCTGATCGGAAGGTCCATGCAGCCCCATCAGTTGGACCTGACCAGAAGGTCCATGCAGCCCTATCACATGGACCTGATCAGAAGGTCCATGCAGCCCCATCAGGGGGACCTGATTGGAAGGTCCCTGCAGCCCTATCAGGAGGACCTGACCAGAAGGTCCATGCAGCCCTATCACATGGACCTGATCAGAAGGTCCATGCAGCCCCATCAGGGGGACCTGATCGGAAGGTCCATGCAGCCCTATCAGGAGGACCTGACCGGAAGGTCCATGCAGCCCTATCAGGAGGACCTGATCGGAAGGGCCATGCAGCCACATCAGGAGGACCTGATCGGGTGGTCCATGCAGCCCTATCAGGAGGAACTGATCAGAAGGTCCATGCAGCCCCATCAGGGGGACCTGATTGGAAGGTCCCTGCAGCCCTATCAGGAGGACCTGACCAGAAGGTCCATGCAGCCCTATCACATGGACCTGATCAGAAGGTCCATGCAGCCCCATCAGGGGGACCTGATCGGAAGGTCCATGCAGCCCTATCAGGAGGACCTGACCGGAAGGTCCATGCAGCCCTATCAGGAGGACCTGATCGGAAGGGCCATGCAGCCACATCAGGAGGACCTGATCGGGTGGTCCATGCAGCCCTATCAGGAGGAACTGATCAGAAGGTCCATGCAGCCCCATCAGGGGGACCTGATTGGAAGGTCCCTGCAGCCCTATCAGGAGGACCTGACCAGAAGGTCCATGCAGCCCTATCACATGGACCTGATCAGAAGGTCCATGCAGCCCCATCAGGGGGACCTGATCGGAAGGTCCATGCAGCCCTATCAGGAGGACCTGACCGGAAGGTCCATGCAGCCCTATCAGGAGGACCTGATCGGAAGGGCCATGCAGCCACATCAGGAGGACCTGATCGGGTGGTCCATGCAGCCCTATCAGGAGGAACTGATCAGAAGGTCCATACAGCCCTATCAGGAGGACCTGACCGGAAGGTCCATGCAGCCCTAACAGGAGGACCTGATCGGAAGGTCCATGCAGCCCTATCAGGAGGACCTGATCGGAAGGTCCATGCAGCCCTATCAGGATGACCTGATCGGAAGGTCCATGCAGCCCTATCAGGAGGACCTGATCGGAAGGTCCATGCAGCCCTATCAGGAGGGCCTGATCGGAAGGTCCATGCAGCCCTATCTGGAGGACCTGATCGGAAGGTCCATGCAGCCCTGATCGGAAGGTCCATGCAGCCCTATCAGGGGGACCTGATCGGAAGGTCCATGCAGCCCCATCAGGGGGACCTGATTGGAAGGTCCCTGCAGCCCTATCAGGAGGACCTGACCAGAAGGTCCATGCAGCCCTATCACATGGACCTGATCAGAAGGTCCATGCAGCCCCATCAGGGGGACCTGATCGGAAGGTCCATGCAGCCCTATCAGGAGGACCTGACCGGAAGGTCCATGCAGCCCTATCAGGAGGACCTGATCGGAAGGGCCATGCAGCCACATCAGGAGGACCTGATCGGGTGGTCCATGCAGCCCTATCAGGAGGAACTGATCAGAAGGTCCATACAGCCCTATCAGGAGGACCTGACCGGAAGGTCCATGCAGCCCTAACAGGAGGACCTGATCGGAAGGTCCATGCAGCCCTATCAGGAGGACCTGATCGGAAGGTCCATGCAGCCCTATCAGGATGACCTGATCGGAAGGTCCATGCAGCCCTATCAGGAGGACCTGATCGGAAGGTCCATGCAGCCCTATCAGGAGGACCTGATCGGAAGGTCCACGCAGCCCTATCAGGAGGACCTGATCGGAAGGTCCACGCAGCCCTATCAGGAGGACCTGATCGGAAGGTCCATGCAGCACTATCTGGAGGACCTGATCGGAAGGTCCATGCAGCCCTGATCGGAAGGTCCATGCAGCCCTATCAGGGGGACCTGATCGGAAGGTCCATGTAGCCCTATCAGGAGGACCTCATCGGAAGGTCCATGTAGCCCTATCAAGGGGACCTGATTGGAAGGTCCATGCAGCCCTATCAAGGGGACCTGATTGGAAGGTCCATGTAGCCCTATCAGGAGGACCTCATCGGAAGGTCCATGTAGCCCTATCAAGGGGACCTGATTGGAAGGTCCATGCAGCCCTATCAAGGGGACCTGATTGGAAGGTCCATGCAGCCCTAGGGACAGGCTGATATAAATGGACTGTTTACACCTGCCTAGCTCTGAATCCTTCCAGGTCTGGGGGGAAAAAAAATAAAAAAAGGACTGTGTCCTCTTCCATTTATCTGGACCTAAATGTGACATATTGGAGAAAGCCTGATGTAAACAGACAGTAAATAGACACCGGAGTCTGTTTTCATCCAGCCTCCCATAGAGCTGTCACAGGTCCTCCTCTGTCTGCTGCCACAATCAGAAATGGGCACAGACGTAAAAACAGACATCCATCCTGTTCAGCTCTGATTCAGGAAGGGATCTGCTCAGGGATCCTCTGCTCATTGAAGTGGTCTCTGTTCTGTTTCAGAGGATCCTTAGGGCTTGTTTCCACATGTGTCTGGGGGCAGGAAAACCGGGTGGTTGAGCCATAGTTTTACTGACCCCGTCTGAACACAAAACATACAGCTACTACCAGCTGTACACATGTCATGGCCATGATACTGTGCTTAAACAGAATGTTGCTGCCACCGAATGAGGTAATGCAGTTTAATGGGGCTGCACTGCAACTGCCCTGCATGTGACTGCAGAGTGGTAGTACAGCAATGATCAGGTTAGGGGCCCATTCACACTAGGGAATGCATGGGAATCGCATGGGAATGCTGAGCTGTTCCTGGGCAATTCATATGCAGTTCTGTGCTCTGTGGTTTCAGCCCCATTCAGCCCCATTCATTTTGAATGGGCTGAAATCGCACTGCACCAAAAGTAGTGCATGAACTACAGTTTGAGATGCATGGCTACCACCCTCTCCTCTCTGTCAGCCCCCCTCTCCTCTCTGTTAGCCCCCCTCTCCTCTCTGTTAGCCCCCTCTCCTCTCTGTCAGCACCCCTCTCCTCTCTGTTAGCCCCATTCTCCTCTCTGTCAGCCCCCCTCCATCTGCAAGCCCCCCTCCTCTCTGTTAGCCCCCCTCTCCTCTCTGTTAGCCCCCCTCTCCTCTCTGTTAGCCCCATTCTCCTCTCTGCAAGCCCCCCTCTCCTCTCTGTCAGCCCCCTCTCCTCTCTGTCAGCCCCCCCCTCCTCTCTGTCAGCCTCCCTCTCCTCTGTTAGCCCCCTCTTCTCTCTGTTAGCCCCCTCCTCTCTGTCAGCCCCCTCTTCTCTCTGTTAGCCCCCCCATCTGCAAGCCTCCCTCTCCTCTCTTTCAGCCCCCTCTCCTCTCTGTCAGCCTCCCTCTCCTCTCTGTCAGCCCCCCTTTCCTCTCTGCCAGCCCCCCTCTCCTCTGTCAGCCCCCTCTCCTCTGTCAGCCCCTCTCCTCCCTGTCAGTCCCCTCTCCTCTCTGTCAGCCCCTCTCTCCTCTCTGTCAGCCCCCCTCTCCTCTCTGTCAGCCCCCTCTCCTCTCTGTCAGCCCCTCTCTCCTCTCTGTCAGCCCCTCTCTCCTCTCTGTCAGCCTCTCTCATCTCTGTTAGCCCCTCTCATCTCTGTTAGCCCCCCTCCCCTCTGTCAGCCCCCCTCCATCTGCAAGCTCCCCTCTCCTCTCTGTCAGCCCCCTCACCTCTGTTAGCCCCCCTCCTCTCTGTCAGCCCCTCTCCATCTGCAAGCCCCCCTCTCCTCTCTGTCAGCCCCCTCTCCTCTGTCAGCCCCCTCTCCCCTCTGTCAGCCCCCTCTCCTCTCTGTCAGCCCCCCCCCTCCTCTCTGTCAGCCTCCCTCTCCTCTGTTAGCCCCCCTCTTCTCTCTGTTAGCCCCCTCCTCTCTGTCAGCCCCCTCTTCTCTCTGTTAGCCCCCCCATCTGCAAGCCTCCCTCTCCTCTCTTTCAGCCCCCTCTCCTCTCTGTCAGCCTCCCTCTCCTCTCTGTCAGCCCCCCTTTCCTCTCTGCCAGCCCCCCTCTCCTCTGTCAGCCCCCTCTCCTCTGTCAGCCCCTCTCCTCCCTGTCAGTCCCCTCTCCTCTCTGTCAGCCCCTCTCTCCTCTCTGTCAGCCCCCCTCTCCTCTCTGTCAGCCCCCTCTCCTCTCTGTCAGCCCCTCTCTCCTCTCTGTCAGCCCCTCTCTCCTCTCTGTCAGCCTCTCTCATCTCTGTTAGCCCCTCTCATCTCTGTTAGCCCCCCTCCCCTCTGTCAGCCCCCCTCCATCTGCAAGCTCCCCTCTCCTCTCTGTCAGCCCCCTCTCCTCTCTGTCAGCCCCCTCTCCTCTGTTAGCCCCCCTCCTCTCTGTCAGCCCCCCTCCATCTGCAAGCCCCCCTCTCCTCTCTGTCAGCCCCCTCTCCTCTGTCAGCCCCCTCTCCCCTCTGTCAGCCCCCTCTCCTCTCTGTCAGCCCCCTCTCCTCTCTGTCAGCCCCCTCTCCTCTCTGTCAGCCCCTCTCTCCTCTCTGTCAGCCCCTCTCTCCTCTCTGTCAGCCCCTCTCATCTCTGTTAGCCCCCTCTCCACTGTCAGCCCCCCTCCTCTCTGTCAGCCCCCTCTCCTCTCTGTCAGCCCCCCTCCATCTGCAAGCCCCCTCTCCTCTCTGTCAGCCCCCTCTCCTCTCTGTCAGCCCCTCTCTCCTCTCTGTCAGCCCCTCTCTCCTCTCTGTCAGCCTCCCTCCTCTGTCAGCCCCCCTCTCCTCTGTTAGCCCCCCTCTTCTCTCTGTTAGCCCCCTCCTCTCTGTCAGCCACCTCTTCTCTCTGTTAGCCCCCCTACATCTGCAAGACCCCCTCTCCTCTCTTTCAGCCCCCTCTCCTCTCTGTCAGCCCCCCTCTCCTCTCTGTCAGCCCCCCTCTCCTCTCTGTCAGCCCCTCTCTCCTCTCTGTCAGCCCCTCTCTCCTCTCTGTCAGCCTCTCTCATCTCTGTTAGCCTCCTCTCCTCTGTTAGCCCCCCTCCTCTCTGTCAGCCCCCCTCCATCTGCAAGCCTCCCTCTCCTCTCTGTCAGCCCCCCTCTCCTCTCTGTCAGCCCCCTCTCCTCTCTGTCTGCCCCCTCTCCTCTGTTAGCCCCCCTCTCCTCTCTGTCAGCCCCCTCTCCTCTCTGTCAGCCCCCTCTCCTCTCTGTCAGCCCCTCTCCCCTCTCTGTCAGCCCCTCTCTCCTCTCTGTCAGCCCCTCTCTCCTCTCTGTCAGCCCCTCTCATCTCTGTTAGCCCCCTCTCCACTGTCAGCCCCCCTCCTCTCTGTCAGCCCCCTCTCCTCTCTGTCAGCCCCCCCCCATCTGCAAGCCCTACTCTCCTCTCTGTCAGCCCCCTCTCCTCTCTGTCAGCCCCCTCTCCCCTCTGTCAGCCCCCTCTCCTCTCTGTCAGCCCCCTCTCCTCTCTGTCAGCCTCCCTCCTCTCTGTCAGCCCCCCTCCTCTCTGTCAGCCCCCCTCCTCTCTGTCAGCCCCCTCTCCTCTGTTAGTCCCCCTCTTCTCTCTGTTAGCCCCCTCCTCTCTGTCAGCCACCTCTTCTCTCTGTTAGCCCCCTCCATCTGCAAGACCCCCTCTCCTCTCTTTCAGCCCCCTCTCCTCTCTGTCAGCCCCCTCTCCTCTCTGTCAGCCCCCACTCCTCCCTGTCAGCCCCCTCTCCTCTCTGTCAGCCCCCTCTCCTCTCTGTCAGCCCCTCTCTCCTCTCTGTTAGCCTATCTCCTCTCTGTTAGCCCCCCTGCCCTCTGTCAACCCCCTCTCCTCTCTGTCAGCCCCCCTCCATCTGCAAGCCCCCCTCTCCTCTCTGTCAACCCCCTCTCCTCTCTGTCAGGCCCCCTCCATCTGCAAGCCCCCCTCCTCTTCTCTGTCAGCCCCCCTCCTCTTCTCTGTCAGCCCCCTCCTCTTCTCTGTCAGCCCCCCTTCCTCTCTGTCAGCCCCCCTTCCTCTCTGTCAGCCACCCTCCTCTCCTCTGTCAGCCCCCCTCCTCTCTGTCAGCCCCTTCTCCTCTCTGTCAGCCCCCCTCTCCTCTCTGTCAGCCCCCCTCTCCTCTCTGTCAGCCCCCCTTTCATCTCTGTCAGCCCCCTCTCTTCTGTCAGCCCCCCTCTCCTCTCTGTCAGCCCCCCTCCTCCCTGTCAGCCCCCCTCCTCTCTGTCAGCCCCCCTCTCCTCTCTGTCAGCCCCTTCTCCTCTCTGTCAGCCCTCTCTCCTCTCTGTCAGCCCCTTCTCCTCTCTGTCAGCCCTCTCTCCTCTCTGTCAGCCCCCCTCCTCTCTGTCAGCCCCCTCTCCTCTCTGTCAGCCCCCCTCCATCTGCAAGCCCCCCTCCTCTTCTCTGTCAGCCCCCCTCCTCTTCTCTGTCAGCCCCCCTTCCTCTCTGTCAGCCCCCCTTCCTCTCTGTCAGCCCCACTCCTCTCCTCTGTCAGCCCCCTCCTCTCTGTCAGCCCCTTCTCCTCTCTGTCAGCCCCCCTCTCCTCTCTGTCAGCCCCCCTCTCCTCGTTGTCAGCCCCCCTTTCATCTCTGTCAGCCCCCTCTCTTCTGTCAGCCCCCCTCTCCTCTCTGTCAGCCCCCTCCTCCCTGTCAGCCCCCCTCCTCTCTGTCAGCCCCCCTCTCCTCTCTGTCAGCCCCCTCTCCTCTCTGTCAGCCCCCTCACCTCTCTGTCAGCCCCTCTCTCCTCTCTGTCAGCCCCTCTCTCTTCTCTGTCAGCCTCTCTCCTCTCTGTTAGCCCCCTCTCCTCTGTTAGCCCCCCTCCTCTCTGTCAGCCCACCTCCTCTCTGTCAGCCCCCCTCTCCTCTGTTAGCCCCCTCTTCTCTCTGTTAGCCCCTCCTCTCTGTCAGCCCCCTCTTCTCTCTGTTAGCCCCCCTCCATCTGTCAGCCCCCCTCTCCTTTCTGTCAGCCCCCTCTCCTCTCTGTCAGCCCCCTCCTCTCTCTGTCAGCACCCCTCTTCCTCTCTGTCAGCCCCCCTCTTCCTCTCTGTCAGCCCCCTCTTCCTCTCTGTCAGCCCCCCTCTCCTCTCTGTCAGCCCCTTCTCCTCTCTGTCAGCCCCTTCTCCTCTCTGTCAGCCCCTTCTCCTCTCTGTCAGCCCCTCTCCTCTCTGTCAGCCCCTTCTCCTCTCTGTCAGCCCTCTCTCCTCTCTGTCAGCCCCTTCTCCTCTCTGTCAGCCCTCTCTTCTCTCTGTCAGCCCCCCTCCTCTCTGTCAGCCCCTTCTCCTCTCTGTCAGCCCTCTCTCCTCTCTGTCAGCCCCTTCTCCTCTCTGTCAGCCCTCTCTTCTCTCTGTCAGCCCCCCTCCTCTCTGTCAGCCCCCTCTCCTCTCTGTCAGCCCCCTCCATCTACAAGCCCCCCTCTCCTCTCTGTCAGCCCCCTCTCCTCTCTGTCAGCCCCCTCTCCCCTCTGTCAGCCCCCTCTCCTCTCTGTCAGCCCCTCTCTCCTCTCTGTCAGCCCCTCTCTCCTCTCTGTCAGCCTCCCTCCTCTCTGTCAGCCCCCTCTCCTCTCTGTCAGCCCCCTCCATCTACAAGCCCCCCTCTCCTCTCTGTCAGCCCCCTCTCCTCTCTGTCAGCCCCCTCTCCCCTCTGTCAGCCCCTCTCCTCTCTGTCAGCCCCTCTCTCCTCTCTGTCAGCCCCCCTCTTCTCTCTGTTAGCCCCCCTCTTCTCTGTCAGCCACCTCTTCTCTCTGTTAGCCCCCCTCCATCTGCAAGACCCCCTCTCCTCTCTTTCAGCCCCCTCTCCTCTCTGTCAGCCCCCCTCTCCTCTCTGTCAGCCCCCACTCCTCCCTGTCAGCCCCCTCTCCTCTCTGTCAGCCCCCTCTCCTCTCTGTCAGACCCTCTCTCCTCTCTGTCAGCCTCTCTCCTCTCTGTTAGCCCCCTCTCCTCTGTTAGCCCCCCTCCCCTCTGTCAACCCCCTCTCCTCTCTGTCAGCCCCCCTCCATCTGCAAGCCCCCCTCTCCTCTCTGTCAACCCCCTCTCCTCTCTGTCAGGCCCCCTCCATCTGCAAGCCCCCCTCCTCTTCTCTGTCAGCCCCCCTCCTCTTCTCTGTCAGCCCCCCTCCTCTTCTCTGTCAGCCCCCTCCTCTTCTCTGTCAGCCCCCCTTCCTCTCTGTCAGCCCCCCTCCTCTCCTCTGTCAGCCCCCTCCTCTCTGTCAGCCCCTTCTCCTCTCTGTCAGCCCCCCTCTCCTCTCTGTCAGCCCCCCTCTCCTCTCTGTCAGCCACCCTTCATCTCTGTCAGCCCCCCTCTCTTCTGTCAGCCCCCCTCTCCTCTCTGTCAGCCCCCCTCCTCCCTGTCAGCCCCCCTCCTCTCTGTCAGCCCCCCCTCTCCTCTCTGTCAGACCCCCTCTCCTCTCTGTCAGCCCCCTCTCCTCTCTGTCAGCCCCCTCACCTCTCTGTCAGCCCCTCTCTCCTCTCTGTCAGCCCCTCTCTCTTCTCTGTTAGCCTCTCTCCTCTCTGTTAGCCCCCTCTCCTCTGTTAGCCCCCCTCCTCTCTGTCAGCCCCCCTCTCCTCTGTTAGCCCCCTCTTCTCTCTGTTAGCCCTCCTCTCTGTCAGCCCCCTCTTCTCTCTGTTAGCCCCCCTCCATCTGTCAGCCCCCCTCTCCTTTCTGTCAGCCCCCTCTCCTTTCTGTCAGCCCCCTCCTCCTCTCTGTCAGCCCCTCTCTCTTCTCTGTCAGCCTCTCTCCTCTCTGTTAGCCCCCTCTCCTCTGTTAGCCCCCCTCCTCTCTGTCAGCCCCCCTCTCCTCTGTTAGCCCCCTCTTCTCTCTGTTAGCCCCTCCTCTCTGTCAGCCCCCTCTTCTCTCTGTTAGCCCCCCTCCATCTGTCAGCCCCCCTCTCCTTTCTGTCAGCCCCCTCTCCTCTCTGTCAGCCCCCTCCTCCTCTCTGTCAGCACCCCTCTTCCTCTCTGTCAGCCCCCCTCTTCCTCTCTGTCAGCCCCCTCTTCCTCTCTGTCAGCCCCCTCTCCTCTCTGTCAGCCCCTTCTCCTCTCTGTCAGCCCCTTCTCCTCTCTGTCAGCCCTCTCTCCTCTCTGTCAGCCCCCCTCCTCTCTGTCAGCCCCCTCTCCTCTCTGTCAGCCCCCCTCCATCTGCAAGCCCCCTCCTCTTCTCTGTCAGCCCCCCTCCTCTTCTCTGTCAGCCCCCCTTCCTCTCTGTCAGCCCCCCTTCCTCTCTGTCAGCCCCCCTCCTCTCCTCTGTCAGCCCCCTCCTCTCTGTCAGCCCCTTCTCCTCTCTGTCAGCCCCCCTCTCCTCTCTGTCAGCCCCCCTCTCCTCTCTGTCAGCCCCCCTTTCATCTCTGTCAGCCCCCCTCTCTTCTGTCAGCCCCCCTCTCCTCTCTGTCAGCCCCCCTCCTCCCTGTCAGCCCCCCTCCTCTCTGTCAGCCCCCCTCTCCTCTCTGTCAGCCCCCTCTCCTCTCTGTCAGCCCCTCACCTCTCTGTCAGCCCCTCTCTCCTCTCTGTCAGCCCCTCTCTCTTCTCTGTCAGCCTCTCTCCTCTCTGTTAGCCCCCTCTCCTCTGTTAGCCCCCCTCCTCTCTGTCAGCCCCCTCCTCTCTGTCAGCCCCCCTCTCCTCTGTTAGCCCCCTCTTCTCTCTGTTAGCCCCTCCTCTCTGTCAGCCCCCTCTTCTCTCTGTTAGCCCCCCTCCATCTGTCAGCCCCCCTCTCCTTTCTGTCAGCCCCCTCTCCTCTCTGTCAGCCCCCTCCTCCTCTCTGTCAGCACCCCTCTTCCTCTCTGTCAGCCCCCCTCTTCCTCTCTGTCAGCCCCCTCTTCCTCTCTGTCAGCCCCCCTCTCCTCTCTGTCAGCCCCTTCTCCTCTCTGTCAGCCCCTTCTCCTCTCTGTCAGCCCCTTCTCCTCTCTGTCAGCCCCCTCTCCTCTCTGTCAGCCCCTTCTCCCCTCTGTCAGCCCCTTCTCCTCTCTGTCAGCCCTCTCTCCTCTCTGTCAGCCCCTTCTCCTCTCTGTCAGCCCTCTCTTCTCTCTGTCAGCCCCCCTCCTCTCTGTCAGCCCCCTCTCCTCTCTGTCAGCCCCCTCCATCTACAAGCCCCCCTCTCCTCTCTGTCAGCCCCCTCTCCTCTCTGTCAGCCCCCTCTCCCCTCTGTCAGCCCCCTCTCCTCTCTGTCAGCCCCTCTCTCCTCTCTGTCAGCCACTCTCTCCTCTCTGTCAGCCTCCCTACTCTCTGTCAGCCCCCTCTCCTCTCTGTCAGCCCCCTCCATCTACAAGCCCCCCTCTCCTCTCTGTCAGCCCCCTCTCCTCTCTGTCAGCCCCCTCTCCCCTCTGTCAGCCCCCTCTCCTCTCTGTCAGCCCCTCTCTCCTCTCTGTCAGCCCCCCTCTTCTCTCTGTTAGCCCCCTCCTCTCTGTCAGCCACCTCTTCTCTCTGTTAGCCCCCCTCCATCTGCAAGACCCCCTCTCCTCTCTTTCAGCCCCCTCTCCTCTCTGTCAGCCCCCCTCTCCTCTCTGTCAGCCCCCACTCCTCCCTGTCAGCCCTCTCTCCTCTCTGTCAGCCCCCTCTCCTCTCTGTCAGCCCCTCTCTCCTCTCTGTCAGCCTCTCTCCTCTCTGTTAGCCCCCTCTCCTCTGTTAGCCCCCCTCCCCTCTGTCAACCCCCTCTCCTCTCTGTCAGCCCCCCTCCATCTGCAAGCCCCCCTCTCCTCTCTGTCAACCCCCTCTCCTCTCTGTCAGGCCCCCTCCTTCTGCAAGCCCCCCTCCTCTTCTCTGTCAGCCCCCCTCCTCTTCTCTGTCAGCCCCCTCCTCTTCTCTGTCAGCCCACCTTCCTCTCTGTCAGCCCCCCTCCTCTCCTCTGTCAGCCCCCCTCCTCTCTGTCAGCCCCTTCTCCTCTCTGTCAGCCCCCCTCTCCTCTCTGTCAGCACCCCTCTCCTCTCTGTCAGCCCCCCTCTCCTCTCTGTCAGCCACCCTTCATCTCTGTCAGCCCCCCTCTCTTCTGTCAGCCCCCCTCTCCTCTCTGTCAGCCCCCCTCCTCCCTGTCAGCCCCCCTCCTCTCTGTCAGCCCCCCTCTCCTCTCTGTCAGCCCCCTCTCCTCTCTGTCAGCCCCCTCACCTCTCTGTCAGCCCCTCTCTCCTCTCTGTCAGCCCCTCTCTCTTCTCTGTCAGCCTCTCTCCTCTCTGTTAGCCCCCTCTCCTCTATTAGCCCCCCTCCTCTCTGTCAGCCCCCCTCTGCTCTGTTAGCCCCCTCTTCTCTCTGTTAGCCCCTCCTCTCTGTCAGCCCCCTCTTCTCTCTGTTAGCCCCCCTCCATCTGTCAGCCCCCCTCTCCTTTCTGTCAGCCCCCTCTCCTCTCTGTCAGCCCCCTCCTCCTCTCTGTCAGCCCCTCTCTCTTCTCTGTCAGCCTCTCTCCTCTCTGTTAGCCCCCTCTCCTCTGTTAGCCCCCCTCCTCTCTGTCAGCCCCCCTCTCCTCTGTTAGCCCCCTCTTCTCTCTGTTAGCCCCTCCTCTCTGTCAGCCCCCTCTTCTCTCTATTAGCCCCCCTCCATCTGTCAGCCCCCCTCTCCTTTCTGTCAGCCCCCTCTCCTCTCTGTCAGCCACCTCCTCTCTCTGTCAGCCCCTCTCTCTTCTCTGTCAGCCTCTCTCCTCTCTGTTAGCCCCCTCTCCTCTGTTAGCCCCCCTCCTCTCTGTCAGCCCCCCTCTCCTCTGTTAGCCCCTCTTCTCTCTGTTAGCCCCTCCTCTCTGTCAGCCCCCTCTTCTCTCTGTTAGCCCCCCTCCATCTGTCAGCCCCCCTCTCCTTTCTGTCAGCCCCCTCTCCTCTCTGTCAGCCCCCTCCTCCTCTCTGTCAGCACCCCTCTTCCTCTCTGTCAGCCCCCCTCTTCCTCTCTGTCAGCCCCCTCTTCCTCTCTGTCAGCCCCCCTCTCCTCTCTGTCAGCCCCTTCTCCTCTCTGTCAGCCCCTTCTCCTCTCTGTCAGTCCCTCTCTCCTCTCTGTCAGCCCCCTCTCCTCTGTTAGCCCCCTCCTCTCTGTCAGCCCCCCTCCTCTCTGTCAGCCCCTCTTCTCTCTGTTAGCCCCCCTTCCTCTCTGTCAGCCCCCTTTCCTCTCTGTCAGCCCCCCCTTCCTCTCTGTCAGCCCCCCTCCTCTCCTCTGTCAGCCCCCCTCCTCTCTGTCAGCCCCTTCTCCTCTCTGTCAGCCCCCCTCTCCTCTTTGTCAGCCCCCCTCTCCTCTCTGTCAGCCCCCCGTTCATCTCTGTCAGCCCCCCTCTCTTCTGTCAGCCCCCCTCTCCTCTCTGTCAGCCCCCCTCCTCCCTGTCAGCCCCCCTCCTCTCTGTCAGCCTCCCTCTCCTCTCTGTCAGCCCCCTCTCCTCTCTGTCAGCCCCCTCACCTCTCTGTCAGCCCCTCTCTCCTCTCTGTCAGCCCCTCTCTCTTCTCTGTCAGCCTCTCTCCTCTCTGTTAGCCCCCTCTCCTCTGTTAGCCCCCCTCCTCTCTGTCAGCCCCCCTCTCCTCTGTTAGCCCCCTCTTCTCTCTGTTAGCCCCTCCTCTCTGTCAGCCCCCTCTTCTCTCTGTTAGCCCGCCTCCATCTGTCAGCCCCCCTCTCCTCTGTTAGCCCCCTCTTCTCTCTGTTAGCCCCTCCTCTCTGTCAGCCCCCTCTTCTCTCTGTTAGCCCCCCTCCATCTGTCAGCCCCCCTCTCCTTTCTGTCAGCCCCCTCTCCTCTGTGTCAGCCCCCTCCTCCTCTCTGTCAGCCCCCCTCTTCCTCTCTGTCAGCCCCCTCTTCCTCTCTGTCAGCCCCCCTCTCCTCTCTGTCAGCCCCTTCTCCTCTCTGTCAGCCCCTTCTCCTCTCTGTCAGCCCTCTCTCCTCTCTGTCAGCCCCTTCTCCTCTCTGTCAGCCCTTTCTCCTCTCTGTCAGCCCTCTCTCCTCTCTGTCAGCCCCCCTCCTCTCTGTCAGCCCCCTCTCCTCTCTGTCAGCCCCCTCTCCTCTCTGTCAGCCCCCCTCCATCTGCAAGCCCCCCTCCTCTTCTCTGTCAGCCCCCTCCTCTTCTCTGTCAGCCCCCCTTCCTCTCTGTCAGCCCCCTTTCCTCTCTGTCAGCCCCCCTTCCTCTCTGTCAGCCCCCCTCCTCTCCTCTGTCAGCCCCCCTCCTCTCTGTCAGCCCCTTCTCCTCTCTGTCAGCCCCCCTCTCCTCTTTGTCAGCCCCCCTCTCCTCTCTGTCAGCCCCCCGTTCATCTCTGTCAGCCCCCCTCTCTTCTGTCAGCCCCCCTCTCCTCTCTGTCAGCCCCCCTCCTCCCTGTCAGCCCCCCTCCTCTCTGTCAGCCTCCCTCTCCTCTCTGTCAGCCCCTCTCCTCTCTGTCAGCCCCCTCTCCTCTCTGTCAGCCCCCTCACCTCTCTGTCAGCCCCTCTCTCCTCTCTGTCAGCCCCTCTCTCTTCTCTGTCAGCCTCTCTCCTCTCTGTTAGCCCCCTCTCCTCTGTTAGCCCCCCTCCTCTCTGTCAGCCCCCCTCCTCTCTGTCAGCCCCCCTCTCCTCTGTTAGCCCCCTCTTCTCTCTGTTAGCCCCTCCTCTCTGTCAGCCCCCTCTTCTCTCTGATAGCCCCCCTCCATCTGTCAGCCCCCCTCTCCTCTGTTAGCCCCCTCTTCTCTCTGTTAGCCCCTCCTCTCTGTCAGCCCCCTCTTCTCTCTGTTAGCCCCCCTCCATCTGTCAGCCCCCCTCTCCTTTCTGTCAGCCCCCTCTCCTCTCTGTCAGCCCCCTCCTCCTCTCTGTCAGCCCCCCTCTTCCTCTCTGTCAGCCCCCTCTTCCTCTCTGTCAGCCCCCCTCTCCTTTCTGTCAGCCCCTTCTCCTCTCTGTCAGCCCCTTCTCCTCTCTGTCAGCCCCTTCTCCTCTCTGTCAGCCCTCTCTCCTCTCTGTCAGCCCCCCTCCTCTCTGTCAGCCCCCTCTCCTCTCTGTCAGCCCCCCTCCATCTGCAAGCCCCCCTCCTCTTCTCTGTCAGCCCCCCTCCTCTTCTCTGTCAGCCCCCCTTCCTCTCTGTCAGCCCCCCTCCTCTCTGTCAGCCCCTTCTCCTCTCTGTCAGCCCCCCTCTCCTCTCTGTCAGCCCCCCTCTCTTCTGTCAGCCCCCCTCTCCTCTCTGTCAGCCCCCTCCTCCCTGTCAGCCCCCCTCCTCTCTGTCAGCCCCCCTCTCCTCTCTGTCAGCCCCCTCACCTCTCTGTCAGCCCCTCTCTCCTCTCTGTCAGCCCCTCTCTCTTCTCTGTCAGCCTCTCTCCTCTCTGTTAGCCCCCTCTCCTCTGTTAGCCCCCCTCCTCTCTGTCAGCCCCCCTCCTCTCTGTCAGCCCCCCTCTCCTCTGTTAGCCCCGTCTTCTCTCTGTTAGCCCCTCCTCTCTGTCAGCCCCCTCTTCTCTCTATTAGCCCCCCTCCATCTGTCAGCCCCCCTCTCCTTTCTGTCAGCCCCCTCTCCTCTCTGTCAGCCCCTCCTCCTCTCTGTCAGCACCCCTCTTCCTCTCTGTCAGCCCCCCTCTTCCTCTCTGTCAGCCCCCCTCTCCTCTCTGTCAGCCCCTTCTCCTCTCTGTCAGCCCTCTCTCCTCTCTGTCAGTCCCTTCTCCTCTCTGTCAGCCCTCTCTTCTCTCTGTCAGCCCCCCTCCTCTCTGTCAGCCCCCTCTCCTCTCTGTCAGCCCCTTCTCCTCTCTGTCAGCCCTCTCTCCTCTCTGTCAGCCCCTTCTCCTCTCTGTCAGCCCTCTCTTCTCTCTGTCAGCCCCCTCCTCTCTGTCAGCCCCCT
>JBBDGP010004035.1:0-225607 GCA_037952835.1 Lithobates septentrionalis
GCCTCCTGCTCTTGTGCACATCACTGGATCGAGATTGGGCCTTAGGTAAGTGTAGGGAGGGACGGGGGGGGGGGGGGAGCTGCATGGAAAAGGTATTTTACCTTAATGCAGAGAATGCATTAAGGTAAGAATAAACACCTGCATTAGAACCACTTTAAGGCTCGGTTTCCACTAGTACGACTTTTCATGCGACTTGGGACTGAAAAGTCGCATGACAAGTCGTACCCCATGATTTCCAATGAGTACCATTCATATCTGTGCAACTTCAAGTCACGGCGACTTTCAAAGTAGTCCCTGCACTACTTTGGTCCCACTTTGATGCGATTTGATGTCCATAGACCTCAAGAATACACAGGCATTGCTTCAAGTCGCTGCAAAAAAATTGCGGTAAAATTGCAGCAAAATCGCATGACTTTGGGTTGCAATAATGGAAACAGAGTCTAAATGTGGTGGCTGTTTCACTTTTCTTTTTTTATTTATAGCTTTTTCTTCCATTATTTTCTTCACCTGTTGATCCAACAGTAAGTTTGTTGATTTTCTAACTCCTTTAACAGACAAAGCTGTCCAGTAAAAGTGGCAGTTAGAGTGTTCAAACGCTTACAAGAGTGCTTAAAAATGGTCAGCTTTTATTCATTTATGTAAAACTTTTTTCCTAAAAGGGAAAAAAAAAAACTTTGCTTAAAAAGTGATAGCGGGAATGCAGCTTTAATTTGTTAGTCGAGTCCATATAAATCTGCTAGTCTAAAGCCCCAATACACACGATAGGACTTTGTACAAACTTTCCCTTGGATTTTTGTACAAAGGGCGTTGCCCAAAAGTTTGTCTTGCAGACGACAGGACTTTTCCAGCCAACTTTCACCATATCACGTGGTTTTTCAGCTTTACCACCACCCTTTGGTCAACTTCTGTATTGTTGTCTGATATTGTGTCAATCTCGCCACTTTTATTGGCGAGATTGACACCTGCGAGCCGGGTTGACACTGGTGCGGGGATCAGACTTGGATCCCCGCCAATGCCAGGCACTGTGTTTGGTATGAATCTTGAGGGGAACTCCACGCCAAATTTTAAATAAAAAACTGGCATGGGTTCCCCTCCAGGGGCATACCAGGCCCCTTAGGTCTGGTATGGATATTAAGGGGAACCCCCTACGTGGAAAAAACGGCGCGGGGGTCCCCCCCAAAATCCATACCAGACCCTTATCCGAGCACACAGCCCGGCCGGTCAGGAAAGGGGGTGGGGACGAGCAAGCACCCCCCCTCCTGAGCCGTACCAGGCCGCATGCCCTCAACATGGGGGGTGGGTGCTTTGGGGGAGGGGGCGCCCTGTGGGCCCCCCACCACAAAGCACCTTTTCCCCATGTTGATGAGGACAAGGGCCTCTTCCCGACAACCCTGCTGGCCGTTGGTTGTCGGGGTCTGCGGGCGGGGCACTTATCGGAATCCGGGAGCCCCTTTAATAAGGGGGCCCCCAGATCCTGGCCCCCCACCCTATGTGAATGAGTATGGGTTACATCGTACCCCTACCCATTCACCTAGGGAAAAAAGTGTCAATAAAAAACACAGTACACAGGTTTTTAAAGTAATTTAAGGGGCAGCTCGGGGGTCCTCTTCCGACATTGGGGGTCCTCTTCCAACTTTGGGGGTCTCTCTGGCGTCTTTTCCCGGTGTCCGCATCTTCTGCCGGCCTCCACCGCTATCTTCTGCAGCTCTTTTGCCAGCGGTGGCCCGGACTTCTGGATCGTCTTCTTTCCTCTTCTCTTCCAGAGATGTTGACAAGACGTTCTCTGCAGCCGGAATGCTCTCTGTGCGCTCCGCAACGGACTTATATAGGCGGTGACCCCGCCCCCTATGACATCACAGTCCCGGGGGCATGCTGGGACTGTGAGGTCATAATGGGGCGTGGTCATGACCTTATTAAAGGGGGCTCCCGAATTCCGATAAGTCCCCCGCCCGCAGACCCCGACAACCAACGGCCAGGGTTGTCGGGAAGACGCCCTTGTCCTCATCAACATGAGGACAAGGTGCTTTGGGGTTCGGGGCCCGCAGGGCACATGGAGCTATCTGGTTAATATCTAGAAAACATGCAAGATTTTTCTCTGATATGCTAGAATGTAGTTATGTTGACATTATCCTATATTACACTTTTTAAAATGAAATGTTTACTTGTAGTTTTAGTTTTATATTTATGTTTTTTAAGAAAACCAACTTTAAGTATGGCATTGACATTAATAAGTCTAATCCTATATGTCAAACATACAGTTTTGCTGAGGAATGTTAAAGGATGTATACTTTTAATTTATACCAAACATGGCTGCACTGTGAACATATTTCGGGCCTAGGTTTAGTGTGACCAGCGTTCCAGATAAGTAAATGCAGTGCTCAGTGCAGTGTGTTTGTTCATTTTTTTTTTCCAAGGAAAAAAACAAGGTACAAAATGATACTGTACATTGGTCATATATTTTTGTCACAACTGTCATCTATGCATTGGCTCATTATGGACATGCTGCTTCATTATCTGTAATTTGTAGTTTGGAAATTCATTTTTTATTATTCAGCAACCTGATACAAGAGTAAACTGTTTATTTTGCTTAACAGGTAATATTCTGTTTAATGTCTGTCTTTATTTTTTTGTTCTCCTAATAGGAGGCAATTTCTTGTGCTTTTATTAAGAGTGTATAACCTGATTTTGTTAAAACCTTGCATGTTAAGATAACCCTGTTTAGAATCCCTAGTTTTGCTGTCTGCTTAAATCAATAAGCTGTCTGCCTACATCAATAAATGCTGAAGATGTTCTGAAATATTATTTTTTTTTCTTGAGGCTGCATTCACACCTGAGTGTTTCAAAGTCGTGCTTTTTTACAGTGATTTTGCTGCGTTTTTGTTCAGGTCACCAATGTAAAAAGGCAGAAAACCGCCTGTAATCTACCCAAAGAAGCTCATGTTCTTTTTGAGCTTAGGGCTTTTTTTCCAAGGCGTTTTGCTTCAGGTGACAAAACGCTCAGATGTGAACAGGTGCCATTTGAAATTAATGGGATTTTGCTTGTTGGGCGTATTTCAGGCGTTTTTTTGGTGCGTTTTACGAGCGTTTTATGAGCTGAAAAACGCTCAGGTGTAAATTAATGATCCTCCATGCTCCCATACTGGTTGGCAATATGACCCAATGCATAAACATTACATAATATCATAAGACATTATGGAAGCCAAGATCAGCACTTTTATTTTACTTTTTTTTTCTAGGTGTATAAAGAGCTTGTTTATATTATGTGAAATCTTTCTCTCTCCAGGTTGAACACCAATATTCTCATAGATTTACAGTAACTGTAATTAAAGCTACCAATGTTACAAAAGGGACCTTTGGAGATATGCGTAAGTAGGATTTTTTATTTTATTTGTGCAATTATTGTCAACCATATTGCATTTCCTGGATTATAAGATATTGGCTTATTTCTACTGATAACAATACAGTAAAGATGTCAATGATTCTGCATTAGCAGAAATGTTTTAAAACATTGATGGGGGCGTGACTAGCAATGGTGCTGTTGAAGATGGCTTCTCTGGAGCTTTGTACCTGCCAGACTACCCCTGCACTAATGGCATACCGTACTTCCCATGTCGATCCGCATTAATAGAATACCATGCCTCCTGTGTCGGTCCACAGGAAGCCGAAGAGAATCCCCCTGGGTCTCAGTAGCTGGAGGGCTCATTTAAGGTCCCATTGAATGGGCTGTGTCAACAAACTACTCTGGAATCTAAAGTGGCAGATATGGAGTCACTATCTGCCACACACACACAACTCCTGTAAAGGAGCAACTTGCCTACTTGCAGTTACAAATAGAAGATGGGGAGAACAGAAGTTGATGGAACAACATTAGACTACACGGACTCCCTGAGGCAACATCAGGATCTGATCCTAAAACTTCCATCACTACCATCTTAAATTCTATCTTGGGTAAGGAATCCACTGAACACTTGGCGCTTGACAGAGCCCACCATGTTGCCGGTCCCCCGTTCTTCCTGTAACAACTTCCCACAAGATGTACTATAGAGAGCCCATTTTTATGTAAAAAAAAAAAGAGAGAACTCATGTGATGGCATGGCACACAGGTCAAGTGGATTTCGATGTACAGGTTCAGCTCTTCCTGGATTTATTCAGGAATACCCTGAACCGCAGGAAATTCCTGAAAATGCTTTTAGATCTGATCCTCCAACATGACACCTGCTGCCACTGGGGTTATCCTCTACATATTCTATTCTGCAAGGATGACAAGTCTTTCACACTTCACCATCTCCAATCTTTGTTTAAGTTCTTTCATTCTGCCCGAACCCAGGTTCACAGTTCAGTAGCTGACTGTTATACTACATGGGACTCTGAAAGTACACCACTGGCTGCAGCTAAGGCTTATTTTGCCAGCTTGCACCTTATTCTAACTTGAGCCATTATAGACTTGTGTCTCTAAATGCCTAGTAGTCTCAGTGAACCTATGCCTGAACACATCTTGCAGCTAAATTTTTCTGGGTTTTGTTTAGATATGTGACATTTCAGGTAATCTTCCTCTCCATACAGATTCGTTATGATTTCGCTATAGACCTACCATTGCTTCCAATAACTCCATTACTATACTGTGCCTTACAGCAGTGGTCCCCTCCCAGCTGCCAATGTCATCCTATCAGCAGAGCAAAGGGTGGGAGGAACTGCAAATTTGGATGGAGGGCAGGAGTGTAGTGATATCACTACAAGGAGCTGCCCAACTTATGTTAACAAGAGAGTTATTACCTGTTAATATAAAAAGATACCAGCTTTCTGTGCAGATCTCCAGCCCCTCCCATGGGAGAGGAAACGCAGGCTAAGTGGCGTGGCCACACAGCAGGGGGTATGCGGCAACCATGGTCTGCGATAGTCCTGTTTGGACTGCAGTCGCTACTCAGCTCCTGCCATACATACCGGTCATCAACAGGCCATGGACCAGTACCGGTCTGCGGCCCAGTGGTTGGGGATCCCTTTGCATGTACCCCCACTATTGGGAGGGGTCATAGCATGAAACAGATATATGACTCCAGGTGTCTCTCTGAGGAGATGACCTGTTACAGATGGATTCAAATGGCTTTCGATCCCTGCTGAAGCTCTCTCTGCTTCCAACTCTGTTCAAATAATGGTGAATCTGTGGGTAAGTCCAGTAAGGAATAGTAGAATAGGCAACTCGGCTTTCCAAAGCAACCCAGTCCATGAGCCAGCCCTTATGAAAGAACTCATAGGCTCTTGGTTGCGGGTGTGGCCAGATATTAGGCAAAAAGGACAATGATATACCCGGAACAAATTCTGGATTCACGCGCAAAGGTATTAAGGATCCCGGAACTGTTCAGGAAGGCGCACACCAATTTGAAATACTGTAAATTTTCTGCAGTCAAGGGGTGGTTAATGGCTATGGCCTAATTATGGGCAGTCCACACCCATGGGGCCACAGCTAATGGAACATCCAAGAAGGTCTGTTCTAGGCCCACCCAATCTTTGAATGCATGATGGTTAATCCAATTAGATAGACTTATTCTCGCTCTCTGTTTGTTCCATAAGAATGTCTGGAAGAGTCGGCAGATGGCAAGAAAATATGATTTGGGTATGGCTAGCGGCACCGCCTGCATTACATACAAGAAGCATGGTAGGATATTCATTTTCAAAGCCGCAGCCCCAGCCAAACCATGTTGGAAACTTAAGATCCCACGCCTGAAGGTAATTTTAGATGCATTGTAAAAGTGGTGTAAAATACGAGAAAAGAGGTGCGAAACATCCACAGGGAGTTTTGTTCCTAGTTAAGTGATCGCATGGCCTTTGCAGTTGAAAGGGAAGTTTTTCATGCATAAGGATACATGCAATATGTGATAAGTGCAAATGACTTAGAATAGTTAACAATTAGGTTAGACAGAAAAGATAAAATATTAAAGAAGTAGTATGGGTTTGGGTTTTTTTCCCCCATTATACTTACCTAGGTCCAATGCTGCATCCGCCCCCCGGCGCCTCTGCACTGAAAACCAAGCCATCGAACACTGCCGGTGGCTCGGTTCTCTCGGCTCCCCGAGTAGAGAGCGGCTGACTGTCAATCAGCAGCTCTCCTGCTCTGCTCCTCCTCACCGGAGAGCTGAACTGTGAAGGGGTGGGAAGCGGCCATCAGCAGCTCGCTGAGAGGCTAAGACAGCCATCAGTCCAGGCACCTGGCCGTTCCAGACTTCCAGAGTCGGGATGAAATGGTGCCTGGACTGATCTGCGTGACATCAGCAGCGAACGGATTTCAGACCTGCTCTCTGCTGAAAACGGGTCACAGGAGTGTAAAACGAATTACACTCCTGTGACCCATAGGAGAAGCCCAGTCAAACAAGCTCAGGCTGGACTTTTCCTTTTTAAGTTCAGTCATCAAATTAGGAATAGTAATATATGCTGCTCTGTAATGAAAAGCTAAAGATCATCCGCGTACCCTGCAAGTTTGTAGACCTCGCCCACCACTGTAAACCCCTTAATGTCTGCGTGAGATTGAATAAAGCGAAGGAACGTTTCCAGGGTTGAGATAAACCCTGCGAGTGGCCAGCCCTGTTGGGTGTTGTTGTAGATTGAAAAGTTATCAGAAAGGTAACCATTAACTTTTAACCCTGGCCATAGGATTAGTGTAAAGAGTTAGAATTCCCTTACAGAACCGAGGCTTAAAGCCAACCGAGGATAGGACTGCTCCCAAGTAATCCCATGCAACTCAGTCAAAGGCCTTCTTCGTGTCTGAAGACAGGACAAGGCCCCTATCCCTGAGAAGAATTTGCCCAAAGATGAATATTATTTGCTTTGGTGGTATTATCCACCCACTGGTCATTCCTTGCCACTTTAACGATGGCCTCAGGGTCTCTTTGGCCTGGAACTTTGGAAAGCCCTGCAGCTCGACATGTTTTTCGGCTCCCTTCCCTCACCTGGTTTCTACAGACGTCCACTAGCGTCATTTGAGAAAGTGTGTTCCAGCACTGCACCTTTACGGCACTCTGTCTGTTTCACTCTCTGATTTCTCCTCTGGTCAGTTACAAACCTCCCTACCTCCAGAAATGGGAAAGCGACCTGCAAAGATCCTTAAGCAGAACAATGTAGGAACATTTAACAATTCTAGTGCAGCGCTGCCTCAAAAAAACATATCACTTGTGCATCTGCCTATATTATTAAACAGTCTTCTGTGAACTAATAAATATGTGCTCTAAACGAATTTCAAATATGGTATGTTTAAATCTTGATTGTTGTGAACTTCAGTCCTTATATAAAAAAACACTGCTGTGCTCCCCTGCTCTCCCGACAGATCACCCTTAATTGTGTACACTGTCACCAGCTGCAATGCGTGCTCACTTCAAACTTGAGTTAAATGAACTCAGAAAATGGTCTTTCTTTCACTCCGTTGGGGTTTCTCTCCTCCACACCAGATCCACTGCTCTCTCAATTCAACAACCTCACGGGTGATTTCAGATGGATACAGATATTAATCACTCATGTAAAGATTCATTCTATACTCTCCTTTACTCCAGTGACTCCGATCTGCAATTCATCTGATACACGGCTCTGTAGTAACATACAATCATAAACAAGACTACATAGTGCTCTCTGTATGCAGATTTATAAAATAGCCCCAATACGGGAAAACTTACAAGATACCCTTTAAAAATTTGCATACACACAGGATTAATTCTCACGTCTGCTCGCTCACCACTGACACTCTCTCTCACAGTGGCTGCATGACGTCACAGGCTTGACACCTCCCCTCTATATGCGTATTGCCCTCTGATTGGGCTTCTTCAGTAGATGTAGGAACATTATTTGTTTCTCACTTAAATTGTCCATAAGTACTAGACTACAAGAAATAATTTTTAAAGAGGATGTCCAGCCCAAAAAAAAAAAATGTAAAAGTCATCAGCTACAAATACTGTAGCTGCTGACCTTTAATATTAGGGCACTTGCCTGTCCAGGGAGCGTGCGATGTTGGCACCCCAGCCGATCTTCGGATCGACTCCCGTGTGCTGCCACTGCCTTTCCTGGAAATAGGGCCTCAGCCCATCTCCCGAACGTGGGGAAGGGGACCTGTCATAAACGGTTCCCCCCCTCCCCCCTGAAAGGTGCCAAATGTGACACCAGAGGGGGGGAGGAAGCATATAAGCGGAAGGTCCACTTCTGGGTGGAACGCCACTTTAAGTTCTTCACCATATGGTATCAACGTCATCAGTTCTTCATAAATACCTCCCCTCAGTTCTGGATCACTGCTGGAGATGCCAGATTGGACAGGGGATTGTCGTACCCATATTTTGGTCCTGCCAATATTGGGAGGAAGCGAAGTAATGAGGATCTCCCAAAAATTCACATTTTGTCCTCCCAGAGGATCACCCCGACTTCTTCCTCCACGTCTCAGAAATACCAGCAAAAACGTGCAACAAATTGATCCTACGCCATCTCCCAAGTCTTGCATTGCACTGAGGTGTAATGATCCATGTCCCTCTTCCTTATTGCTATGGGTCTCAAAAGGTGAAAAGTTGAAGGCCACGGAAGACATACTGTAGTCCTCTCATCTCAAAACAAACACAATATTTATTATAAATCTTTGTTTTACTGGAATATGTTCATATTCTCAGATGAGGGCAAAGCCCTTCTGAAGTCCAACATGTGAATGTCTCTTTCTCCACTCCAGGCACTCAGAGGACTTCCAAACCCTCCTCTATGTCCTCACTTATTCCTCTTCCCCCTCCTTTCTCTTTCCTACCCTTTCCCTAGCCCCTGTCTTGTCCTTACCCCAGTTTTTTAACCTTAACAAAGAAAAACTCTGTTCTCTCGTTACAGTATCTTTTTCTTTTTCTACTGGTGAACATTGATCATAGCCTTACGAAATATGAGAAGAATTGGTATTTTCTTGTTTCTTTTGTTAGAATTCATTGTTCAGATTTCCTATTTGTCAGAGACTTGGTATTGCATTTGTGTTATAATTCTTGAGTGTTTTTTACAGGCTCTGATCTTTACAAAAAAAAATTGGTCATGTTCGTTTTTTTTTTTTTAACTTGTATTATCTTGTTTACGTGTATTATCATATTGAATATTGTGATCATAACTTGTTATACAGGCATACCTCACTTTTAAGTACATAATGGGGTTTATTTACTAAAGCTGGAAAGTGCAAAATCAGGCTCACTTCTGCATAGAAGCCAATAAGCTTCCAGGTTTTATTACCAAAGCTTAATTGAACAAGCTGGGGTTAGAAGCTCATTGGTTTCTATGCAGCAGTGAGCCTGATTTTGCACTTTCCAGCTTTAGTAAATAAAACCCCATTGTGTACTTAAAAGTGGGGTATGAATGCATTTCTGCTCTGCTCTTACGCTACAACTGCCATGCAAAGGCAGGAAGAACATATTGTGTCACAATTTACTAACAAGTAATTCTACTGAAACGTCCAGCACCTGTAAGAAGCCCTATCTCTGTTGTGAGTTGTCACTGATTTACTTCACTCATAATCACAAGATTTTTTTTTTTTTAGTCGATACTCCTGACCCTTATGTGGAATTATTCATTTCATCAGTACCGGATGGCAGAAAAAGAACAAAGCATTTCAACAATGATATTAATCCAGTTTGGAATGAATCATTTGAGTTTATTTTGGACCCAAACCATGATAATATATTGGAGGTACATTAGTAGTTAAAAATTGCTATATTTGTGAAGTATTTTAATGATTAAAGATGAATCCCAGGATGCTGTCAGTAACAAGAAAGCTCTTGATCTAAAATATCCAAAGTATAACCTAGTGCTTTAACCCTTTCACTGTCAGGTCTGTAACACTGCCCCCAGGTGGGCATGTCGTACGCACCTCATTTGTCTTTCTGCTATAAGCTCATGGTCACTTCAGTGACAGCTCTGCCGCTATGTCTCCCATCCCTCCACCTGCCTATGCTGACATCTGATGTGCCCCCCCCCCCTCACTCTAACTCTCCCTTACACTGACTTACCCTTCCTGCTCTAATCCCCTCTCACAAACTCTAATCTCTCTGGGGCTGTCCTGAGGCTGTCAGATTTGCTCCTCTGCCCTCCCGCCCACTGTTTATATTGCAGGGCAGCCACAGAGGGATCGAACCGTAAAAAGACATACCCCCCAGTGCTGCTCTGAACCCCCCTCCAGTGCCCCCCACTTGCCTAATGCCCAGGTGCTGCCTGCCCTGCTGCTGCTATTCCACCTCCCACCGGCTTTCCGTGCTGCAGGACAGGCACAGAGGGATTAGTTTTTAGGAAAAAAAAAACCCAGCGCTGTTCCGACACCCCCCCCCCCTCCACCTCACCGATGTCCAGGAACCCCTTCCATGCTGCTAGCCGGCTCTCCCCTCCTTCCTCCTACCGGCTGCAGCTGCTGACCGATCATGGTCAGCATTTAGGGGGAAGGGGGTGTTTCAGGGGATGGGGTGTTGGGGGGGCGGGGCTGGTAAACATGTGTTTTACCAGCCCCCTTCCTTTCCTGAAAGAATGCAGCCCAGTGATCAGTACAGATCACTCCTGCATTCTTTCATCATTGACAGATCGTAAACTGTGTTTACTACTGTATCTGTCAGTTTGTGAATGAAACAATGTTCAATCTTCTTTTTTTTTTTTTAACCACCTAAGGACCGAGCCTCTTTTTGGGATGTGTTTACAAGTTAAAAACAGTTGTTTTTTTTTTGCTAGAAAATTACTTAGAACCCCAAACATTATGCATTTTTTTCTAACACCCTAGAGAATAAAATGGCGGTCGTTGCAATACTTTCTGTCACACCGTATTTGCGCAGCGGTCTTACAAGCGCACTTTTTTTTGGAAAAAATACACTTTTTGAATTAAAAAAATTAGACAACAGTAAAGTTAGCCCATTTTTTTTTATATTGTAAAAGATAATGTTACGCCGAGTAATTTGATACCCAACATGTCACGCTTCAAAATTGCACCCGCTCGTGGAATGATGATAAACTTTTACCCATAGGCGACGTTTAAAAAAAATCTACAGGTTGCATGTATTAAGTTACAGAGGAAGTCTAGGGCTAGAATTATTGCTCTCACTATACTGATCGCAGCGATACCTCACATGTGTGGTTTGAACACCATTTTCATATGCGGGCGCTACTCATGTATATGTTCGCTTCTGCACGCGGGACGGGGGGCGCGTTTAAAAAAAAAAATTCTTATTTATTTTACCTTTTTTTTTTTTTTTTTACACTGTTTTAAAAAAAATAAATAAAATTGTGTCACTTTTATTCCTATCACAAGGGATGTAAATATACCTTCTAATAGAAAAAAAGCATGACAGGACCTCTTAAATATGAGATCTGGGGTCAAAAAGACCTCAGATCTCATATTTACACTGAAATGCAATAAAAAACAAATAAATTGGAATTTAACCACTTCATACCCCGCCCATAGTAATGACGTCCACATCTCTCATCCTGAACGGGCATCATATGACGTCCTGGGCTTCCCCGCCGTCTCAGGGGCACGCGCACGTTGCCGCGTCACTCAGGACCCGGTGCACGTGCCCGGTGGCTGCGATGTCCGCAGGGCACCTGCGATTGCCGGTAACAGAGCCTGGGATGTGGATCTGTGTGTGTTTGTAAACACACACAGATCCACGTCCTGTCGGGACAGGCTGTGGCGTCTCCAGCTTTCATATTTAGGGGGGGACAGGGACAAAAGTAGGGGGTAAACGCAATTCTATACACATACCTATATATTTCAAGAATAAAATAAATAAATAATTTTCTTATTATATTTTAAAGTTCAAATATTGTACTTTCAAATTTCAGTACAAGCAAATGGCCACTGCCCTCACCTATAACTGGCCTTTGCAGCAAGGAGAACATGGAAGGGCAATGCATGCAAAACAAAACCAAAGACATTCCCAGATCAACTTACTGACCAGCCTGCTAACCAATTAAATTATCGTATATACTCGAGTATAAGTCGAATTTTTCAGCACATTTTTTTGTGCTGAAAGTGCCCCCCTCGACTTATACTCGAGTCAAGCACTTTTCTGCAGCAAAAAATGTCATTTTCCGAACCGACGTTCCTAGCACGAAGTGGCTCCGAGATACGGGGCCCCAAAATCAGTTCGGAAAATGTCATTCTCTGCTGAAGAAAAGTGCATGACATTTTCTGAACCGATTTTGGGGCCCTGTATTTCGGGGAGACTTGGTGATAGAAACCCCAGCTTTGGAAATTTTATGGTGCTAGTTCCACTGGGTTTGCACACCAAATTTGGGGTTCATAGCACTAAGTGGCCCCGAGATACGGGGCCCCAAATTCGGTCAACTGTGTCAATCTGCAGCAATGTCATTTCGGGACCCTTTGGGTTCAGAGACCCCAAATTTTTGCTGCAGCTAGGGGGCATCCAGGAACCCTTAACTACCGAGTTTGAAGTTCAGGGGACCTATGGCTGCAAATGGGCACAGTGAGGCATGCAAATGGGCACAGTGATGCTGCAAAAGGGCATTGTTGACCCTCTTTTCCACTTACAGTAGCTGTGCATTTCTCACCCTCGTCTTATACTCGGGTCAATACTCTTTTCCCATTTTTTTTGTGGTAAATTAGGGCCTCAACTTATACTCGGAACGACTTATACTCGAGTATATACGGTATTCTTTCCAACAGTGTGCGTTAAACAGGGGTTTAGTCGGCATACATTTGCAAATACATGCATAAGCTACAGAGCCCCATCAAGGCATCCCATTTTCTGTGGTCCTAACTCTAAATTTTGAGAACCTCCACAGAGGTTTCCAACCAGTAATAAGCTTACACCACAGACAATCCACAAAGTACACACCACTCTGGAAATCACTGCCTCAGCTCTGCCCCTCCGCTAAAACCCGCTGTCGGCTGATGTCACAGAGCTGGTCCAGGCTCTGCAGGGATCATGACCAGTGGTTCAGGTGACAATAAAACCATGGCTCAAATTCCTACTTTTTTGCCCCCTTACTGCAAATGTAAATGAGCCCTTACATTGGTGGCATATATATTTATCAGATTAGTAAAAAACCTTTATGGTAACATGAGGAGGGAGAGGGAATGTTCACTTTAATTATATTGAGATTAGGGGGCTGTAATATTCTTAAATTGAGCCACATTTTTACCACCTCCAACTGCTACCCTTTTAGCTGCGTAGGCAGCAGCTGGAGGAGTACACATGCTGTAGTCTTGACGTTTTATGTCATGGTAGGAACCTTTGGCTTTTGGCAGGTGCTACCACCCACTGAACACAACCCATTCAAGTGAATAGGGCTGCTCTGCAAAGCACAGTTGTGGTGTACTAGTGTGGGGTTCAAGGAGATAAAGCAGGCGGGGAAGAGGTGATACGACACCTTCTCCCCACCTGCCTAATGTTTTCTAAAGAGCAATCTAAATGTTGATTTCTCTTCAGAGGGCAAAACTAGTGTGCAGGAGTCAAAAGGGTTAAAGATGGAGCTGGCAGAGACATGAAAGGGACAGAACACACAGATCTCATGGATTCTTTTCTCCCTAGCACAGAAGTCTCTTTAATAAACATGATTTTTGCTGATATAAATCAATGTATGAGGTCTGTGTGTTCTGTACCTCTGATGCTGAGGATCTAACAGCCTGGTAATTACAACATACATTACTTGTAAGAGCATGTTTTCCCCTTGTCCTGTCCCACTCTGGAGCACTAAACCACACGCCTATCACTCTGCAAGCTGCCTGCTGCACAACCTTCTTCTCACCTCCTTAACCACTTCAGCCCCGGAAGGATTTACCCTCTTCCTGACCAGAGCACTTTTTACAATTTGGCACTGTGTCACTTTAACTGCTAATTGCGCGGCCATGCAATGCTGTACCCAAACGAAATTTGCGTCCTTTTCTTCCCACAAATAGAGCTTTCTTTTGATGTTATTTGATCACCTCTGCGGTTTTTATTTTTTGCGCTATAAACGGAAAAAGACTGAAAATGTTGAAAAAAAATTACATTTTGTACTTTTTGTTATAAAAAAAAATCCAATAAACTCAATTTTAGTCGTACATTTAGGCCACATGTCTTTGGTAAAAAAATGTCAATAAGTGTATATTTATTGGTTTGCGCAAAAGTTATAGCGTCTACAAGCTGGGGTACATTTTCTGGAATTTACACAGCTTTTAGTTTGCCTATGTCATTTCTTGAGGTGCTAAAATGGCAGGGCAGTACAACCCCCCCCCCCCCCAAATGACCCCATTTTGGAAAGTAGACACCCCAAGGAAATTGCTAAGAGGCATGTTGAGCCCATTGAATATTTTTTTTTGTCCCAAGTGATTGAATAATGACAACAAAAAAAAAAAATTACAAAAAGTGGTCACTAAATGACATATTGCTCACACAGGCCATGGCCATGGGCATATGTGGAATTGCACCCCAAAATACATTCGGCTGCTTCTCCTGAGTACGGGGATACCACATGTGTGGGACTTTTTGGGAGCCTAGCTGCGTACGGGGCCCCGAAAACCAATCCCTGCCTTCAGGATTTCTAAGGGCGTAAATTTTTGATTTCACTTCTCACTACCTATCACAGTTTTGAAGGCCATAAAATGCCCAGATGGCACAAACCCCCCCCCCCCCAAATGACCCCATTTTGGAAAGTAGACACCCCAAGCTATTTGCTGAGAGGCATGTTGAGTCCATGGAATATTTTATATTTTGACACAAGTTGCGGGAAAGTGACACATTTTTTTTTTTTTTTTTTTCACAAAGTTGACACTAAATGATATATTGCTCACACAGGCCATGGGCATATGTGGAATTGCACCCCAAAATACATTCTGCTGCTTCTCCTGAGTATGGGGATACCACATGTGTGGGACTTTTTGCGAGCCTAGCCGCGTACGGGGCCCCGAAAACCAATCACCGCCTTCAGGATTTCTAAGGGCGTAAATTTTTGATTTCACTCTTCACTGCCTATCACAGTTTCGGAGGCCATGGAATGCCCAGGTGGCACAAAACCCCCCCAAATGACCCCATTTTGGAAAGTAGACACCCCAAGCTATTTGCTGAGAGGCATGGTGCGTATTTTGCAGCTCTCATTTGTTTTTGAAAATGAAGACAGACAAGAAAAAAAACTTTTTTTTTTCTTTTTTCAATTTTCAAAACTTTGTGACAAAAAGTGAGGTCTGCAAAATACTCACTATACCTCTCAGCAAATAGCTTGGGGTGTCTACTTTCCAAAACAGGGTCATTTGGGGGGGTTTTGTGCCACCTGGGCATTCCATGGCCTCCGAAACTGTGATAGGCAGTGAAGAGTGAAATCAAAAATTTACGCCCTTAGAAAGCCTGAAGGCGGTGCTTGGTTTTCGGGGTCCCGTACGCCGCTAGGCTCCCAAAAAGTCTCACACATGTGGTATCCCCGTACTCAGGAGAAGCAACAGAATGTATTTTGGGGTGTAATTTCACATATTCCCATGGCATGTTTGAGCAATATATCATTTAGTGCCAACTTTGTGCAAAAAAAAAAAAAAATGTGTCTTTTTCCCGCAACTTGTGTCACAATATAAAATATTCCATGGACTCGACATGCCTCTCAGCAAATAGCTTGGGGTGTCTACTTTCCAAAATGGGGTCATTTAGGGGGGTTTTGAACTGTCCTGGCATTTTATGCACAACATTTAGAAGCTTATGTCACACATCACCCACTCTTCTAACCACTTGAAGACAAAGCCCTTTCTGACACTTTTTGTTTACATGAAAAATTTTTTTTTTTTTGCAAGAAAATTACTTTGAACCCCCAAACATTATATATTTTTATAAAGCAAATGCCCTACAGATTAAAATGGTGGGTGTTTCATTTTTTTTTTCACACAGTATTTGCGCAGCGATTTTTCAAATGCATTTTTTGGGGAAAAAACACACTTTTTTTAATTTTAATGCACTAAAACACACTATATTGCCCAAATGTTTGATGAAATAAAAAAGATGATCTTAGGCCGAGTACACCAAAATACCTGGAATAACTGGATACCAAACATGACTTGCTTTAAAATTGCGCACAAACGTGCAGTGGCAACAAAATAAATACATTTTTAAAGCCTTTAAAAGCCTTTACAGGTTACCACTTTAGATTTACAGAGGAGGTCTACTGCTAAAATTACTGCCCTCGATCTGACCTTCGCGGTGATACCTCACATGCATGGTGCAATTGCTGTTTAAAAATGACGCCAGACCGACGCTTGCGTTCGCCTTAGCGCGAGAGCAGGGGGGGGACAGGGGTGCTTTTTTTTTTTTTTTTTTTTTTTTTCCTTTTATTTTTTTTTTGCTTTTTTATCTTATTTTTAACCACTTGACCACTGGGCACTTAAACCCCCTTAATAACCAGACCAATTTTCAGCTTTTGGTGCTCTCACATTTTGAATGACAATTACTCAGTCATGCAACACTGTATCTATATGAATTTTTTGTCCTTTTTTTCACACAAATAGAGCTTTCTTTTGGTGGTATTTAATCACTGCTGGGTTCTTTATTTTTTGCGCTATAAAAGAAAAAAGACAGAAAAATCTGTAAAAAAATTTTTTCTTCGTTTCTGTTATAAAATTTTGAAAATTAGTAATTTTTCTTCATATATTTTGGCCAAAATTTATACCGCTACATATCTTTGGTAAAAATAACCCAAATTAGTGTATATTATTTTATCTTTGTGAAAGTTATAGCGTCCACAAGCTATGGTGCCAATATCTGAAAATTGATCACACCTGAAGTACTGATGGCCTATCTCATTTCTTGAGACCCTAACATGCCAGAAAAGTACAAATACCCCCCAAATGACCCCATTTTGGAAAGAAGACATTCCAAGGTATTTAGAAAGATGCATGGTGAGTTTTTTGAATTTGTCATTTTTTCCCACAATTCTTTGCAAAATCAAGTTTTTTTTTTTTTTTTTTCTTTTTTTTTTTTTTTCACAAAATTGTCATATTAGCAGGTTATTTCTCACACACAGCATATGCATGCCACAAATTACACCCCAAAACACATTCTGCTATTACTCCTGAGTATGGCGATACCACATGTGTGAGACTTTTACACAGCGTGGCCACATACAGAGGCCCAACATGCAGGGGAGCACCTTCAGGCGTTCTGGAGCACCCAGGCCAATTCTGACATTTCTCTCCTACATGTAAAAATCATCATTTATTTGCTAGAAAATTACATAGAACCCGAAAACATTATATATGTTTTTTTAGCAAAGACCCTAGAGAATACAATAGCGGTCATTGCAACTTTTTATCTCGCACGATATTTGCGCAGCAATTTTTCTAACGCGTTTTTTTTGGAAAAAAAACAGTTTTTTGCTTTAAAAAAACAAAAAAAAATAGTAAGGTTAGCCCAATGTTTTTGCATAATATGAAAGATGAAGTTACGCCGAGTAAATAGATACCTAACATGTCACCTTTTCAAAATTGCACACGCTTGTGGAATGGCGCCAAACTTCGCCACTTAAAAATCCCCATAGGCGACGCTTTAAAATTTTTTACTGGTTACAAATTTTGAGTTACAGAGGTCTAGGGCCAAAATTATTGCTCTCGCTCTACCGATCGCAGCGATACCACACATGTGTGGTTTGAACACCGTTTTCATATGTGGGCGGGACTTGCGTATGCGTTCACTTCTGCATGCGAGCACATGCGGACAGGGGCGCTTTAAAAAATTTTTATTTTTTATATTGTTCATTTTACTTTATTTATTTTAGTTTGACACTTTTTTCCCAAAAAATTTTTTTTTGATCACTTTTATTCCTATTACAAGGAATGTAAACATCCCTTGTAATAGGAATATGGCATGACAGGTCCTCTTTACAGTGAGATATGGGGTCAATAAGACCCCACATCTCACCTCTAGGCTGTGCCTGAAATAAAAAAAAATAAATAAAAAAATAAAAGATCCTGGCTTTGATCGTAGCGGTGAGTCGGTAGAAGCACCGGAGGGCGGCGGGAGGGGGGGACGTCCCCTCTCGCCTCCGTAAGAACGATCAAGCAGTGTAACAGCCGCTATGATCATTCTTATGGTGTAGGGAATCGCCGGCTGAAAAAGCTGATATCTGAATGATGCCTGTAGCTGCACCCATCATTCAGATATCCCCGCACAAAGTCAAGGACGTCGTATGACGGAAGGCGGGAAGTGGTTAAAACGCTTTTTTTTTTTTAACACAAAGTTGTCCATTTATACAATATTTCTAACACATAGCATGTACATACCAAAAATGACACCCCAAAATAGATTCTCCTACTCCTCCTGAGTACGGCGATACCACATGTGTGAGACTTTCACAGCCTGGCCACATACAGAGGCTGGGTATGGCTGAGCATGGCTGGGTATGGCTGAGCATGGCTGGGTATGGCTGGGTATGGCTGAGTATGGCTGGGTATGGCTGAGTATGGCTGGGTATGGCTGGGTATGGCTGAGTATGGCTGGGTATGGCTGAGTATGGCTGGGTATGGCTGAGTATGGCTGGGTATGGCTGAGTATGGCTGGGTATGGCTGGGTATGGCTGAGTATGGCTGAGTATGGCTGAGTATGGCTGAGTATGGCTGAGTATGGCTGAGTATGGCTGAGTATGGCTGAGTATGGCTGAGTATGGCTGAGTATGGCTGAGTATGGCTGAGTATGGCTGAGTATGGCTGAGTATGGCTGAGTATGGCTGGGTATGGCTGGGTATGGCTGAGCATGGCTGAGCATGGCTGGGTATCGCCGAGTATGGCTGGGTATGGCAGAGCATGGCTGGGTATGGCAGAGTATGGCAGAGTATTGCGGGATATTTCGGGGTATTGCAGGGTATGGCAGAGTATTGCAGAGTCTTGCGGGGTATGGCAGAGTATTGCGGGGTATTGCAGGGTATGGCAGAGTATTGCGGGGTATTGCAGGGTATGGCGGGGTATTGCGGGGTATTGCAGAGTATTGCAGGGTATTGCGGGGTATGGCAGAGTATTGCGGGGTATGGCAGAGTATTGCGGGGTATGGCAGAGTATTGCGGGGTATGGCAGAGTATTGCGGGGTATGGCAGAGTATTGCGGGGTATGGCAGAGTATTGCCATACCCTGATACCAAAAGATTATTAACCCCAGAAATTGAATGCTCTGTTGTTCGAACTCGCATTTTTCCGCTTTTGCATAAAGTCTGTGTAAGCGGAGACGGCCCAACACCCTGCAGACATGTTCTTGATGCAATTCACGGGATTCTGAAAAAATCAAGATATCGTCCAAGTATGCGATTACAAACACATCTAAAAAGTCCCTGAGAACATCGTTAATCAGGTGTTGGAAGGTCGCAGGGGCGTTGCAGAGTCCAAAGGGCATGACTAAGTATTCATAATGCCCGAATCGGGTTCGGAACGCTGTCTTCCACTCATGCCCAGCCCGGATGCGGATCAAATTATACGCCCCTCTCAGGTCAAGTTTAGTGAAAATGACGGCAGTCCTTAATTTTTGGAAGAGTTCAGGTATCAAGGGTAGGTGATACCGATTTTTGACCGTGATTTTGTTTAGTTCACGATAGTCTATACATGGACGGAGAGACTTGTCCTTCTTAGTGACGAAAAATATTCCGGCACCAGCTGGGGAGGTAGAGTGGCGTATAAAACCTTTGGCCAGGTTCTCATCTATATATGTCTTTAGTACTCCCTTTTCTTTTTCTGATAATGGAAAAATGCGTCCGAATGGAATTTCGGATCCTGGCAGCAATGGGGCAGTCGTAGGGGCGATGAGGTGGAAGAGAGTCTGCCCCCTTCTTACTGAAAACATCAATGAATTCATGATACTGTTTAGGTATGACCTGGCAAAGTTTCTGGTCGGTGTCCAGACAAAGTAGGGTGGATGAAGAATCCGAATCTTTCTTAAAACAGTGTTCTTGACAGTAGGAAGATGGGAATTTTACTTCTTCAGATGTCCAATGAATGTATGGATTGTGGGCCTGCAGCCAAGGAATGCCCAGGATGATGGGAAACATAGGAGAGGAGATGGCATCAAGGACCAGCAGTTCCTTGTGTTGGGAGGAAGTAGAAGCAGACAGAGGCAGGGTTTCCTGAGTTACTTGTCCAGATCTGATGCGGGATCCATCAGCTAGAAATACAGCGAGTGCATGGGTCTTGGTCCGTAATGGGATGTTATGCTGGCTGGCAAAGTTTGAATCAATAAAGCAGCTGCATGCTCCGGAATCAATGAAGGCGTTGACCGGTATTGTCCCTTCTTGAAGCTGTAATGAAAGAGGAAGGGCAATGTGGGTAGAATTCGCAGACAGAGCAGAGAGACTGGTATACACAGGAGATGGGCACTTACTTATTTTGACAGGACAGTTAAGGACATAGTGCCCAATTTCCACCGCAATAGAGGCACAGATTGAGTTGCCGGTGTCGGGCCCGTTCTTCAGGCGATAAGGCAGGTCGTATTAGTCCTAATTGCATAGGTTCCGAAGAGTCAGGCGTGGCATTAACTGGATTCAAACTAGGTGAGGGTAAGTAGCGTGTTGCAGGAACTGGTGCTCTGGGTGTTATCCAAATCGGGCGGGATTGTAGGGCAGAGCGTTCAGATCGACGTTCCCGGATACGTCGGTCAATTTGAATGGTCAAGGTAATCAAAGCCTCAAGAGTATTTGGTACACCCACTCGGGCAAGTTCGTCTTTTAGTCCTTCAGATAGACCCAAGTGGAACTGGTGACGCAGGGCCGCATCATTCCACTGAGTGTCCGTGCTCCAACGCCTAAAGTCCATGATATAGTCCTCCGCAGGTCTGCGGCCTTGCTGGAGCGCGAACAGAGCTGATTCAGCTGTGGCAGTCTGTTGAGGGTCTTCGTATAATTGTGCCATGGCTTCAAAGAAAGAGGATAAGGACTGGGTTAGGGCTGAGTCCCCCTCAAGTAGTCGATGAGCCCAGGTCTGAGGTTCCCCTTGTAGGAGGGAGATCACAAACCCCACCTTGGTGGCTTCCAGTGAGAAAGTTCGGGGCTGTAGTGCGAAGAAGAGCTGGCAGGCGTTGCGAAAGGCCCGGAACTTGGCCCGGTCTCCAGAGAATCTATCAGGAGTGGGAACCCTTGGTTCAGGTGGAAGCATCACAACGGAAGGACCTGAAGCAGTCTGTGCAGGAGTTGTGGCTGAAGAGGAGGCCAGGTGGTTAGGCCCTGCAAGGTTCTGGACTTGTCCTTCCAATCTGTTGTAGTTATCCTGGAGGGATTGTACGGCTTGAGTGAGGGCCGCAAGGTGTGTGCATATTTCTTTCAATGGAGAGGCATCTCCTGCAGGCTCGGTCATGGCTGCTTGGTACTGTTAGGTACCTGGTAGTAGAGCCTGACTTGTAGGAGAAGACCTCTCATACAACGCTGGTTCAGGAGCCACTGGAGTGGGGACAGTGGTCTCCTGAGCGCAGTGGGGTAGGAGTGCCTGTTGGAGTATAGTCTCTGATGTTGAGGCAGAGATCCCTCCTGGGATGGCTGGACTGCAGGTGAGTGAAGACTGGAAGCAGCAGCAGACTTGACACACTGGAGGTGAGAGATCACTGGAGCTGAAGCTGAAGGTGCAACAGCAGGTGGGAGCAGCAGGCACAAGCAGAGTCAGACAGTCCGGGTCGGCAGGTAACTGGTACAGGTAATCACGGCAGGCAGAAGCAGAGTTGGTGAACAAGCAGAGGTTGGCAACGGTAGCAGGTAAAGACAGCAGAATGGTCAGGCAGGCCGGGTCGGGTTTGGAGCAGGTCGGATGGTCAAACAAGCCGGGTCAAATCAGGTAGCAGACAATCAGATGCAGGTTCAAACAGAATCACAGAGCTGAGACGAAGCAGCGATGTTCCCATGGAACAGGGGAACTTTTATGTGCTCAATGGCGCCAAACCGGTGCTAACGCGAACGCGCGCCCGTGCGCGCGCACGCACGCACCCGCGCCGCCCACCAACGCGCGCCCGAGCGCCGCGCTGATGCACAGCAACAGCAGCAGTTTGATGCCGTGTCTGTACAGGGGCGCGCCAGCGCATAGGCGCATGCAAGCGCCCCGGTCTGGTGCAGGTAGATCCCTGACAGCCATGTTTAGCTGCACAGGGATGCAAGGGTGTTCTATGCCTCCCATGCAGGCAATCCTATTGATTTCATATGGGACACAGTGGCTGCACAGGTGTTCCGTGTTGGTAAACACAGCCCTCCATGGGCGTACGATGTAGCACACACCATTGAGTGAGGCCTTACTAGGAATTTAGCAGATATGTTTTAAGTTATGATGTTTTATGTGCAGATAAGGATTTTTTTTGGGGGGGGGGGGGGCGTTTCAGTGAAAATAGCGATCTGATAAACATTTGCGCAAGTATTGTGGGGCTAAAAAAATCAGTAGTACCTTCTTTTTATTCTTCAGGTCATGTACTTTTAGAGACATTTGTGCGTGCGTTTTTGATTCTCACAATTTTTCAAAAAGATGCAATTTAAAATTTACAGTTATTTGTTATTTATTAACTCAACACAGGATAAGCTTTTATATTTAGCAGAAATTTGGTAAAATTGTGTGTTTTTATCTGCTAATAATAGTTTTAGTGTATTTTTAGCGACAATATTGTTTTGATAAACATTTGTGCAAATACCGCGGGGCCTTAAAAATCAGTAGCACCTTTTTTTTTTTTTCCTAGAGGTCGTATGCGTTCAGAAAATATGTGGTTTGGGGTGTCTTTCAAAAATTCTGAAAGCTGTAAGGGAAAAATGAAAGCCTTCAGATTTTTTGAGAAATTTGGATATTTACATGTGTACGTTTTTTGATTTTCACCATTTTGCAAAAAGGCACAATGTAAAAATTAAAAAATGTTTTTGTTATTTATAATAGTTAAATAATATAAATAAATAATATATATTTATCTGTAACTACATACAGGTTAAGCTTTTATATTTAGTAGGGATTTAGCAGGAATTTTGTAAAATTAGCTGTGTTTTTATCTGCTAATAATGGTTTTAGTGAATTTTTTGCGATTATATTGTTTTAATAAACCTTTGTGCAAATACCGCAGGGCCTAAAAAAACAGAAAACATATGGTTTTGGGGGTCTTTTACAAATTCTGAAAGCTGTAAGGGAAAAATAAAAATCTTCAGATTTCTAGAGAAATTGGGATATTTACATTTTTGCGTACCCTTTTGATTTTCACCATTTTGCAAAAAGGCGCAATTTAAAAGTTACAAATATTTGTTATTTATTAACTCAATACAGGTTAAGCTTTTATATTTAGTAGGAATTTTTAAAAATTTGCTGTGTTTTTTTTATCTGCTAATAATGATTTTAGTGGATTTTTGTCTCTCAGTTGGGGGGGGGGGGGGGGGAGCGAGGCGGAAGCTTTATTTTCACTTCCACCCTGTACTATCAGTAATTGATGTAATGATGAATGTCTGGGATACAGGCAATCTTGCTCCATAAATGTATAGAAATATATAGATAAATATCGCGCTGTCAAAAAATAGCTGGTGTAAGTAAGCAGCTAACACTTACAAGTGACCTAATCCTGTAGTTATAACCAAATAAAGAAAAAGTGTAGTGCTAACAAATATAGTAGATACTCATGCACAATGTATATAATACTTAGACATAATGATCCTTAGAAACCAATACGTGATATATTCATGGTGTAAAAATGAAGTGCAAGTGATACACTTGTCATACAATTTTCAGCAAAATATATAAGAAAGTCTCTAGAAGGTATATGTAGCACCAAAGATTGTGAAAGAAACTTGTTTGTGTGTTAGTAGAAGATCCACCACCTCTTAAATTGGGGGCTTACCGGAAAGATTGGACACAGATGGGTGTACACCCACTGGGTCAATCTAGCTTGTAACTGTGGGAATCCATGATGGTATCTGTACCGCAAAAGCGTTAATCCAGGTTACCCAGATGCTTGAAAGTATAATATATAATATAGGGGATAGATCCACTCAGGCATCCAAAGTGTATATAGGAAAAATATAAAGATACATAGCGTGATACTGTATAGATGATTAAAATTCGTTTTATTGAAGGTAAAAACACTCGCATTTGAGATGAAAAAACAGCGCTTGTAAATACAGATCTTTTGGCTATGTTGGTGGTGTCAGCAGTGGTCCCGATGCGTTTCGTCCTAGGGGACATCATCTGGGGTGCTGCACCACCCCAAACATTGCCATTATATATGCTGAGGGGCCCCCATGCTGAACCGTGGCTCCAATCGCTTCCGTTGCTCAATCAGGGCGACTTCCGGGTATCCGCAAGATGGCGCCGGCCGCGTGCGTCCCAAGCCTCACTCTCATAGAGGAGATGGAGCGCACGGGTCACAGCATCAACAGCGTGACCTCCGAGTACCAGCGTAGTAACGCCAGCCGCGTGCGTCCCAAGCCTCGCTTCCAAGCAAAGAGAATAGAACGCACGGGTCACGGCGTCCTGCGCTCCATACCTCATCATGAGGTGTTAGCATGAACCGCATCTTGTCACTACGTGCAAGCAAGGAGGAGGCGTCATGACGTCACGACGCCGTACCCCTGCCGAGAGGATAGAAAAAAATAGAAAAAATATAAAGCATATATATAACCCAAGGGGGAGGGAGCTCGGAGGTAGATCTTTTAAACCAAATGTAAAGTGAAAATATTAACATAAAAATTATTATAAAAAATAATTTGATTAAAAATACTGAAGAGAGTATAAACATAGAATCAAAAGGTTGACATAGAGGCAATACATAGGACGCATCTCCTCTAGTGACCATCAGAGTCATACCAATATATATGTTGTTCCGTCCCCTATGTACATGCATAAGCACCCATGGCTTAATATAAACCATAGCGCCAAGTATACACAGAGGGTCAAAAAGCCAATGAGAAAATATAAATCATTAAATAAAAAATACCAATCTTAAAGGATCCACGGCCCAGCATGACAGTCAATCATAGCTAATTTTACAAATCACAATTGGCCTGTATACATTATATGTTCATACTGCGAATAATATTTAAACAATTTTATAAAAACTGTATATTACACAGTACCCATTAAAAATACGAATGGATGAAATGACAAAAAGAGAAAAAATGGGAATAAGGATGAAATAAAAATAAATATAAAACTAACATTAAAAGGGGAGTGACTCAAAGACAGATGTAGGAAGGCAAAAATGTTTTATGATTGGTTAATGAAGGCGTTAATGTCCCACTCGACATAGAGTCCCAATGGCGAGTGGGACTGGATCTCGTATATCCAATAAGTTTCTAATTGTGATACACCACGGGTTAGTGCTCCACCACGCCACGGGGGTACATATTTGTCGATAATAAGAAATTGTGTTCCCGATGGATCTCGGTTGTGATGCTGTCTGTAGTGTCTGGGGACCGTATGCTTGGTGTCGCCCCCAATGATTTTTGCTACATGTTCACCTACTCGACCAATCATAAAACATTTTTGCCTTCCTACATCTGTCTTTGAGTCACTCCCCTTTTAATGTTAGTTTTATATTTATTTTTATTTCATCCTTATTCCCATTTTTTCTCTTTTTGTCATTTCATCCATTCGTATTTTTAATGAGTACTGTGTAATATACAGTTTTTATAAAATTGTTTAAATATTATTCGCAGTATGACCATATAATGTATACAGGCCAATTGTGATTTGTAATATTAGCTATGATTGACTGTCATGCTGGGCTGTGGATCCTTTAAGATTGGTATTTTTTATTTAATGATTTATATTTTCTCATTGGCTTTTTGACCCTCTGTGTATACTTGGCGCTATGGTTTATATTAAGCCATGGGTGCTTATGCATGTACATAGGGGACGGAACAACATATATATTGGTATGACTCTGATGGTCACTAGAGGAGATGCGTCCTATGTATTGCCTCTATGTCAACCTTTTGATTCTATGTTTATACTCTCTTCAGTATTTTTAATCAAATTATTTTTTATAATCATTTTTATGTTAATATTTTGAATTTACATTTGGTTTAAAAGATCTACCTCCGAGCTCCCTCCCCCTTGGGTTATATATATATATATATATTCTATTTTTTTCTATCCTCTCGGCCGGGGTAAGGCGTTGTGACGTCATGACGCCTCCTCCTTGCTTGCATGTAGTGACAAGATGCGGTTCATGCTAACACCTCATGATGAGGTATGGAGCGCAGGACGCCGTGACCCGTGCGTTCCATTCTCTTTGCTCGGAAGCGAGGCTTGCGACGCACGTGGCCGGCGTTACTACGCTGGTACTCGGAGTTCACGCTGTTGATGCTGTGACCCGTGCGCTCCATCTCCTCTGTGAGAGTGAGGCTTGGGACGCACGCGGCCAGCGCCATCTTGCGGATACCCGGAAGTCGCCCTGATTGAGCGACGGAAGCGATTGGAGCCATGGTTCAGCATGGGGGCCCCTCAGCATATATAATGGCAATGTTTGGGGTGGTGCAGCACCCCAGATGATGTCCCCTAGGACAAAACGCGTCGGGACCATTGCTGACACGCCCAACTTTGCCAAAAGATCTGTATTTACAAGCGCTGTTTTTTCATCTCAAATGTGAGTGTTTTTACCTTCAATAAAATGAATTTTAATCGTCTATACAGTATCACGCTATGTATCTTTATATTTTTCCTATATACACTTTGGATGCCTGAGTGGCTCTATCCCCTATATTATATTACACTTTCAAGCATCTGGGTCACCTGGATTAACGCTTTTGCGGTACAGATACCATCGCGGATTCCCACAGTTACAAGCTAGATTGACCCAGTGGGTGTACACCCATCTGTGTCCAATCTTTCCGGTAAGCCCCCAATTTAAGAGGTGGTGGATCTTCTATCAACACACAAACAAGTTTCTTTCACAATCTTTGGTGCTACATATACCTTCTAGAGACTTTCTTATATATTTTGCTGAAAATTGTATGATAAGTGTATCACTTGCACTTCATTTTTACACCATGAATATATCACGTATTGGTTTCTAAGGATCATTATGTCTAAGTATTATATACATTGTGCATGAGTATCTACTATATTTGTTAGCGCTACACTTTTTCTTTATTTGCTCCATAAATGGCCAATTGCTTTTGCACTTTAACCAATTTCATATTGTATAAGGATTGGTTAGTATGTTGCCAGGTAGCTTTTTTTTACTATTATCAACAAATTGTTTGAGCCCCGGTTCACACTTATGCGGGAAATGCAGTGAATCCTGTGCGTTTCCCGCATTGCAATTGCATGGCATTCATGCGATCTGCTACAGGTGTTAATGTTATCTTAATGACAGCACAAAAAAGATTGCAAGATACAGTGCGATTGCCAGAATCGCACCCATGCGCCGCGATTCAGGTACAGGGGAAAAAAGGTTTCTGCACCATTTTGGTGCGGATGCGATTTCAGACATACAAAATGTATGCCTGAAATCGCATTGCACAGACATCGCATGTGATGTGCACAGGAATGCAGTGTTTGTTTTTTTAATTACAATTTAAGTTGAATTGGTTGATAAGGGTAACACTACAGTTATGCGTGTGTTTGTTTTTATATATAAATAAGTGCCCCTTTTCTTGTAGATAACCCTAATGGATGCTAATTATGTGATGGATGAAACTTTGGGTACAACAACATTTCAAATTTCCTCGCTATTGCCTGGAGAGAAAAAAGAGGTTCCATTTACATTTAACAAAGTAAGTAGAAAAATAGAACTGTTATTTTAAAGCAGTGTTAAACTCAAAAGCAAACGTTTTCTATATTGCAGCTTGCCAATTCTTAGATGTGATGGCTGCAATTATTTCTTTTTAAGGATTTCTTCTATTTTTATCAGCTGATCCCGACAGTAAGTCCGTTGTTTTTGACAAAGGTGCTTACAATGATCAGCTTTTATTTATTCATGTGAAACCTTTATCCCAAAAGAAAAAAACTATTTGCTGTAACATTCCCCTGCCCCAGACTGACAATACTGCTGCTTAAAGGTGCCACCTGTGTTCCTTCATCCAGAGTGTAGGCACTCTAAGTCTTCATGCACAAATGACATTGGAAATTCTTCTAAAAAGCCTTTCCTCCTGGCAGCAGCATTTTGGCAGAAAAAAACCCTGCCGCTTGTAAAAGTGTGTAACCCATTAAAGCACATTTACAGGCGTCAAGTGCTTAGGCGCTAAAGTAGTTCTAAAGGCAGAAGGTTTTTGATCTTAATACAGTGGCTTGCGAAAGTATTCGGCCCCCTTGAACTTTTCAACCTTTTGCCACATTTCAGGCTTCAAACATAAAGATATAAAATTTTAATTTTTTGTGAAGAATCACCAACAAGTGGGACACAATTGTGAAGTGGAACGAAATCTATTGGATATTTTAAACTTTTTTAGCAATTAAAAAACTGAAAAGTGGTGCGTGCAAAATTATTCGGCCCCTTTACTTTCAGTGCAGTAAACTCACTCCAGAAGTTCAGCGAGGATCTCTGAATGATCCAATGTTGTCCTAAATGACTGATGGTGATAAATAGAATCCACCTGTGTGTAATCAAGTCTCTGTATAAATGCACCTGCTCTGTGATAGTCTCAGGGTTCTGTTGAAAGCGCAGAGAGCATCATGAAGACCAAGGAACACACCAGGCAGGTCCGTAATACTGTTGTGGAGAAGTTTAAAGCCGGATTTGGATACAAAAAGATTTCCCAAGCTTTAAACATCCCAAGGAGCACTGTGCAAGCGATCCTATTGAAATGGAAGGAGTATCAGACCACTGCAAATCTACCAAGACCTGGCTGTCCCTCTAAACTTTCAGCTCAGACAAGGAGAAGACTGATCAGAGATGCAGCCAAGAGGCCGATGATCACTCTGGATGAACTGCAGAGAACTACAGCTGAGGTGGGAGAGTCTGTCCATAGGACAACAATCAGTCGTACACTGTACAAATCTGGCTTTTATGGAAGAGTGGCAAGAAGAAAGCCATTTCTCTAAGATATCCATAAAAAGTCTCGTCTAAAGTTTGCCACAAGCCACCTGGGAGACACACCAAACATGTGGAAGAAGGTGCTCTGGTCCGATGAAACCAAAATCGAACTTTTTGGCCACAATGCAAAACGATATGTTTGGCGTAAAAGCAACACAGCTCATCACACTCAACACACCATCCCCACTGTCAAACATGGTGTTGGCAGCATCATGGTTTGGGCCTGCTTTTCTTCAGCAGGGACAGGGAAGATGGTTAAAATTGAGGGGAAGATGGATGCAGCCAAATACAGGACCATTCTGGATGAAAACCTGTTGGAGTCTGTAAAAGACCCAAAACTGGGACGGAGATTTATCTTCCAACAAGACAATGATCCCAAACATACAGCAAAATCTACAAAGGAATGGTTCACAAATAAACGTATCCAGGTGTTAGAATGGCCAAGTCAAAGTCCAGACCTGAATCCAATCGAGAATCTGTGGAAAGAGCTGAAAACTGCTGTTCACAAACGCTCTCCATCCAACCTCACTGAGTTCGAGCTGTTTTGCAAGGAAGAATGGGCAAGAATTTCAGTCTCTCAATGTGCAAAACTGATAGAGACATACCCCAAGCGACTTGCAGCTGTAATAGCAGCAAAAGGTGGCTCTACAAAAGTATTAACGCAAGGGGGCCGAATAATTTTGCACGCCCCACTTTTCATTTTTTTATTAATTAAAAAAGTTTCAAAAATCCAAAAGATTTCGTTCCACTTCACAATTGTGTCCCACTTGTTGGTGATTCTTCACAAAAAATAAAAATTTTATATCTTTATGTTTGAAGCCTGAAATGTGGCAAAAGGTTGAAAAGTTCAAGGGGGCCGAATACTTTCGCAAGCCACTGTACATTCTATGCATTAGGATAAAAGACCTGTGTGCAGCAGCCCCCAAATACTTACCTGAGCTCCATGTAGATCCAGCGATGTTGCACGAGAGCCTCGGCTGTCCAGGACTCTTCCTCCTCATTGGCTGATTAAAGTTAGTGAGCCAATGAGGAGAGAGAGGGGGCGGGGCCGAGCTGTGGCTCTGTGTCTGAATGGACACACAGCAGTGGCTCAGCTCAGGTGCCCCCATAGCAAGCTGCTTGCTGTGGGGGCACTCGGCAGAAGGGAGGGGCCAGGAGCAAGAAGAGGAGGATCTGGGCTGCTCTGTGCAAACCACTGCACACAGCAGGTAAGTATAACAACATGTTTTTTCAGTTTTATTAAACAAGACTTTAATATAACTGTTATTCGATTAATTGGCAAGAATAATAATTTATTCTGCAGTTAAATGAATTAATGCTTAAGCGCTAAAGAGTTAACAAGCATTAAAACACAATACCAACGCATTAACAAGCTTGAGGTGTATTTTCTGCCAAACTCCGCTGCTCCTGAGCACACTGGCAGTGGGTTTTTTTTTCCTGCCTCTAACAATGCTGTTAAAAGTCGGTGTGCATGGACACATGCAGTGCCTTAAAGTATTCATACCCCTTGACATTTTCCACATTTTGTTACAACCAAAATTGTAAATGTATTTTATGTGATAGACCAAATACAAGTGGCTCATAATTGAGAAGCGGAAGGAAAATGATAACTGGTTTTCAAAATGTTTTACAAATATCTGAAAAGTGTGGCGTGCATTTGTATTCAGCCCCCTTTACTCTGATTCCCCTAACTAAAGTCTAGTGGAGCCAATTGCCTTCAGAAGTCACCTAGATAGTAAATGAGTCCACCTGTGTGTAATTTAATCTCAGTATGTATATATACAGCTGTTCTGTGAAGCCCTCAGAGGTTTGTTAGAGGACATTGGTGAACGAACAGCATTATGAAGGCCAAGGAACACACCAGACAGGTCAGGAATAAAGTTGTAGAGAATTTTAAAGCAGGATTCGGTTATAAAAATATATCCCACCTTTGAACATCTCACAGAGCACTGTTCAATCCATCATCTGAAAATGGAAAGAGTATGGCACAACTGCAAATCTACCAAGACATGAACATTCACCTAACCAGACAGGCCAGGCAAAGAGAGCATTAAACAGAGAAGCAGCAAAGAGGCCCATGTTTACTCTGGAGGAGCTGCAGAGATCCACAGCTCTGGTCGGAGAATCTGTCTACAGGACAGCTATTATTTTGTGACTCCACAAATCTGGTCTTTATGGAAGTGTGGCAAGAAGAAAGCCATTGTTGAAAGAAAGCTAAAAGAAGTCCTGTTTGCGAGAAGCCATGTGGGGGACACAGCAAACACGTGGAAGAAGGTGCTTTGGTCAAATGAGATGAAAATTGAACTTTTTGGCCTAAAAGCAAAACATTATGTGTGGCGGTAAACTAACACTACACATCACCCTGAACACACCATACCCACTGTGAAACATGGTGGTGTTCAGGACAATCTTAGAGGAAAAAACCCGTTAAGCCTCGTACCGCTCACTTTTGTCCGAAGGTTGTTGGCCCCCAAACTTGTCTCTCATACAAACGGCACACAATTGTTGGCCAACAAACAGACGTAGTGACGTACTATGTGGTTTTTCAGCTCTTTAGCACCACCCTTTGGGCTCCTTCTGCTAATTTTGTGTTAGTAGAAGTTTGGTGTTGACTCGCGCTTTTCATTTCACGCTTTTCAGTTCGTTTCTGAACAGCCGTTCGTCAACCAGCCATGTTGTGGAATCGGAGGAGATAACGTGTTATTTGTTATTGGCCTTGGAGTTATTGCTTTGACCCAAGTCCAGTCCTGGAACAGGAGGAGGAGGATTTCTTGGACCAAAAATTGGTTGCTTTATTAACTGTGGCCAATTATGTCATATGCCTTTGCTGCAGGAGCTCCAGGAGAATAATCCAGATGCTTTTTGGAATTATTTCCGGATTACGGACCCCTGCTTTCACCAACTCTTGACATAGTTGACCCCTATATTAAGAAGCAGGACACATGCATGAGGCTTTTATTTTATTTTTTGGTTGAATAATGATTTGATTTGGTATATTTTCTATGTTTTTGGATGCATAGAATGCACTTTTTGGTTACGTTCTATTGGCAGAGAGCATGTCTAATTTTATTTTTTTAATGCACAATAAAGAATTGTGTAGAATAATACTTGGCTATGTGTTTTACTTCAAATGGCAGTTTGGGAGTAGGCAGTTACATTTTAAAAAATACAATGTAAAATTAACAAGGGACACCAACATAGTTGTATCTTTGATCTTAAAAACTATGAGATAATGGTGTTGTGGTAACTTGCACCAAAAAAAAAAAAAAAAAAAGCATAATATTATTCTTGATATCACTAAAAAAAAAAAAAAACTTTGAAAATGTGTTTGCAATAACTCAATCAGTATCACCAACACAGGAGCTTCATTATTATCCCATTAACCACTTGCTTACTGGGCACCTAAACTCCCCTCCTATCCAGACCAATTTTCAGCTTTCGGCGCTGACGCATTTTGAATGACAATTAAGCGGTCATACAACACTGTACAAAAATTAAATGTTTATCATTTTTTTCCCACGAATAGAGCTTTCTTTTGGTGGTATTTGATCGCCTTTGCGATTTTTATTTTTTGGTAAAAAAAAATGTAAAAAGACCGAATTTTTGAAAAAAAAAACATTTTTTTTTAAATATTTTGTGTTAAAATTTTAAAACAGGTAATTTTTCTCCTTCATTGATGTACGCTGATGAGGTGGCAGTGATGGGCACTGGGTGGCAGTGATGGGCACTGGGTGGCAGTGATGGGCACTGATGGGTAGCAATAATGGGCACTGATCGGTTACACTAATAGGCAGCACTGCTAGGTGGCACTGATTGGCACCACTGGGCATTGATAGGTGGCACTTGTGGGCATTGATAGGTGGCACTCATGGGCATTGATAGGTGGCACTGGTGGGCACTGTGAGGTGGCAATGGCAGGTGGCGCAGATGAGGCATAATTGCCTCTTCCTCTTCGGGACCGATGTCCCTTGCAGATGAGCCGGTGATCTGCTATTTTTTCCCCTCGCGCTGTCAGCGTGAGGAGAAAAAAAAGATCACAGAGCTTTTGTTTTGATCATGTGATCAGCTGTCATTGGCTGACATCTGATCACATGGTAAGGATCCGGGACCGGCCCCTTACTCTAATTGGTGATCACCGGAGTCTCAGTGGCTCGGTGACCACAGCGCTCTCCGCGTGCGCCCCGCAGGGCGCGTGCACAGGGGAGGCCGTCATATGAGGGCCTCCCGGAAATTCAGCTCCCGGGAGAGATGTTCCCCGCTGACCCTCGCTTGGGATCAGACTCTGAAGCCAACCATCCAACCAGTAAGTATGGGATCACCAGTTTTGGCCTCATGCCTTTGTCCTAATCATAACCTATATTTCAATACATATTTTACTTGTCCTTTTCAGACACCAGATGTACACATCAGCCCCTGATGCGAGTAGAGCTCGCGAAACACGTCGGGTTAGAGATGTATCACGTATATCTGTACTACAAATACTTTGTGATATTATATCATTATGGCTATGTTTAGAGGACTATTATGCTATGTTGCTGCTCTTATGAAACTGTTATATATGATCATGTTTTATATTGGATGATGTTTATACAAATAAAATTTGTTACCTCCCTTACACATCTTGTTGACCTTGTGATCATCATGGACACCTCACTCAAAGTCCCACGGGCGATAGTCTGTTTCTGTATATAGTATAGGGATGGAGGTGTTCCATGTTAGGGAGCAGCTTGCAGACTTTCTCTTTTTTGACACGGAAATTCAGGTCCGCGCTGTCATTTGGCTATAGCGCGGATGTCAAGAGGTTAAAGAAGAGAATTGTGCCCTGCATTTTGAGATTTCATAATTTGCCACGTCATGAATGTTAATTCTCCATTACAAACGCTAGTTTACAAGACCGACCGCTCCTGGCTCATCCTTGCTTCCGAGTATGCGTGTTTGTACTTTGGACTTTTATCCGACGGACTTGTGTATGCACGCTCGGAAAAACCGACAACAGACATTTGTCCGCGGAAAATGTTAAAGCCTGCCATCCAACATTTGTTCGCGGAAAATCCGACCACAATTGTCCGATGATGAAAGTGCGTGGCCTCACATAACGATGTAAAAGATATCAAAATTGATAAAATGTACCATCATCCGAAATTAAATGGAATAGAAGTTTGGGAGTAGGGGCCCCAACCCCAGTCTCTGAAGCCTCGTACACACGATCAAATTTTCCGACGGGAAATGCGTGACGACAGGATGTTGGCAGAAAATCCGACCGTTTGTACGCTCCATCGGACAATTGTTGGAATAGAAGTTTGGGAGTAAGGGCCTCAACCCCAAACTCACCAGGGAAGATGTAAGTGGACTATCTCGGTACATATAAAAGGAGATACACAGTGATAGGCAAAAAATATATATTTATATAAAAGTAACAAAATTTATTGATACAACAAGCAAAAACAATACAAAATATATTAAAAAATATGCACAGATGACATGGAGTTTCGACTAGTTTCGTGGAATAACCTCTGCATCAGGAACTATATCTGTGAATGAAATATAATACGATAAAATAAACATATATTCATGTGGGAGGTATACAAGAACATATGATAGGGGGAGGATGGAAAAAAGTTCTAAACAATTCTATAGGGCTGCTTACCCATGCTGCGGTGCATGCAAGGCATAGGACATCCCAGCCAAGCCTCCCGTAGCGATTGGGAAGGACATATATGAAAAATCACCAGGAACCTAACGTCTGGATGAAGTATTATAATGTAAAATGATGTCGATGGTCAAGAAGGTGAATACAAGTGTGTGGAACACCAGTGAAGGGTGAATGAGGAAAAATAAATTATGATGAGGGAACAGGATCAGAAGAGAGAAGAGTGGGCAAAGGTAGATCCTCACATCAAGAGAGAGGCCATAGAAAATGGCCATAAGGTAGGAAAATGCAACAGTAATTGTGCACAAAACAGAATGTGGGAACAACAAATGTTTTAATTGTGATAATGAAAAAGGTGTAACCAATCACAGAAAGACCGTAGAGTGAAACCAAAGGTGCACCTAAACAGCAAACAATTAAAACTGAGATAGGTATGTACCTGGACCAGATGTGTATGGGTAGGAAAGGGGCCCGGAGGTAAATTTCTGCTAAATTAGACAGCGGGTAGGTATGGATCAAGAGGGTCCAGTCAGCAAGGTACTCTTTCCACAAATTATGTACCTTTTTTAAATGCTGAGTTATTTAGAGACCAGATCCGATAACTATGAAATTAATGGTAAAAATAGTAAAATATATATTGAAGTAACAATGCCTACCTGTCCGCGCTCAAGATTGGAGCGGGTGCGGTCTGCAGACAAACATGGGGTAAGTAAGGTAGAAAAACTTACTTTAAGAGACACTGATCAGGGATTCATCCGGGTCCCAGGCTAGCCAGTGAGATCTGCGAGATGAGCCCGCAGTATGTGTCTTCCAACCGCGTGACGTCACGCAGCGCCAGCGTCGGAGTGCAGCGGCTTCACGAGGTCAAGGGTCCCGCAGAGTACGCGCCTGCGCACAACGCCTTGAGAAGCCAGTGGGCATGTAGGGCCCGCGCAGACAGCGCGAGCACCCCAGTGCCCTCCGGCGAAGCCCCGGCAGTGCGAGCGCACGCGCAAGGATCGCGGACGCGCCTGCACAGAGCCCAGAAAGGTCCCGAGAGGGACCCAAACTGAGGCATGTACAAGCGACCAGTGGGACCATCCTGAAGGGGAGGGGGAGGTCCGTCTGGTTGCCAGGGAGCCTACCAATCGCCGCATAGAGACAGAACCGGGAGGCCACAGTAACCCGCAGCCATCTAAACAGCCGGGGGCAGAAGCCCAACAGACTAAGTGAGAATGTTATATAACACAAATACAATGCAATGTAAAATACAAGTAAAATGTAACAAACACAGTATAGGTGTGAACACATCAAAGGACATAGTCACAAACAATTTATGATAATACCTCAATGGAAGGCCTATAAGTAAAACAAACATGAATGAGAATTGTACATTGGTCAATAATAGCAAACAGGGCAATATACAAAATAAACTGGAACCAGTTGGCAACAGCACTGCCAGGTAACAATAGAGGAGTATCAAAAGACAGAGAGTCAGTCGACCATAAATTAGAGAGAGGATTTGAAGGAATTAACTTCATTCAAGCCTGGTGGAATGGTGGCATTAAGCCTTTCTATCCAGAGGGCTTCTCTTTGTAATAGCGTTTTGTCGCGGTCACCTCCCCTGACATCAGGGGGTACCACTTCTAAAGCAAGAAATCCAACAGCTTTAGGATTATATTTGTGATACAGGCCTATATGGCATCCAACAGTAGTAAGTTTGCCGTTGGTAGAGTAGTACACGTGGTCCCCGACTCTCTGTCTGAACTTCCTAATTGTCTTACCTACATAGAACACTTTGCATGTACAAAGCATAAGATAAACAATCCCAGTGGTGCCACACAGGGCTGACGTATGTAGGGTGAAAATTTCACCATTAGGAAGCTCAAAGTAAGAACATGAAAGTATCCAAGGGCATAGGGGACATTGGCCACAAGGAGAGGTGCCGAAGGATTGGGGGGGACCACTAGTATCGGGTTTATAGTGGCTGCTAGTTAGACGGTCTCTGAGAGATTTAGCTCTTCGGAAAACCAATTTAGATCATCACATCCTTATATGATGTTTAAGGATGTGATGATCAGTGAGGAGATGCCAGTGTTTTGAAATGATCTTCCTAAGTTGCTCATAATGTACTGAGTAATAATTTTAACTGTGTTGGTATTAGAGTTACGTGAGGAAGGATAAAGCAAAGAGGTTCTAGTGTGGCCGCATGCCTTGTTAAAGGCCTTTCTAAGGTTAGTCCGAGAGTAACCCCTCAAGAGGAGCTGTTCACATAAGGCAGCTGATTGTATGTAGAAATCTTCATCGCGTGCGCAGTTGCGGCGCAGTCGCAAATACTGCGCATATGGAATACTGAGCATGAGAGGTTTTGGATGGGCACTAGTGGCGTGCAACAAAGTGTTGCCAGCTGTAGGTAGAAATTAGTCCCCAATGTCCCATCTGGGTTCTTGACAATTACCAGATCGAGGAATGGGATCTGTGTATTGTCCGAACTCACCGTGAAGCGTAGATTCATGGTGTTGATGTTAATGGCATCAATGAATTGGTTCAGTGAGGATAGTGAGACGGTCCAGACCACAAACAAATCATCGATAAATCTGAACCAGCAGAGTATCGACTCTAGAAAGGTTGAAAATTGGTCATCAGAAAAGATGCATCTCTCCCAGGCTCCGAGGAACAAGTTTGCGTATGATGGGGCACATGATGTGCCCATTGCCACGTCTTGAGTTTGTAGGTAATGTTGGTCTTCGAATATAAAGAAATTACGCATGAGAATGAACGTTAGCAATTGTAAGATGAACTCATTAAGAGGCCAAGATGTATGTTCTTGTTCCATGAGGAATGATCTGTCCATCACGACTCCCTTCTCGTGGGGGATGCTCGAGTACAAAAACTCAACATCAATGGCCACGAGAAGGGAGTCGCGAGGGACCTGGATCCCCTCAATGTGTCCAAGGAAGTCAGATGTGTCATGGATGTATGATGGTAAACACGATTCATGAGGAAGTAAAAAACTATCCACAAGTTTGCTAGCATTGTCAGTCAGGGACCCAATGTCGGAAACAATGGGTCTTCCCGGTGGCTGGGAGAGATTTTTATGTGTTTTGTGTAGTGTGTAAAAGGTGGGAGTACGTGGATGTTTGGGGACCAAATAATTAAGGGTGTCTTTGTCAATCAGACCCTGCCAGAAGGCCCCTGTACATAGTTCTCTAAATTCGTTAACGAAGCCCCTAATACTGGTGAGTGGGATAGGTTGGTACCAGATAGAATTATCCAGTACCTCATGGCAAATAGTCTGGTATTGGGTATGTGACATTATCACTTTTATCACTGTTGCCACCTTTATCTGATGGCTTAATGATAATTTCACGACGTGTTTGTAAACGTCGAAGGGCTCGCTGTTGATTGGGAGTCAGGTTAGATGAAAATTCCTGCCATTTGTTGTTCTTAAGATCTTTGATTGATGAAGAAAGGCCCAGATAGCTGGACAAGTCATCAGATCAGGAAACTTGCGAGACTTGGGTTTGAATTTAGTTGGAGCTTTTAAGGGTGTGGATAGAGAGGAGGCAGAAATGGCAGTGGCATCAGAAGTGGCAACGATCGATTCAGATTGTGAATTCGATAGATCACCTGTGGTACCCTCGTCGTAGAGGAGCATTAGGTCGCGTAAAGCGCAAAATTCCTTCATTGAGAAATGTCTAGTGCGTTCAATGATTTCACGTTCTAAGTTAGTATTTTGACGGTTAGGGTCAAACACAAACTTATACGTTAAATTCCGTACAAATAGATACAAATCTTTGATAGTTTCAGTGATGTGTATAGGATCAAGGGGGCAAAACCCTAAACCAAGGTGTAGAACGGATATTTCATCTAAGGAGAGAGGACATGAGGCCAGATTTATCACATTCAATTGTGATGAGTGGGAGTGCTGGGTAGGGGTGTAGATGGAGGTTTTTTCGGACAAACGTGTCTATTTTGGTTTGTTGATGTTTTCTCAAGTCCATTGAGGTTGGATCTAAAAAATCACTATCGGAGGGTGATTTTCTAGAGTTACCGGACCTTGGGAATGACGTTGTGTAGTGTAGAGGGGCCAGCACCGCCCACCAATTGAGATGGTGACGGGGATGGACCCCCTGGTAGGTGCACCGATTTGTGCTTGGAAGAAGTTCTTTTACCTTTACTAGGTGCTGTGCCGCCGCTGTGACGAGATCGCTTACGTATGGAGTTGGAAATAGAGGAACCTCTAGAACGAGGACCTGTAGGGTGAGAAATAGATGATGAAAGGAAAGAGTCAGATTCTAATTGTTCAACAGTTACATTGGATAGAGATATGTCACGCTGAACCGCTTTTTCTACCTTTCATTCTGCCAGACCATTTATATGCGAACCCCTCAGAAAAGGCTAATTTGTCTTTGACAAATTTTTTCTGTTTGTTCTTGATAATTTCTTTAGTCAACTCTTCTAGGCACTCCCTAACCTCCCTCCAACGATTGGAGAAGGATGGGGCGTCCAGGAGGTGCTAATAGTGTGTCAATAATAGGTGCTAATAGTTTGTCAATCTCGCTGTATAGTGAGGTCATATCGGATTCATATTGGGTGATCAATGTTCTCATAAGTTCTAAACTGCAATGAGTTATTATGAGAAATTAATATTTCCTCCCAAGAAGATTTAAAGGAAAAGATTTAAAAAATAAAATGTTGTTTCCACATTCTGTGTTGTGCACAATCACTGTTGCATTTTCCTACCTTATGGCTATTTTCTATGGCCTTTCTCTTGATATGAGGATCTACCTTTGTCCACCCTTTTCTCTTCTGATCCTGTTCCCTCATCACAATTTATTTTTCCTCATTCACCCTTCACTGGTGTTCCACACACTTGTCTTCACCTTCTTGACCATGGACATCATTTTACATTATATTACTTAATCCAGACGTTAGGTTCCTGGTGATTTTTCATATATGTCCTTCCCAAACGCCGCGGGAGGCTTGGCCGGGATGTCCTATGCCTTGCATGCACCGCAGCATGGGTAAGCAGCCCTATTTGTTTATAACTTTTTTGCATCCTCCCCCTATCATATGTTCTTTTATACCTCCCACATGAATATATGTTTATTTTATCGTATTATATTTCATTCACCGATATAGTTCCTGATGAAGAGGTTATTCCGCTAAACTAGTCGAAACTCCATGTCATCTGTGCATATTTTTTAATATATTTTGTATTGTTTTTGCTTTTTGTATCAATACATTTTGTTATATATTTTGATCGTGTGTATGAGGCTTCAGAGACTGCTCACCTTTCAGCAGGACAACGACCCTAAACGTACAACCAGAGCTACAATGGAATGGTTTAGATTAAAGCATATTCATGTGTCAGAATGGCCCAGTCAAAGTCTAGACCTAAATCCAATTAAGAATCTGTGGCAAGACTTGACAATTGCTGTTCAGACTCTCTCCATCCAATCTGACAGAGCTTGAGCTATTTTGCAAAGAAAAATGGGGAAAAATGTCACGCTAGATGTGCAAAGCTGGTAGAGACATACCCCAAAAAGACTTGCAGCTGTAATTGCAGTGAAAGGTGGTTCTACAACGTATTGACTCAGGGGGGCTGAATACAAATGTACGCAACACTTTTCACACATTTATTTGTAAAAGAATTTGAAAACCATTTATCGTTATCCTTTCACTTCAGAATTATGTGCCACTTTGTGTTGGTCCATCACATAAAATCCCAATAAAATAAATTTATGTCTTTGGTTGTACAATAGCAAAATGTGGAACATTTCAAGGGATATAAATACTTTAAGGCACTGTAGGCTAATATGCAGGGGAGATTGGTAAGCTGCAATATATTACATTTTTCATTTAGGGTTTAATACCACTTCAACGAAATCAGGTCAGAAACCTGAATAATTTAAACTGAGCATACTGTATAATGAAACATTGGTAGTCTTTACCCCCAGGCCCAGGAGACTGTGAAGATGCAGTCTGGCGCTATGGTGGTATGAGCTGCGAACAGAGTGGTGAGGGGTTTGCTGCCCAGCACTCAGGTCTTCTTTTCAATTCTATTTATATGCAGCTATTCATAATGCCTATACATTTCAGATTTCTGGTCAGGTCTTATGCCCTGTACACACAGTCGGATTTTCTGATGGAAAAAGTGCGATCGGATTGTGTTGTCGGAAATTCCGATCGTGTGTGGGCTCCATCGGAATTTCCGACACACAAAGTTTGAGAGCAGGATATAAAATTTTCCGACAACAAGATCCGATCGTTTAAATTCTGATCGTGTGTATACAAATCTGACGCACAAAGTGCCACGCATGCTCAGAATAAATTAAGAGATGAAAGCTATTGGCTACTGCCCCGTTTATAGTCCTGACGTACGTGTTTTACGTCACTGTGTTCTGAACGATCGGATTTTCCGACAACTTTGTGCGAACCTGTGTATGTAAGACAAGTTTGGCCCAAAATCCCTTGGAAAAAATCTGATGGATTTTGTTGTCGGAATGTCCGATCAATGTCCGATCGTGTGTACAGGGCATTAGTCTGGGACAGACAATCCTGTGTACATGAAATCAGTAAATAGTTTTTGCCAGCTTCATTGATAAATATGATGTAGCAATATTATTGTTACAATGTATTTAGACTAATTATGTTATGTACAAACTGAAGGGATGGCATTGTCAGCCTAAGCAACCTCACAAATTAGGTTGGAGCCACTCTACTAACAATCCAATGTTAGAACAGCGATCTCCCCTCGCAGAGCTATTGTGTTCTGACTGGGAGACGCCCCCCCGCCACAACACTCCGGTCAGCACTCTCTGCCATTGTCAGAGAGCGCTGATCGGGAGCCGTCAGCTGCTGCTTTTCCGGCATGCTCGTTCGACAGAAACCGGCCGCCATACACATGGGCCGAATGAGAGGCTGTTTTTATTGAACCCGCCGATGTCGCCCGGCATTCAGCCCGTGTGTACTAGGCTTTACTGTACAAAATGATATAAAAGGGGAAATGTGCAGCTAAAAAACAAAAAAATAATAATCAACAAATAATCAACGTGTGAAAAAATGTGTCATAATCAAGTTACAGTTGAATAAGTAAACAATAACCATTCACCAAATGTCTGCTTAACAAAATATTGTACCAGAAGAGTTCATAGGGAAAAAATTGATGTGTATCCACCACCAGGTCCAATCAGTAATTGAATCGTCTGTGTGTCCACATTGTACCCTTTAGTAGATTGCAAACTCACCAGAAATATATAAGCTGTAAGTAAGCGATACAGCACAGCCCGATAAGATCAGGTTGCTCGTTCCTTCTGTCATCACAGATTTCAACAAAAGACAACTCTTCTTTAAGCCTTCAGATAGCAGTAGGGAACCATATCACTGTATCAAAAAAGGCTCACCACATGAGGAAAATAAATAAAAACATAATGCAGTATTTGTTGTTAAAGAGGAACTGCAGTCTGCTCACATAATTTGTAATAAAACTTCTTTGCCATTCTGAAGCTTCCCTCCAACCACTTTGCATGTTGTTTTATATATACTGTGATTCTGTACTTGCCAAATATTCAGAAATCTCCCTCCACTGAGTCTGGCTGCATCCACTTTAACTGTGGGCAGCTGAAGCTGCTGCCTGTTCACTTCCTGGATTTACACAGGCACACAGAGGCACACCTCCAGCTCTGCAGCTCTCATTGGCCCTCTTATGACTCATCCCCCCTCTCTTTCTGGCAAACTCTCACAAGAGAGAGCTGTGCATGATGTCATAAGCCTAAGCCTTTTTACCAGACAAGAAACAGGAAGTGTGCTGTAAAGGTATTTACTTAGCTGAAAAAAATGTTTTTACTATCCAAAGTTAAAACCAGGGCAGAGGATTTAATAGATGGAAAGATGAAAAATGACTGAAGTTCTGCTTCAATTATGCAGGTACATAGGTAAAATGTCCAAAAAAATCTGAAAACTAAAACGCCAAACTCACATACAGAGCTACTGCTGCTAACTACAATAGGGAGAGGTGGGAAATGTCCTGCTAAAAACTGTAATAATTGACATCACACAGGAGGAAGAACAGAGGAACATACCAAGGGCACAGAAATAAACAGGCTGTGACAGCACATCTTGTCTGCCCATGAAAAATATTTTGTATTACTTTTAATATCAAAGTACAATAGCTTAAATGGAAAAAAAAATTCTCTGGTCCATGGGTACAGGAGATGTGGAAGCTGAGGTTTTTTATAACCGTTTCATATTTGTTAAAGTAATATACAGTATCTCGTTTTGCATTGCACATGACAACCTGTTTATTTTTTTAACATTTTCCTACAAAATGTTGGTTTTGCAAGACAATGAAGGATATAGCTTGTAGTAAAAATTATAGTTGAACTCCACAGCTATTAGTGTACTTTGTTGAATAAATCAGATTTTGTTATGTGCATAAAACAATTCTACAGTTCTTAGAGTTATGTTTTGAGGCGCTCTCCTTAAAAGCGCCCCGCTAGCAGCCGAATAGTGTCACTAAAACAGCTTTACCGCTAACGCTGCCTGCGGCTCAGTGTAAAAGGACTCTTAGAGGATCCTTTCACTCCACATCTGAGGGGATTTGCTCTCTCCCACCTGCACAAGCTGAATTTAGGAGATAAGCACTAAATTTCAAAGTCCTAAATAAAAAAAGAGGGGGGGGGCAGGAGGAACACACTTCAAATGTCAGAAAACTAAAAAAAAATCCTTATTTAATTGACCACTTCCCTACTGTGTATAGTCATATGACGGCGGCAGGAACCCTTCGTCCCTCCGAGCAACCGTCATATGACGTCTTTTCTTCCTGAGCCTCTAGTGGGCGTGCGATTCACGTGACCAGCAGCCGCGATATCCGCCGGGCACCCGCGATTGCCCGTGAACACAGCAGGACCGTGGATCTGTGTGTGTAAACACACAGATCCATGTCCTGTCAGAGGAGAGGAGACCAATGGTGTGTTCCCAGTACAGGGGGTCCCCGACTTACAAACATCTGAGTTGCGAACAACTCCTACTTACGAACGGGGCCCGAATGACGTCACTGCTGGCCGAATCTTCCTCTCCTTGCTGGAGTGAGCTGTTCCTCCATTCCTGGCCTGGCTGCTGACCCCCCTCGTCATCCTGCCTGCCCATCCACAGGCCTGGTACGATCCGGTGGCCTGCCAGGCCGCTAAAACTGCCCGTCGTGGCCGAGGCCTAGTGCGGCCTAGTGAAGCCTCCAGGATCCCCGGTATTTCCTGCTCCGCTGCCCCGCGGAGGTTGCACCGCGGCTGGCCAGCCTGCCTGGACTCGGACTGCTGCTTTCACCATCCATCTCCCTGCTGTGCCATACAGTGTACCTCTCTCTGCTGTCTCCTGTCCCTGCCGCCATGAAAACAGTGAGAGGGGAGAGCTGTGCACAGTGCTAGGACTCCTGTTTTGGAGGTGACAGGGTCAATAAAGAGAACCTGTCACCTCCAATTGCTATCACACAGGGAATTGTTTTATCCTGTGTGATAGCAATAAAGTTGAGTGAAAAAAAATTGATAAAAAAAAAAAAAAGAAGAAATACAGTAATTAAATTAATAAAATAAAAAAAGTAATTAAAAACGTAAAATAATATTAAAAATAAGAAAATTATACAAAAATAAAAAAAAGTAAACGACAAGCTACAAATAAAAAAAAAAAAAAAAGTGATAAAGTAAAAAAATAAAAGAAACAAAACATATTTGAACAAACCGTGCAGCCCCTGCCATCCGGTTGCCTTTCTCTGTTGATTTGGGTTCATTTCCTGTCTCTGAGACTGAATTTGCACTTAAAAAAGGTACTGTTCCGACTTGCAAACAAATTCGACTTAAGAACAAACCTACAGTCCCTATCTTGTTCGTAACCCGGGGACCCCCTGTACAGAGGAACAATCACCCCCTAGTGTTATCCCCTTCCCTGCCAGTCACATTTACACAATAACCTTCAATTTTTTTAGCACTGATCACTGTATAAATGTGAATGGTCCCAAAATAGTGTCAAAAGTGTCCGAAGTGTCCGCTGCAATATGGCAGTCACGATAAAAATCGCAGATTGTCGCCATTACTAGTAAAAAAAAAAAAACATTAAAAATGCCAGCAGCTCAGCAGCGCTGCTGACCACAGTATTTGCTTCTACTCACCCCTTCCAGCTTCTCACTCTCTCCCCTCCGACGCCTCCGTGGACATTGCTAGTGCACTGGAGTGATGCCAATGTGACTGCATTTTTTTATACAGTGGTTTTAACTATTTTAAATAGTTATTTTTATGACATGACATCTGAGTAGTGTGCCCCCCTTTTTATTTAGAACTTTGGATTCTATTATTACAATTATGGCTACATGTATTTGAAATAGGTGCAGGCTTTTTAAGTGTAAGGCTGGGTTCACACTTATGCGATCATAGACATGTGATTCGCACTGCATTGCTCTGCAGATCACATGTGATGTCTGTGCAATGCAAATTCAGCCATACAAACACTATGGCTGAAATTGCATCGCTTTCACATCAAAATGGTGCAGGACCCTTTTTGGTCCACACTGGAATCCGATCGCATGAGTGTTCATGCCTATGCAATCCGAGTCCTGCACCTTTTCACAGTTTGCAGTGCAATCTGAGAACCAACTGATCTGGGGGTGTCATTAACTTTACATTGACACCCCAAGCGATGTCAGTGTGCGATTCAGGTGCGATGTAGGTATCGGCTTTGAATTTCCCGCATCGCACCAGTGTGAATCAGGACTAAAAGTTAATAACTCCTTCAGAAAATGCAGTGGCATTATCATTTATGACAGGATATGACAGATGTTTGCCTTATCTGCAGGATTACAGCTTCTGGGCCTTAAATTGAGTTCTTTTGGCAAATTTATGCAAATATATAATATATACATGTTTTGTTTCCCATTGCTGTAAATTATCTCTATTGCTATGTTCATAAAGAGGAACATGCAGCAATGGTAATTGTAAGGCCTCATGCACACAGGACATTTATTTGACTTTCCTACAAGCCAGGAGAGTTTTTGCAGAAAAATGCCTAATGCTTGTAAAAGTGTCCAAAGCTTTTACAGGCATCAAGCATTTATTCTGGTCATTGAAATTAATGCTCAAGCTCCTAGCGTTTTGGCGCATTTAGCAGCTTTTAGTAGCATCAAGCGTTTTTTCTGCCCAAACTCTGCTGCTCCTGGACGTAGTGGCAGTGGGTTTTTTTTTCCCCGCATCTAAACTCTCCTGCAACTAAACACTGCTAAAAGCCTATGTGTACATGAACACACAGGCTAACATTTCAGAGGCAGAAAAAAAAAAAAAAAAACGCCATACAACCCTAGGAGCAGCTGTAAAAACATTCAGTGTGCATGAGGTCCTACTGTTTTTGTTACAAAAATTATAAAAACACTACAGTGTCTTTTCTTATTTTATTAGGTTACAAAGGTTTTTCTAGGATTCTCGTTACAGGAATGGTATGTACATACTTTTGCCTACTACTTGAGCAGTTGTGTTACAATGCATGGACACTTTAGATTCTGATGTTAAGCTTTAGCTAGTGCTATAGTTTGGCCAAACACTGGCACATACTTTTAATTTCCTATAGTATAAAAATTATTTTCCCTCTCTTCTTAATTGTTTTATGCATATATTGTGAATGGTTATTATGGTTATTATTATTATACAGGATTTATGTAGCTCCGACAGATTACGCAGCGCTTTACAACATTAGGGCAGACAGTACAATTAAAATACAATTCAATACAGGAGGAGTAAGAGGGCCCTGCTCGTTAGAGCTTAAAATCTAGGAGGGAGGGTCAAGTTATACAAAAGGGTAATAGTTGTGGGGGATGAGCTAATGGAGAAGATAGTGCAGTTGTTAGATGGAGGCAGGATGGGCTTCTCTGAAGAGAAAAGTTTTCAGGGATCGCCTAAAAGTGGATAAATTTGGAGACAGTCTGACAGATTGGGGTAGAGGATTCCAGAGGATGGGCGAGGCTCGGGAGAAGTCCTGGAGGCGGATATGGGAGGAGGTCCCAAGTTACAAAAAGTTGTCACTAAATGATATACTGTATTGCTCACACATGCCATGGTTATATGTGGAGTTGCACCCCAAAATACATTTTGCTGTTTTCCTGAGTACGGGAATACCACATGTGTGGGACTTTTTGGGAGCCTAGCCGCGTATGGGGCCCCGAAAACCAATCACCAACTTCAGGATTTCTAAGGGTGTAAGTTTTTGATTTCACTCCTCACTACCTATCACAGTTTTGAAGGCCATAAAATGCCAAGATGGCACAAAACCCAGCCAAATTACCCCATTATGGAAAGTAGACACCCCAAGCAAAAAAAAAAAAAAAAAAAAAGGTTTGTAATTTTCCCGCAACTTGTGGCAAAATATAAAATATTCCATGGACTCAACATGCCTCTCAGCAAATAGCTTGGGGTGTCTACTTTCCAAAATGGGGTCATGGGGGGGGGGGGGGGGTTTGTGCCATCTGGGCATTCCATGGCCTCCGAAACTGTCATAGGCAGTGAGGAGTGAAATCAAAAATTTACACCCTTAGAAAGCCTGAAGGCGGTGCCTGGTTTTCGGGGTCCCGTACGCGGCTAGGCTCTCACACATGTGGTATCCCCGTACTCAGGAGAAGCAACAGCATGTATTTTAGGGTGTAATTTCACATATTCCCATGGCATGTTTGAGCAATATATCATTTAGTGACAACTTTGTGCAAAAAAAAAAAAAATGGTCTTTTTCCCGCAACTTGTGTCACAATATAAAATATTCCATGGACTCGACATGCCTCTCAGCAAATAGCTTGGGGTGTCTATTTTCCAAAATGGGGTCATTTAGGAGGGTTTTGAACTGTCCTGGCATTTTATGCACAACATTTAGAAGCTTATGTCACACATCACCCACTCTTCTAACCACTTGAAGACAAAGCCCTTTCTGACACTTTTTAGTTTACATGGAAAAAAAAAATTTGCAAGAAAATTACTTTGAACCCCCAAACATTATATATTTTTTTTAAAGCAAAGGCCCTACATATTAAAATGGTGGGTGTTTCATTTTTTTTTTTTCATACAGTTTTTGCACAGCAATTTTTCAAACGTATTTTTTTTTGGAAGAGACACACTTTTTTAAATTTTAATGCACTAAAACAAACTATATTGCCCGAATGTTTGATGAAATAAAAAAGATGATCTTAGGCCGAGTACATGGATACCAAACTTGACATGCTTTAAAATTGCGCACAAACGCGCAGCGGCGACAAACTGCATACATTTTTAAAAGCCTTTATCCACTTCCCGCCCAGCATATAGCAAAATGACGGCCGGGCGGTGGTTCAGTTATCCTGACTGGGCGTCCTATGACGTCCTTCAGGATAATAGCAGCCGCATGCCCGTGGGGCAGGGCATCATGGCGATCGGTGGTGCGGTGTGTCAGTCTGACACACCGCTACACTGATCTCGGTAAAGAGCCTCCGTCGGAGGTTCTTTACCACGTGATCAGCCGTATCCAATTACAACTGATCACGATGTAAACAGGAAAAGCCGTTGATCGGCTTTCCCTCACTCGCATCTGACAGACGCTAGTAGAGGAGAGCCGATTGGCAGCTCTCCTGACAGGGAGGGTCCAGCGCAGCCCCCCCCCCCCACAGATGCCCACACTAGACCATCAGGGAAGCCGCCAGGACCACCAGGGAAGGGGGCAGCATGTGGATGGCCAGGTATGTACCCCATGGCCATCCACATGTGCAAATGAATGCCCAATCTGTGCCAATCAGTGCCCACAAATGGGCACTGACTGGCACCAATATGTAGCAAATGACATCAGTAACGCCCAGCAATGCCACCCATCAGTGTCATCATTGCCACCCGTCAGTGCCCACCTATCAGTGCCCATCCGTGCCACCTAAGAAGAAAACGTCCTCATTTACAAAAAACAGAAACAAAGAAAAACTTGTTTTTTTTTTCAAAATTTTCGGTATTTTTTTATTTGTTGCACAAAAAATAAAAATCAAAGAGGTGATCAAATACCACCAAAAGAAAGCTCTATTTGTGGGAACAAAATGATAAAAAGTTTGTTTGGGTACAGTGTTGCATGACCGCGCAATTGTCCTTCAGATTGCAACAGCGCTGAAAGCTGAAAATTGACTTGGGCAGGAAGGTGTCTAAGTGCATGGTATTGAAGTGGTTAAAAGCCTTTACAGGTTATCACTTTAGATTTATGGAGGAGGTCTAATGCTAAAATTACTGCCCTTGAGCTGACCTTCGCGGTGATACTTCACATGCATGGTGCAATTACTGTTTACATATGACGCCAGACCGATGCTTGCGTTCACCTTTGCGCGAGAGCAGGGGTGCTTTTTTTTTTATTATTATTATTATTTATTTTACTTTTTTATTTTATTTTTAAACTGTTCCTTTCATTTTTTTAAATTTTTATTATCTCAGGGAATGTAAATGTCCCCTATGATAGCAATAGATAGTGACAAGTACTCTTTTTTTTAAATAAGTGGGGTCTATTAGACCCTAGATCTCTCCTCTGCCTTCAAAGCATCTGACCACACCAAGATCGGTGTGATAAAATGTTTTCCCAATTTCCCAATGGTGCTGTTTATATCCGGCGAAATCTAAGTCATGAATGATCGTATCTTCCGGTTTCTTAAGCCATAGAGATGATTGGAGCTGTTCTGGTCTCTGATCAGCTCTATGGTCAGCTGGCAGAACCACCGGCTGCATTCTCTTTTTTTTTTTTTTTTTTTAAAGATATTTTTATTAATTTTATAAATCAGTTGTACAAAACAAGCACAACAAACATCCACTTAGTATGCTCGGTCAGTCATTGGTATACAGCAATAACATGTAGCTCATATAAACAGAGATAGACATTGGTACATCTGCTAATATTTGCACGTAACAACTCATACAAGCAATCCGTCTGTATATAACGGTACCAATAGTTTGCATAAATTATATGCTATCCTGGCGCGACCTGTAAATACCCTAGCTACATATCCTACAAGGTGAGGGTCAGAGGGCTAGCAAGCCATCTACCCCAAATTTTATGGAATGTTTTTGTCCGCTTTCTTAGTTCGAAAGTAAGTCTATACAGTGGTATCACATCATTGATTAGTTTTAGCCATAGGGATTTCAAGGGTGTTGATACACCCTTCCATGACAACAGGATGGTCTTTCTAACATAAAAGTAGAGGATTCGTAGTAGTCTTTTGGCCTGTGTTGATATCTGTAAGTCTCCAAAGATCCCCAACAGACCATTTTTTGGGTGGATGATATTGGGAAGGCCTAGAGCTGAAGAGATGGAGCCTACTTCCACCCAGAAGTCCTGAACCACCGGGCAGTTCCAGAAGCAGTGCATGAAATCAGCACTCCCTCCACAACCACGAAAGCACTCAGCGGAGGTCTTCAGCCCCATTTTGTGTAGTCTGGCCGGGGAAAGATGAGAATGGTGAAAAAATTTAATCTGTATAACTCTATCTCTAGATGAAATGACCGTCGCTTTATATGTGTCTCTAAATTCAGTCCAGTCTTCCTCAGTAAATGAGATGTTCATGGATGTCCATTTTTCCTGTGCTTTATTAAATCGGGGGTTAACGTCCGTCATTAGGGCCTCATAATAAGTTGAAATAAGCTTATTAGGGTCCGGTTGTCTTAGTAGCCTCTCTAGTGGGGGCAAATTAATGGGATTCTTTAAGGAGCCAAACTGAGCTCGTATAGCATGCCTAAGTTGATAGTAGTGGAACAAATAGGAGCGTGGTAGGTCAAAGTCCAGTCTCAGCTGTTGAAAGGTTTTAAACCCCTGGGCATCATACAGATGACATAAGTATTTTATTCCCTTAGAGTACCATCTCTGAGTGTCGGGCAGTGAGTGTAGTTCCTGCAGAGTAGGGTTGAACCACAGGGGATTGTTTGGGGACGTGGACCAGGAAGATTTAGATATTTTTGTAATGATATATCGAAAAAGTAAAAGAGAAGTTGCTAGCATGGAGGTACCTGGTCGACTTGGAACCCTACCTCTATAAACAATGTTATGTAGAGTTTCCATGGAAGACGCAATGGCTCCCTCGGTGGTAGTACATGCATTTGCCGGGACCGGACATAGCCAATCATGCACATGCACTAACTGTGATGCTAAGTAATAAAGAAAAAAGTTTGGAAACGCCAACCCCGCTATATGTGATGGCAGCCTTAACGTCTCCAGTGCCACCCTGGGGGTCCCCCCACTCCACAGGAACGTTGTACAGATCGTATCTATCCTTTTAAAAACAGATTTGGGGATTTTGCAAGGGGAGTTGGCCAGTACGTATAGTAGTTTCGGTAAGTAGATCATTTTAAGGAGGCTTGCTCTTCCCATAAGATCTAGGGGCAAGTCCATCCACTGTTTAATTTGTTCCTGTAGTCTATTCAGTATGGGGTCTAAGTTATTAGTAATGTAGGTGGATAGAGGCGATTGTACCAATACCCCAAGGTATCGAAAGGAAGTTACTACCTGTGAGTTGGAGTCCGGGTGGATCTGGGAGATTGCCGCTGAATCCAAAGGGAACAGGCTGGATTTGTCCCAGTTCACCCGGAATCCAGAGAAATCTCCAAACCTATTAATCTCAGCCAATAGCGACCGAAGTGATGCATTAGTATCTGCCAGATACACCAAAGTGTCGTCTGCATACAACGAAATACATTCCTCAATGGTAGCAATAGGCAGGCCTTTGATGGAGGGGGATGTACGTATTCGAGCCGCCAGCGGCTCCATAGCCAAAGCGAACAGAAGCGGGGATAAAGGACGTCCCTGCCTCGTGCCCCTTGTGATGGAAAATGATTTAGTGATGGAGGAATTAACGCGCACTCGGGCTTGAGGGGATGTGTAAAGTAGCCTAATCCATGCCACCACGCGAGGACCGAAACCATACACCTGCAGCACACAAAAGAGATACGGCCACTCTACACTATCAAATGCTTTGCATGTGTCCAAAGACACAATGGCACGGGTACGGGGACATTCATGAGGGTATTGCAGGTTTTGGAATAGTCTGCGAATATTCATTCTTGTGGACCGCCCAGGTATAAAACCCCCTTGGTCACTATTGACCAGGGACGTAACTACAGTATTTAAGCGATTTGCAAGCACTTTTGCTAGGATCTTAACATCCACATTTATGAGGGATATTGGGCGGTATGATTCACATTTAAGTGGATCTTTGCGGGGTTTCAGCAGGAGCACGATCAAGGCCTCTCGCATGGTGGGGGGAAGGATACCAGCATCCAAAGCCTTATTATATGTACGTAGCAGAAATGGGCACAGTAAATCCTTAAATTGTGAATACCGGGGGGCGCATGCGCGGCGCTGAGCGTGATGGACGTCTGAGTCTGTAGCTCCGTTCAGCCCGGGAAGATAACGGCTTCAGGAGGGCTAATATCACCTATTTTCGCAGCGTTTTTATCACCCCTCGAGCCCCTTATACCTGGTGCATGCCTGGGAGAAAGAAAAAACCCAGAGGATCGGCTCAACATACCTTAACACACTATCTCCTCCGCGCCCGAGATCAAAGCAGCATGTCTCAAAATGGCGCTGCGGGAAAGAACATACCTCCGTCTCCGGCCTCCTCTCCTGGACGTCCCACAGACCAGACACCACTTCTGGATCCTAGCCGTGAGTACGCCGCATCTCTCACTAAATCTGACCTAGAAAGCAGCCTGGAGGCCATGTATGCAAGGCTTGCAACAAAGTTCCAAACGGAGCTCCATAAAACTTCTCACACACTTTCCCAAGAGATTGCCTCACTGGGCTCCAGGACAGAAAGACTGGAAACGAAGCACGATGAGCTGGCTCTGGCCTACAGTGACCTCTCCAGAGAACACGAGTCTCTAGCCACAGCCTGCTCCCTGATGCAATCCCAAATTGAAGACCTCGACAACCGCAACAGACGCAACAATTTGCGCGTAAGAGGTATACCAGAATCTGTCACGGATCTCATCCCCACAATAATCCGCCTATTTAAATCTCTGCTCCCAGACACTGATGCCGGAGCGTTCACTTGTGATCGTATTCACAGAGCCCTCAGGCCTAAACCTCCCGAAGATAAGCCTCCCAGGGATATTGTTCTTTGCATGAAGGACTTTCTAACTAAGGAGGAGATACTCAGAGCTGCTCGCAATCAACAACGCATCACTCTGGACGATCGCATCATCCAAATATACCCTGATATCTCTCCCGCCACCTTGGATAGGAGACGTGGCATGAAAGAAATTACATCTGCCCTTCAAGCAGCTCGCATTCGCTACAAGTGGGGCTTTCCATTCAAGCTGGTAATTCCCCACAATGGCTCCACTTACTCTGCCACATCACTCCTGGAAGGTCAAGAAATCCTTGTAAAATTGGGCCTTTTGGATTCGGCCGTCATTCGCCGACCCCCTTCTACTCCTAGACCATCACCCATCTGGCAGACCCCCCCAACCAGGAGAGACAGACGGAGGATCAGATATGACATCGGAAATAGATTCGAAGAACCCTTTCCTTGATCGTCTCAGCACAGTTGACCACCATAAGATTCCCCAGCAACTTGCATCTTCCATCTGATTTCAAGTTCCCGGACGTCGGTCCCTTGGAGCTGCGACATGCACACCCCACCCAGCAGCAGTCTGTAGTCTCAGACCTATTTTTTCTTTTATTTTTGGTTTGAGTCATCACTACAGGCATATTCTCCTTTTTATTTTTTGGCTTTGGATTCACTTTACCTGCAAAGTTCAGAACATTTTTCTAAGCTGGGTTTGAGACCTTGTAGTCTCAGTATTTGTTATTTCGTTTATCAGGTTATTTATAGTCACCTGATCCGATTCTAGTTATGAAGACTTTTGTGTTGCTATCTGACTTATGGTTTTTTTTCATACCTTCTTTTCCTTTTATTTTTATTTTTCTCCTTTTTAGCCTCAAGTTTCGATCCACCTTTATGCTATTTATGCATCGAATATATCATGCTGTAAAATTTTGCAGGTTTATTGCTCTACTAGGCCTCTGCGGCATCATGGTTTTTGGTATGTCACAACCCTCTAACCTTCTGTGCTCGAGTATGTCGGCCCTTGGCTTGTTTCTTGAAAAGATAGGCGCCTGTCTCAGGACACTATTGGCTCCTATTTTTCCCCAGACTATAGTGTATAACAACATTCTCCATGGTAATTAAATGTGTATCACACAATGTTAAAGGTTTTAACTCCCCCTCTAAAAGGAAGAAGGCCTTTGCCTTTTATAAGCAGTTGGATGCAAAAATTCTCCTCTTACAGGAGACACACTTTGCTCATTCCTCGCATCCTAAATTCCTACATAGAAGTTTTCCTCAATCCTTTTGTTCTTTACACCAGACGAAAAGTAGAGGTGCCGCCATACTCTTGCACAGATCCTTCCCAATGGAAGTTAAACAGATATTTAAAGACAAAGATAGTAGGTATGTCATAATCAAAGGCCAGATTCATAACAGAGAACTTACTATCGCTAGCATCTACGCTCCACAGGACTCCCCCGCCTCTTTTTTTAACTCCTTCTTTGACCGCCTTTCCCATTTTCAGTCACCACATATGATAATTGGTGGGGATTTTAACATGGTTGCCAATCCTAACCTTGACAGATCCAATTTATCCCCCTCCTCCAAATCATTTCCACGCTCTCTCTCCAGGGGACTGCTTGAACACCAACTGGTAGACTCCTGGAGAGCTCTCAACATTGGTACTAAAGAATACACTTTCTACTCCCATCCCCATAAAAGTTATGCAAGATTGGATTATATCTATTCTACCCCCATTATTCTAGCTAACACTACAGAGGCTAGCATACACCCCTGCACGTGGTCTGACCACCATGCCACTGCCTTCACAACCACTTACATCAGGCTTGCTCCTACCTCTTACTCCTGGCGCCTAAATGAGGCTCTCCTTTCTGATGCAGTTGTGGAGGCAGAAGTGGCACAAGCTATTGCAGAATATTTTAACATCAATGCCATCCCAGAAACCCCCCCCCCCCGCCATAGTCTGGACAGCGCATAAAGCTGTCCTAAGGGGTAAATTAATTAGCTTAGCCTCGGCCCAAAACAAAATTGATAAACAGAACATCTTAACCCTTACCAAAGACCTAGATAAAATCTACAAAAATACCAACCTCTTACACTTACCCGCCACAAGACAGCTGATTGACCAAAAACGTCTAGAGTTAGACGGCATTTTGTCCAAGAGGGTGGAAAAGTCCCTTCGTTGGTCCAAAGCGAAATATCTTCTCCATGAGGGCTCCGCCTCTACCCTCTTCGCCAGAAAGCTAAATCACTCATCCCGCCCGCCCCACATATATAGATTGATGACCCCCACAGGACATCTTACTTCTCATCCACAAGAGGTCCTTCATATCTTTGAACAATTTTATTCCTCCCTCCTATCCCCCTCCCAACTAAATCCCTCACCTGCAGATGAGGCCTGGTTTCAGAACATTCCTCTACCACATCTTACACCTACACAACTTGATATACTGAACTCCCCCATCACTCCGGTTGAGGTTTTGAAAGTGATTAAATCTCTGAAATCAGGCTCAGCTCCAGGACCTGACGGATTTTCCTCCTTTATATTATAAGAAATTTTCATCCCTCCTTACCACTAGGTTAGTTCATATATTTAATTGGGTCCTACAAGGGGGTAGCTTCCCCGAAGAAATGTTACTTGCCAATATGTCCCTCTTACCAAAACCTCACAAAAACCACACCCTTCCCCAAAATTACCGACCTATCTCGGTCATTAATAATGATTTAAAAATTTTTAGCAGGATCATGGCTGACAGACTGGCGGGGGTTATCCCCACCTTAATTTCCCCTTTTCAATCTGGATTTATACCCCATAGACTTATCACTGATAATATTCGTCTAGCGACAAATATAATACAAGATGCCAACCTTTTCTCACGAAAACTCCTCTTGCTTAGCTTAGACATACAAAAAGCTTTCGACAGTGTTTCTTGGTCCTATATCACTACACTCCTACAAAGAATGGGATTCCAGGGAGCTTTCCTACAAGCATTCTTGGCCCTTTATCGTAACCCGAGGACTCGGATTAGGCTCCCTGGCTGTAATTCTAATTTTTTCGATCTGGGCAAAGGTACAAGGCAGGGATGCCCTATGTCGCCTCTAATTTTTGCGTTAGCCCTCGAGCCCTTGGCCATAGCTATACTACAAAATCCTGACATTTCGGGTTACGTGAAGGGCCACTCGACATACAAATTTGGAATGTATGCTGATGACGTTCTAATGTTTCTCACCAACCCTCTGGTTTCTCTGCCTAACTTATTTCAGACTCTATCAAGCTTTGCAGAGATATCAGGCCTATCCATTAACATGTCAAAATCAAGCGCCCTCCCCATAGGTTACCCCCCCGGAGAACTGCATCATCTTCAGTCAGTCTACCCCTTTATCTGGGCAGAGTCTCACCTTCTATATCTGGGTATTAACCTTGCCAATAACTCCGGCAGACTCTTTGAAGTAAATTTCCCACCTATGGTCTCTAAATTGAAAAGTATCCTCAAACAATGGTCACACCTCCACATTTCATTTCTTGGCAGGATCACTGCCCTCAAAATGACTATCCTCCCTAAACTGCTCTACCTTTTTAGATCCCTCCCAATTAAATTGTCCAAAACATACCTCCACACTATCCAGGTGTGGTTTAATAGATTTATATGGAGGGACAAGCCCCCTCGCTTTGCCAGAGAAGTCCTATATCGCTCTGCTAAGAGGGGTGGTTTGGGGGTACCTCAAATATGGCTTTACTACTTGGCCAGTAGATACACGCAACAAGCACAATGGAATATTGATAGCTCTAAGGTCCCTTGGGTGCAGTTTGAAAGTGAATCTATCGCCCCCCTATATCTCCCGGGCCTTATGTGGTCCAACAATCAGACCAAATCAGTAGTAGCCTCCAAAAATTTGATTACGCATGCTGGCATCCAACTCTGGGACTCATATAAAAAAACTTACAATCTCATATCAACAATCCCCCTATATGCCTCATTTCTGGGAGATTCTAGATTCCCATTGGCCTTGGATAGACCTTCCTCCTTCCAACTCTGGATTGACTTAAAACTAACTACTTTAGACAAATTTTTTATAAACGCTAAATTTATCTCCTTTTCTCAATTGCAATCCTTGTACCACATCCCAAACTCTGAATTATACCACTATCTACAAATACGTCACTTTTTCCAAACACATTACACTGGCCCCTTTGCGACCTCCACCACTCTATATGAGGACATATGCCATGACTCACCCCGCCAAAAAGGTCTGATCTCCCTAGTATATGTTGCCCTGGCTAGTAACTCAGAGGTCGCAACTCTAAAATATAGATCCCAATGGGCAGCTGATTTGGATCTTGTTGTAGATGACATTGATTGGGAGAAGGGTTGGCAGAACCTACGCAAATGCACTAAATCCATCATGGTACGTGAAACGGCGATCAAACTGTTGACACGCTGGTACTATACTCCGTTGCGTATACACAAGATCTACCCTCATTCATCCCCCCTCTGTTTTAGGGGTTGTATGCAGCAAGGCTCGTTTTTCCATATATTCTGGAATTGCGAAAAACTTCGCCCCACTTGGAATGAGATCTTAAAAGTAATGGACAAATTAGCAGGCAGTCCTCTTAATATCTCATTCCAACATTGTCTCTTATTTCAATCCCCCCCAGACACTCCCAAACCTTTGGTTAAATTGATTCACTCTATTTGTATTGCCGTGCATTGGGTTGTTGCTCTGAATTGGAAATCAACTACAGTACCACTCTCTCAAGTTATTGCAAGAATAGACCACATGATGTTGTCGGACCAGATCTTTCATACCCTACATGACACTATCCCTCAATATGATGCCATCTGGAACCCCTGGTTCTTATTTAGGCTCCAAACCTGACATTCTTACATTCGTTTTTTCTTTCTATTTTATTATATTCTGTACATTTTATTTTCCGACCTAAGGCTTTTTGTTTTGTTTCTTCTTGTTTTGTACGTTTGTATTACTTTATCTATTCAACTGAATTTCAGACTTTCAGTTTATATTGATAGCCCTAATAGAGATATATAATTTAGCGGTTTATACAGATATGTAGTCACTGCTTACATTCCATGTCTCTACATTTTTTTGTACTTATTGCGCTGATTGTCTTGAATGTATTACACCTTCTTTGTTATTTCTAAAAACAAAATAGAAACTTTTTGAAAACAAAAAAAAAAAATTGTGAATACCATTCAGTGGGATAACCATCGCTGGCATTTGAGTAATGGCTACTGCAATCTCCTCAACCGAGATGGGAGCGTACCGGCTGCATTCTCAGTTTCCCTGTTGGGACAGGAGAGCCAGAGAAAACCATGGAAGACGGTGGGGGGGGGGACGACATTCCCTCCCACTGCTTGTAAAAGCAGTCTAGAGGCTAATTGGCTACTAGGATTGCTTTTACATGAAAGCCGACCGCTGGCTGAAAAGAATGATACCAAGATAATACCTAAACCCGCAGGCATTATGCTGGTATAACCACTTAAAGTCCAGCAACATACCAGTATGTTGCTGGTCCTTGTTGGGCATATATTGTAATCTTTTCTTTTTTTCTTTTCATGCAGCCTGTGGGCTGAACAAAAAAAAGAGATTGATCAGTGGGTATGCCTACCATTAGAATACCTCCCTTCATCCACCCACTTCTAATGATGGGCATACATGCACCATTTTGTTTTTAACTGTGGTGGTGAAATCACCTCCAACAGTGCTGGAGTCATGGCTTTATGTATCGTTGGAGCAAACGCTGTTGCTGTCAAGATAAATTAATCCGTGCTGCAGCTGAATGGCCTAAAAATATATGCCAAAGCATGGGGGCATCCGCCCCAAAGGTTAGGAGCAAATCGCTCCTCCACCCCTGTTGCCCCCATGCGACAACTTTTTTTTTTTTTTACACTTTTATTTGTAACTGTAACGGTTCGGTTCCAGGTTTGGGTCTCTCAAAATGCGATGGCATCTTGGGAGACCCTGTGAATGTGTGTCCTAGTCTGTGCAGTGCTGTACCCTACGCTAATACTCAATTAGTGTATGGTAGCGTTCAAAAACAAGGGGCTCTGACAATCTCTTCCTGGAATTAAAGGAAGGATCCAGTCCGTCCTGAAGCTCTGTATAGCACATGAGCGTTCAGCAAAGCCAATTGAAATAAGTATACAGACGCTTTCTTGTACCAGCGTCTGGCCTTATTTGCAATTGGGTACGGCGCCAACAACTGGTCGTTGAGGTCCACCCCTCCCATGTTAAGGTTATATCCGTGGATACAGAGGGGTTTCTACACAACACCAGTCACCGTAGGAATTTGGACCATCGTGTCTGCATGAAGGAAGGAAAGAACAAAAACATTCTTATTATCCCTCCACTTCACAGCGAGCATATTATTACACTTGAAGCCATCTCTCTTCCCCAGCCTAACATGGGAATCTGCAAGCCTCTGGGTAAGCCCCAGCGATTAGGTCGCACAGTGCCACATGCGCCAATTTGATGATCAAACAAGTGACTAAAAAGTGGCAAGCTCGTGTAATAATTGTCCACATACAAATAGTACCCCTTTCCGAATAAGGGTGACACCAATCTTGCGAGCGCTCCCTATGTAGTCTGGGCAGTTTTCCAGCTTTACGTGACTATCTCTTCCCTCGTAAACCATAAAACTACATGTATAGCCTGTGGCCCTGTCACAGAGCTTATACATCTTTACCCCGTATCTGGCACGCTTGCTGGGAAGATACTGTTTGAAAGACAAAAGGCCAGAAAACTTAATCAGGGACTCATCAACGCAGACAACTCGATGGGGAGTAACCAAGGCTGCAAAACGTTGGTTGAAGTGGTTTATGAGGGGCTAAATTTTGTATAGTCAATCAGATCCAGGGTCTCCACGAGGACGACAGAGTTCTTTGTTGTTGAAGTGCATGAACCGCAAGATCTACTTGTATCGTGCCCTGGCCATGGAAGCAGAGAACACGGACATATGGTGAATTGGGTCAGTGGACCAATATGACCGCAACTCACTCTTTTTAGTTATGCCCATGTCGAGAGATAGGCCCAGAAAGGTCTTAAATTTGGAAACCGTGATTGGTTTCCAATCTCTGGCAAGTAAGGACTGGGGATTAGTGGCGACTATTGACCAGCATACAAATTGCTTTGGTGCACAATAGATCTATAGAGAACTTCGGTGAAAAACAGCGAATGAAAATCAAGTGACGTAAAATCAACTGTTTCCACCTGAATGCCGGGTTGGCCAGTGAATGGGGGAAGTACGAGTGCTGCAGAAGTGGTGGGCTCCCAATTCGGATTGGCGAATTCTGCAGGAAGGACACTATGGGCACGACGGGCCTGTCTTTATCTTCTTGGTGGCAGCGGGACACTACTTGTGCTTGCCACCTCACCAGCTTGAACTGCACTTATGGGACTCGCCTTGTCACCACGTGTTACTGCAATGCTGGTTTGACTATGACCAGGGTGTACTAGGCCGCTGGTGCTTGCCAGGTCACCAGAAGGAATAGCGGCGCTAGTACTTCTCTGCTCCATAGGAGAGCCCTACGGTTCTTGCACCTCAACAGCAGAAGAAGATCGGGGTCTGGTACGCCTGACCTTGGCAGGGACCACAACTCCGTCGTCAGAGCTATCTGTCATGGAGCCGCTGTCGTCTACAGGATCGTATTCTGATGCCACTTTGAGCTATAAATTTAGTGGTACAGTAGTGAGACTCAGGTAAAAAAGCTCCTAGACTGTCAGCAACTGTATCAAAACGCTACCAAAAAAACTGTTAGCGATCGCAGGGATCAGGCCTGACTCTGCAAACGCTACAGTTATGTATTTAGTGTTTTGTAAGTGACAGTGATCAATCAATACTGCACTTGGGTGGGCTGGGCGAAGGGGCAAAATGCAGGTGCTATCAGGTATCTGGGCTGATCCCGCTAACACTGCGTTTTTGGGAACCCTAAACTGCTGGGGACGCTAGTATAGATCTGATCAGATCCGTTCAGATACTATACCACTAAGGGAGGTGTATGCTGCGTGCATGGGTGTTAGCGGTACTGGCACTAATCTGATGCTGCCTGGGGCGACGCAGACCCTAACTGACCCTAAAACCTAACTAATATCACCCGCCAGGCGATCAGGGGGTTAAACCTTTATTGGGTAATAAACGGTGGGTATAAAAAACAAACTAACCAGCGTCACCCATAACAATTATACGGTGATCACTGGTGAAATGGTTAACTAGTGGGCAATCAGGGGGTTAAAACCTTTATTAGGTAGTATATGGGGGTACCTGACGGTATAAAAAGCTGAAGATGAACCTAAATACCGTCTGAATACATGAGGAGAAGAGATCTGGACGTTCCCACTAGATGTGTCATTCCTCGGTCCGGTGGACATCATCACAGCTGTTCCAGTCTAGAGGAGATATCTTTGGAGATCTAGGACCGCTATCACTACCTGGGAGAACCATCCATCTGGATCTCTAAGCCTGTTTGATTCGGTGTCATTGGCATACGAATCCACCTGCTCCGGTAAGAGTGTTTACACCTTCTTCACTTCAAGAGCTATTATTAGATGAATTGCATGTCGGAGGATCTCCTCAGTCTCATTGGATTTGTCATCCATCTCACTGTTTGGACTCCATCACCTTTTTATGTTTTTTCATATATACATTGCACTGGATCATACCCTTTCATCATTGAACTTTCTTAGTTCACACATATGTGTTTTATATACATATTTTGTTTTAGCGCTGCATTTTTCACATGAATCTAAATACTTACCTGGCTAACTAGCGTCACCTGTGACCCTAATACGGCAATCAGAAAAAAGATTGCTTAGTGACACTGGTGACAGGGGATGAAAGGGTTAACTGGGGGTAATCAAGGGGTTAAACTTTTATTAGGGGGGTACCCTAGACATAAAGGGGCCTACCACTAACTGCCCTAACACTTATTACAGTCACAAATGACACCAAATGCAGTGATCAATAAAACAATAAACACTGCAATCGGTGACACTATGACTGGGGGTGCAGGGGGTGATCAGGGGGAGGGGGGTTTATGTGCCTACGTGTACTGGTGTTAGTGTAGTGTTGGTGCAGACTTACATTGATGTCTTCTCTCCTCGGGCGCCGTAACGAAAAGGCTGCATGAGGAGAGATTACATCACTTCCTCTGCTTCTGTTTACATTACAGAAGCAGAGGAAGCTTCTCATTCGTCAGGAGCGATCGCGAGGGGGTGGCCATGAATCGGTGGCCTCCACCTCAGCACGGATCGCTCCTGGAACGAAACCGACCGCCGCAGGCACCGGAGGGGGGGGGGGGCATTGGGCCCCCCGCCCGCTGGGAGGCAGGGATGTACAGGTATGCCCATTTGCCTGCCCGTGCCATTCTATCAACTTACATCGTCGTGCGGTGGTCAACAACTGGTTAAAGGAGATGGGAGTATAAACGCCGATTTACCAAATATGTATTTGAGCAGTTAGTCAATGGTTATACTCCTTTGAGGCAAAGAAAGACTCCATTCACACATGTCTAGCTACGGTTTCAGCATTATTTTTCAAAGTAGTCCAGTGCTGTTTGGTTAACCAGTTCAGGTGTGATTCAGGTGCAAATTTTTACTTAAAAACGCACCTGAACCAGACTAAAAATGCACAGGACTCTTTTCAAAAATGCACCATGGCCTGCCCACAGATATGTGAACTGGCTCCATAGTGAAGGCTGCCGATTCACATGTCGTACGAATTAAATGCGGATCAAAACGCATCCAATTCGCATATATGTGAATCCAGCCTAAAGCAGAACTAAACCCTCCTATTCTTTACAGAGGTACAGAGAGGAGGAGTTTCAGAAGCGGAGTAAGTATAGAGCGCAGCACATCATATCTGCTTGCAGACAGCAAGGTACCATGACATAAGTAGGCCTTAGAAATTGAAAGTAAACCAAAATAATGACCAGAAGGGAAGCTGCAAAGCATGTAGGGAATCCAGGAAGTTGTTCAAAGAGATGCCCAGCAGATAGACAGCACTTTCAAAGGAAAGGAGATTTTTTTTTAAGACCGTTTATATTGGATTGTCAAAAATTTCTGTATTGCTATTACAATGCTAATGTTCTAAAACGAAAGTGTATGCTGCACCTATAGAAATGTTGTCATTTTGTTAGGTGATCAATAGGGGTCTCCTATCCTCTGATAGTGCTGTTGTGGGGGAGTGTGCTGCTCTGTGTTGCCACTTTTTAAATGGATTTAAAAATACAAGGCATTTATATGGATGTAGCATTTGGAGGAAATTGATAAAGTTCTGGCATACATACCCCTTCAACATCAGACTTTCCATTAGGGTTCTTTTTTGTTGACAAGTAGGGCAACCTGTTGAATACTGGGAAAGTATTGCATGGAACCTGACTTGAAGTCTGCTCAGAGTTCCTGCATCTATTGGCCAACTGTGGCCTGATTGCAAAACTCCCAGCAGCAAATAGTAAAAATTTTTGGCAGCTAAAGATGCAATTTGCCAATATTTTGATGGAAACTAACCATATTTTCACACCAGGCTAAATTGTAGTTCGTTGGTATGTAGATTAAGGCCTCTTTCACACGGGCTGTCTGAAAAACTGACAGGCGGACCTCATCGGACACTGAATTTTCCTCAATGGAGCGGCAGATGTCAGGCTGACATCTGGCACCATCCGATCCGATCCTGCCCGCCAAAAACAGATGGATGGTGGTCCCATTTTCCATCCGCCTGCCGGATTGGTTAGCACCAGATTGAAACGGACAGGTGGCCCATTTCCATCTGATTGGTCCATTGAGGAGAGGCGGACTGTGTCCTGTCTTCTCTACATAGCGAAGCGAACACGGACCTGTCATCCGCCGATCCCCACTGAGCAAGCGGCTTCCACATAGCGGAGGTGCCCATGTGAAAAGTAAGCAAGTCCATGCTTTTTCCTATCGTGATAATGTTTGTAATTCTTATAACGTTGTACTCTTACTGATTTTAGCCTGACTTAGAACTCTGTAGTAATAGCAACAAAGAAAAGGCCTAAACTCAAATTGATTCATTTGTACTTGTAAATTGCCCATGTCAACACTGTATATATTTTTCCCCACAAGCTCATCTACTGATCTGCGATTCAGCATGGCTTTGTGTGATCAAGAAAAACTTTACCGACAAAAAAGAAAGAACACGGTCATCAATGGAATTAAGAAACTTTTGGGACCTGAAAAAAGCAAAGACCTGCATTCAGCTTCAAGAGATGTATGTTTTTTTTTTTTTTTTTTTTTTTTTAGGTTATAGCTTTTTACCTGTGCTGTGTTTTTGCTTTTTAAAATGTTTACTTTACTAACTGGTTCTACAGTAATTTTACTAAAATTATATTTGTAAACTAAAATTCTAAAGCTTCTTGGGACATGTGATTGTTACTGTCGCCCACTAGGGATGAGCTTTGTGTTCGAGTCGAACCCATGTTCGACTCGAACATCGTCTGTTCGCCCGTTCGCCGAATTGCGAACGATATGGGCCGTTCGCGCCAAATTCGTGTGGCGCGTCACAGCCCATAATTCACTGCGGCATCGCAGTGCATTGCTGGCTGATGATTGGCCAAGCATGCACTATGACCCGCATGCTTGGCCAATCACAGCGCCATCTGAACAGAGAGCCGTAATTGGCCAAAGCCAAGGAGGCTTTGGCCAATTATGGCTCAGGGGATTTAGTACACGCCCCACACTATATAAGGCTGCCTGCACGGCGGCCCTGTGTAGTGTGTGTTCCGGCGTTCAAAGAGACAGAGAGACAGTGTCATTTGATTTAAGTTAGATAGATTAAGCAGGACAGTCAGTGAGCTAGCTGCACTTACAGTGTATTGTGTGTATATATGTATATATATATATATATATATATATATATATATATATATATATATATATATATATATATATATATATATATATATATATATATATGCATCCCAGGTGTTCTGTGTGTGTATATGTGTGTGTGTATATATATATATATATATATATATATATATATATATATATATATATATATATATATATATATATATATATATATATATATATATATATATATATATATATATATATACACACTGTATTCAGTTTAGCTAGATCCGTTCCTGTTATCTTCCTACTGGCAGGCTTGTCTTGTTTCAGTATTTACAACTACCTGAAGAAAATTGCTGGTGTTCTTTTGATCCTATTAGTACCACAGTCAGGCAGCTAGACTATTTACAGTTGGTGTAGTGCGTCCTCCTCACAGTGTTCAGTTAAAGCTACAAGTTAGTATAGTGTGACCTCTGCAAAGTGTTCAGCTAAAACTACAAGTTAGTGTAGTGCATCCTCCTCAGTGTTCAGCTAAAGCTACAAGTTAGTTTAGTGTGACCTCTGCACAGTGTTCAGCTAAAGCTACAAGTTAGGGTAGTGCATCCTCCTCACAGTGTTCAGCTAAAGCTACAAGTTAGTGTAGTGCGTCCTCTGAACAGTGTTCAGCTAAAACTACAAGTTAGTGTAGTGCGTCCTCCTCAGTGTTCAGCTAAAACTACAAGTTAGTGTAGTGCGTCCCCCTCACAGTGTTCAGCTAAAACTACAAGTTAGTGTAGTGCGAGCTCTGCACAGTGTTCAGCTAAAGCTACCTGTAGAAGGTTGGTGGTGTTTTCCTGATCCTATCACTACCGCAGGCAGCTAAATAAGCTACAAGTTCGTTTTTTGCGAGCTCTGCACAGTGTTCAGCTAAAGCTACCTGTAGAAGGTTGGTGCTGTTCTTATACTACAGGCAGGCAGTTGGTTTTGCTAGCTGCTGTATCTATCTATCTATCTATCTATCTATCTATCTATCTATCTATCTATCTATCTATCTATCTATCTATCTATCTATCTATCTATCTATCTATCTATCTATCCCAGCTTAGTGCAGCTACAGGCCATTAGTATGTCTGGAAGGCCAACAAGAAGAGGCAGACAGTCACAGGCCAATAAAAGAGGGCAAGCAGGCTCTGTGTCTAGAGGCAACAGTGCTGGTCATGGAGACGGTGCATCCTCATCAGCACGTGGTCGTGGGACACGCTTGGCCTTTTTTTCGGTAGCTGGCCGCGTTGAGCCGCAACATGCGGAAGACTTGGTCGAGTGGATGACCAAGCCATCCTCATCCTCCTCATCCTCCTCATCCTCTTTCACCCATGCTCAGGGTACTTTGTCTGGCAAAGCTGCTGCCAACGCGGCCTCTTCCCTCGGGTCAATGGCATCAGTGACTCCTTCCCTAGCCCCACCATGTCCTCCTGAGGAGTCCCTCGAACTGTTTGACCACAGTGTTGGGTACATGCTCCAGGAGGATGTCCAGCGTTTAGAAGGCTCTGATGATGATACTGAGCTAGATGAAGACAGTAATGTGAGCACGGACAGAGGGGGTGCCCAAGAAGGACAGCAATCTGGCAGTCATGCTCCCCCTGCTGCAGCATACTGCCAGGTTTGCTCCAGTGATGAGGAGGGAGGGGATGATGAGGTCACTGACTCAACGTGGGTGCCTGATAGGAGAGAGGAGGAGGAGGCACATCACCAACGAGGCAGGATGCCCTCCAGGGGCCAGCCTAAGGGCAGCACACTGACTGCATCACACCACAAAGCCCCACAAGTGCAGGGCGCTGCTGTCTCTGCGCGTTATTCCAAAAGTTCTGTGGTGTGGGCCTTTTTTGAGACGAGTGCATCAGATCGCACCGCTGCTATTTGCAACATATGTCTCAAGCGTATCTCGCGTGGCCAAAACATCTCCCGCTTGGGCACCACATGCTTGACCAGACATATGTTGACCTGCCATGCAGTTCATTGGCTAGCGTATCTAAAAGACCCACACCAAAGAACAAAGAGGACCTCTCCTTGCTCCTGATCAGCTGAGATCTCCAACCCCACTATACCTTCAGTCCTCTCTGAGACCTGCACTGAGAGGAATGAAGGTGTAGAATTAGGTGTGTACTTGTGGGCAATCTGCTTTCGGTACAACAACGTCAGATTGTTCCAGGCAAATTTCCCTGCCCCAGCTGCTGCACCGCCAAAAGAAGTTCGCTCCCAGCCATCCACATGCCCAGCGGTTAAATGCTAGCTTGGCAAAATTGCTAGCACTTCAACTGCTGCCTTTTCAGTTGGTAGACTCTGCCTCCTTCCGTGAGTTTGTGGAATGTGCGGTTCCTCAGTGGCAGGTACCCACACGCCCCTTTTTCTCACGGAAGGCGATTCCGGCTCTCTACCGGCATGTGGAAGGCAATGTCCATGCCTCGCTGGACAGGGCGGTCAGCGGTAAGGTGCATATTACCGATGACTCATGGTCCAGCAGGCATGGACAGGGACATTACCTAAATTTCACCGCGCATTGGGTGACTCTGCTGGCAGCTGGGAAGGATGCAGGACAAGGTGCAGTAGTGTTGGAGGTTGTTCCGCCACCTCGCCTCCAAAATGCCACTACTAATTATTGTGACACACCTCTCTCCTCCACCCCCTCCTCTTCTTCTTCCTCCATGGCCTCTTCCTGTGCTTTGTCCTCAGAACCAGCGGTGCTCTGTAGCCGTTCAAGGGGCTACACAAGTAGGCAGGCCAAAAGATGCCATGCGGTGCTTGAGCTGGTGTGCTTGGGGGACAGGAGCCACACTGGGGCAGAGGTTCTGTCAGCTCTGCAGGGGCAGGTTCAGAGGTGGTTGACGCCACGCCAACTTAAGGCAGGAATGGTGGTTTGCGACAATGGCACCAACCTCCTCTCTGCCCTCCGACAGGGACAAATGACCCATGTGCCCTGTTTGGCTCACGTCCTTAACTTGGTGGTGCAGCGGTTCTTGGGCAGGTACCCGGGCTTACAGGATGTCCTGAGGCAGGCCAGGAAAGTCTGTGTGCATTTCCGCCGGTCATATAATGCCAGTGCTCGGCTGGCAGACCTCCAAAAGGAGTTTAACCTGCCCAAGAACCGCTTAATCTGTGACATTCCCACCAGGTGGAACTCAACGTTGGCCATGCTGCAGCAGCTGCACACGCAGCAGAGGGCCATCAATGAGTACCCGTGCGACTATGGCACCAGGACAAGGTCAAGGGAGCTTGTTTTTTTTTTCCCCACGCAAGTGGGCCATGATCAGGGATGCATGCACTGTCCTGTCACCATTTGAGGAGGCCACGAGGATGTTGAGCAGTGACAGTGCATGCATCAGTGACACTGTCCCCTTTGTCCACCTGTTGGAGCACATGCTGCGTGGAATAATGGACAGGGCACTTGAGGCAGAACAAAGGCAGGAAGAGGAGGACTTTCTTAGCTCTCAAGGCCCCCTTTATCCAGACAGTGTTCCTACGTGCCCGCCGATCACACAGGGAGAGGAGGAGGAGGAGGATTGTGTCAGTATGGAGGTGGAGCCTGGCACTCAGCATCAGCAGCAGTCTTTAAGGGATCAGTCCCAAGAAACACATGGACTTGTACGTGGCTGGGAGGAGGTGGCTGCGGACCATGTCATCCTTAGTGACCCAGAGGACTCCGGACCGAATGCCTCAGCAAACCTATGCTGCATGGCCTCCCTGATCCTGCAAAGCCTGCGTAAGGATCCTCGTATTCGTGGTATCAAGGAGAAGGACCAATACTGACTGGCAACCCTCCTTGATCCACATTACAAGGGTAAGGTTGTGGACCTTATCTTCCCGTCGCAGAGGGAGCAGAAGATGAAACATCTTCTGGAGGCCTTGCAGAAAGGTCTGTGCAACGCGTTCTCAGAGACTGGGAGGTTACAAACTCCTGTTTCTGGACAACGTGTTGCTGAGGCTTCGGTCAGTCAAAGAAGGAGCGGTGGAGAAGGTGGGGCCGTCTGACTGATGCGTTCAGACAATTTTTTAGTCCGCAGCCCCAAGGTATGATCGGTTCCAGCAACCATCGCCAGCGTCTGTTTTACATGCTGCAGGAATACCTAGGGGCAAGATCTGACTTGGACACCTTTCCCAGCGAAAATCCTCTCGGTTACTGGGTCTTGAGGATTGATCACTGGCCATAGCTTGCACAGTATGCAATTAAGCTACTGGCTTGTCCTGCATCCAGCGTTCTTTTGGAACGCACATTCAGTGCTGCTGGAGGCTTTGTAACCGATCACAGGGTGCGTCTGTCCACCGACTCGGTCGATCGACTGACCTTCATAAAAATGATTCAGTCTTGGATCACCACCAGCTACCAAGCACCTGATGCTGATGTAACCGAATATTTTTTTTTTAAATCTCAGATCCCTTCAAAGACTGCCTATGCTGATGCTGAGTGACTATCCTGAGTATCCTCTTCCTCCTCAATGATCACGCTGATTGCTTGTAAGAACATTTTTGGTTCTGGGCGCCGCCACCAGTGCCTAATGCCGCGTACACACGAGCGGACATTACGGCGGACTTTGCCCGGCGGACTTTTCGACGTACTTTCCGACGGACTTTGTGAATGAACGGACTTGCCTACACACAATCCACCAAAGTCCGTCGAATTCGTACGTGATGACGTACGACCGGACTAAAACAAGGAAGTTCATAGCCAGTAGCCAATAGCTGCCCTAGCGTGGCTTTTTGTCCGTCGAACTAGCATACAGACGGCGGACTTTTCGACCGGACTCGATTTCAACGGATAAATTTAAAACAAGTTTCAAATCTAATTCCGTCGAACTTTTGAGAAAACAAAGTCCGCTGGAGCCCACACACATCGAATTGTCCGACGAAATCCAGTCCGCCGGGCAAAGTCCGCCGTAATGTCCGCTCGTGTGTACGCGGCATAAGGCCCAATTTTTCAGCCCCTGTTTAACAGGAGCTTGTAATTTCAATTTTTGATGCAATACTTTGCAGCAGGGCTCGTTCCTGTGTTCCAACTAGAGTATCTGTGAGGGGTTGCAGTGTTGTGGCACCAGCACCAGTGCCTAAGGCCTAATTTTTCAGCCCCTGTTCAACAGGGACATGTAATTACAATTCTTGATCTAATATTTCACAGCAGGGCCCTGTGAGGGCTTATAGTGTTGTGGCCACAACACCTATATAGGTATATAGGGCAGGCCCCTACTTTCAAACATCCAACTTACAAACGACGACTCCTTGCAAACGGAAGGAGACAACAGGAAGTGAGATGAAATCTACCCCTAGGAAGGGAAATTCTCTCCTGTAAGAGTTAATATGGGAAAAACATTTCTCCTTTCCACTGATGCTTTATCACCAATCCTTGTTTCACAAAAAAACCCCAAATTTTCAAAAAACATTTGTCATTGGGACAAAAAGTGAGGTGAAATCTTCTGAAGAGGAGCACAGACAGCAAAACAAATGTCACAGGGGTGATAACCCTTCCCTATGTTTTCCAAAAAGCTTAAAATAGATTTTTTTGGCTGGAGCTAAACACGTTAAAAATGTACCAGTTCAAAATTACAAACAGATTCTACTTAACAACAAACCTACAGTCCCTGTCTTGTTTGCATCGCCTGTATACTGCTGTTTCCTTTTTTAATTTGGGTGCGGGGTTCCGCTTAATAACCATACAAGACCCAAAGGGCCTGGTAATGGACTGGGGGGTACCCATGCCGTTTGTCTTACTGATTTTCATCCATATTGCCAGGACCTGACATTACATTAAAGCCGCAAGCAGTTTTAAATGACTTTTTTTCCTTTAAAAATGACATTTTGTGCAGGGACTGTTCTAAGCACGGGAAACATGCGCCACTTTATAGGCATACTATAGACACACCCCAGGTACGATATTTAAAGGAATATTTCACTTTTTTTTTCTTTTTTTTTTTTTTACTTTAACCACTTGCCGACCGGGCCATAGCCGAAAGACGGCAACAGCGCGGTCGGCTAGTTCTGGGTGGACGTCCATGGACGTCCTCCCAGAATACTGCTCTCGCGCGCCCCCTGGGGCGCGCACCCGAGAACTTCCGTGACCGCTGGGTCCAGAGGACCCGGCGCATCACGGATCACGGTAAACGGCCGCTGATCGCGGCCGTTTACCATGTGATCGCTCCGTCAAATGACGGAGCGATCACATGTCAACAGACCGGCGTCATCTCATGACGCCGGTTCCTCCCTCCCCTCTCTGTACCGATCGGTACAGTGCGAGGGGAGAGGGGGAGGGATCGGATGGCAGCACCGCTGTGGGCTGCATGTGTAGTGCCCACAGCGGTGCTCAGTGACATTTGCAGTCACATCCATCCATCCCTCAATGCTCAGCCAACCCTGCAATACTCTGCATAACACCCTGCAATACTCTGCATAACACCCTGCAATACTCTGCATAACACCCTGCAATACTCTGCATAACACCCTGCAATACTCTGCATAACACCCTGCAATACTCTGCACTATACCCTGCAATACTCTGCATAACACCCTGCAATACTCTGCACTATACCCTGCAATACTCTGCATAACACCCTGCAATACTCTGCATAACACCCTGCAATACTCTGCATAACACCCTGCAATACTCTGCATAACACCCTGCAATACTCTGCACTATACCCTGCAATACTCTGCATAACACCCTGCAATACTCTGCATAACACCCTGCAATACTCTGCATATCACCCTGCAATACTCTGCATATCACCCTGCAATACTCTGCATAACACCCTGCAATACTCTGCATAACACCCTGCAATACTCTGCATAACACCCTGCAATACTCTGCATAACACCCTGCAATACTCTGCATAACACCCTGCAATACTCTGCATAACACCCTGCAATACTCTGCATAACACCCTGCAATACTCTGCATAACACCCTGCACTACTCTGCAATATACCCGGGCACTACTCTGCAATATACCCCGCAATACTCTGCAATATACCCCGCAATACTCTGCAATATACCCCGCAATACTCTGCAATATACCCCGCAATACTCTGCAATATACCCCGCAATACTCTGCAATATACCCCGCAATACTCTGCAATATACCCCGCAATACTCTGCAATATACCCCGCAATACTCTGCAATATACCCCGCAATACTCTGCAATATACCCCGCAATACTCTGCAATATACCCCGCAATACTCTGCAATATACCCCGCAATACTCTGCAATATACCCCGCAATACTCTGCAATATACCCCGCAATACTCTGCAATATACCCCGCAATACTCTGCAATATACCCCGCAATACTCTGCAATATACCCCGCAATACTCTGCAATATACCCCGCAATACTCTGCAATAGCCCGCAATACTCCGCAATTTTTAACCAGTTCCCGCCCACAGTCATATGACGTCCTTGACTTTGAGCGGGTATATCTGAATGATGGGTGCAGCTACAGGCATCATTCAGATATCAGCTTTTTCAGCCAGCGATTTCCTACACCATAGGAATGATCATAGCTGCTGTTCCACTGCTTGATCATTCTTATGGGAGGCGAGAGGGGACGCCCCCCCCTTCCCGCCACCCTCCGGTGCTTCTACTGACTCACCGCTACGATCGAAGCCAAGATCTTTTTTTTATTATTATTTCAGGCTTCCCAGCCTAGAGGTGAGATGTGGGGTCTTATTGACCCCATATCTCACTGTAAAGAGGACCTGTCATGCCATATTCCTATTACAAGGATGTTTACATTCCTTGTAATAGAAATAAAAGTGATCAAAAAATTTTTTGGGGGGGAAAAAGTGTCAAACTAAAATAAATAAAGTAAAATAAACAATAAAAAAAAAAAAAAAAAAATTTAAAGCGCCCATGTCCGTGTGCTCGCATGCAGAAGCGAACACATACGTAAGTCCCGCCCACATATGAAAACGGTGTTCAAACCACACATGTGAGGTATCGCTGCGATCGGTAGAGCGAGAGCAATAATTTTGACCCTAGACCTCCTCTGTAACTCAAAACATGTAACCAGGAAAAAATTTTAAAGCGTCACCTATGGAGATTTTTAAGTAGCGACGTTTGGCACCATTCCACGAGAGTGTGCAATTTTGAAGGGTGACATGTTGGGTATCTATTTACTTGGCGTAACTTCATCTTTCACATTATGCAAAAACATTGGGCTAACTTTACTGTTTTTTTTTTTTTTTTAAAGCACAAAACTGTTTCTTTCCCCAAAAAAACGCGTTCGAAAAATTGCTGCACAAATACCGTGCGAGATAAAAAGTTGCAACAACCGCCATTGTATTCTCTAGGGTCTTTGCTAAAAAAAATATATATAATGTTTTGGGGTTCTATGTAATTTTCTAGCAAATAAATTATGATTTTTACATGTAGGAGAGAAATGTCAGAATTGGCCTGGGCGCTCCAGAACGCCTGGAGGTGCTCCCCTGCATGTTGGGCCTCTGTATGTGGCCATGCTGTGTAAAAGTCTCACATATGTGGTATCGCCATACTCGGGAGTAATAGCAGAATGTGTTTTGGGGTGTAATTTGTGGTATGCATATGCTGTGTGTGAGAAATAACCTTCTAATATGACAATTTTGTGAAAAAAAAAAAAAGAAAAAAATAATCTTGATTTTGCAAAGAATTGTGGGAAAAGATGACAATTTCAAAAAAACTCACCATGCATCTTTCTAAATACCTTGGAATGTCTTCTTTCCAAAAAGGGGTCATTTGAGGGGTATTTGTACTTTTCTGGCTTGTTAGGGTCTCAAGAAATGAGATAGGCCGTCAGTAATTCAGGTGTGATCAATTTTCAGATATTGGCACCGTAGCTTTTGGACTCTCTAACATTCACAAAGACCAAATAATATACACCAAGTTGTACTTATTTTTACCAAAGATATGTAGCGGTATAAATTTTGGCCAAAATTTACGAAGAAAAATTACTAATTTGCTAAATTTTATAACAGAAACAAAGAAAAATTCATTTTTTTACCAAATTTTCAGTCTTTTTTCTTTTATAGCGCAAAAAATAAAAAACCCAACGGTGATTAAATACCACCAAAAGAAAGCTCTATTTGTGTGAAAAAAAGGATAAAAATTTCATATGGGTAAAGTGTTGTATGACTGAGTAATTGTCATTCAAAGTGTGAGAGCACCGAAAGCTGAAAATTGGTCTGGTTAGGAAGGGGGTTTAAGTGCCCAGTGGTCAAGTGGTTAAGCACCATTAAAATCACTGCTCCCGAAAAAACGAACATTTTTAAAAGTTTTTTTTGCATTGATACATGTCCCCTGGGGCAGGACCCGGGTCCCCAAACCCTTTTTAGGACAATACCATGCAAATTAGCCTTTAAAATGAGCTCTTTTGATTTTGAACGTTCGAGTTCCATAGACGTCAATGGGGTTCTAACGTTCGTGCAAATTTTCGGTCCGTTTGCAGGTTCTCGTGCGAACCGAACCGGGGGGTGTTCGGCTCATCCCTATCGCCCACCTTGAACAATTCCCATGCCATCCCATCTGGTTTTTCTTTAGGTTGCTGCAAAATGCTTATAACAGAAATATGATGCACCACAAAAAATAAAATTACTGGTTATCCTGTGAAATTCAAGTTCTCATTTGAACAAAAATTAGTTGCTTTAAAAAATGTAGCTGGCCATACATTATACAATTTTCTTTTCAATTTCCCTTTGGTTTACCTTCAACTATGTAGTGCAAGGGCCTGCCTGATTGCATATAATTTGAATGCATTTAGGTTTGACCTCCATATTATATGGTTTTGGTAAATCTAAAGGAAAGTTGCACTAGAAAATTGTATAATATATGGCCAAAGATTAATCAGATTATCGGTGGTAACTGTATTAATGAGATTATAGAGACTGGTCTGGTTTCATATTTCTCATTTCCATTTTAATGTACACAGCACTAAAAAAAGGTGATTAAAGACTCAGTCTACCCTACCCAAACTGATAGACAGTTTAATTACTCAGCATCTTCCAAAAACAGAAAAAATGTTTCTTATATTTGTAGAGAACTCTAATGTTTAGTTGCTCTGCCACTGTCATTGCAGCACTTTGCCTGTTGAATTTTTTATTTAGTTTTTTGCTATGGATAATACAAAAAAAATGGGAACAACTGAAAGGTGAAAAGGCCCACCCTGGTACTTGAAGGAACTGTGGTGGATATATCTAATCTCACCCCTGGAGACCTCAAAACCTAGAAAAGTCTGTGTCCCCAAGAAATAAAATAATTTGTGCCATCAAAAATAAAAAAATAATACTTTTAGGTAGATTGACCATTTTGATTAAAATTGGAAATTAGTCTGTTAAACCTAAATGGTTAGTTTACTTTAGGGAAATTTAATTTTCTATGAGGCAGAACTGTTGTTCACCAAGCCATAACACTGCTTTGCTCTGAATGTTTTTGTAAACGAGCCTTATGATCCTCACCCCCGCTCATTTTTGAATGAATTGTGGGTTCTTTTAAACAAGAGGGGAAGTTGCAGAGTATAAAATATTGTGGTGAGTGGTTTAAGTCTCCCTTAAAGCATTCTGAATTGGCTACAGTGGATTACCTAAATAGTATAAAACTATAGATATATTGGGTGGATTGTCTGACTCTCATGCAATGCATGTTCCACTAAATAAACCTAATGGTACTTCCTAATGTGAATTTCCCTCTCTAGAAATGGCCTGTCTTTATTCAGAATGTACATCCAATGTTCAGTGCACAATGGATGATCTCCCTATGACTGCCTTTGAGGCACTATTTGGAACTGTTAGTCTGTCTCTATTCATTTCTTTTCTTTGCATGTAAAATGGGCATGCTTCTTATTTTTTGCCATTTCCACTAAAGGCAGATCAATTCATCTCCCTTTACTTCTTGAAACTGTCTAGAACTTTTGAGTCTGCAACCTGGCACATGTGACAGGAACTTCCCAGGATGTAGCTGTGAGGCCTGGTTAAATCACCAGTACCTTATTCCACCAAGGAGTGGAAAAACCGTAATCGTAAGTAAGAGCAAAACTGTTTTTTTCTTTTAAAGTGGTACTAAAGAAAAACAATTCTTTTTTTCTACTTACCTAAGCCCTCTCTCAATCCAGCACTGTGTCTGTTTGCAGTGGCGCTAGGCTTTTTTCCTCTTCTCACAGGACACAAAGGACACGCCATTGGCTCCTGCTGCTTTCAATCAAATCCTGGGAGGAAGGAGCAGGAGGTGGGGCCGAGCCACGCTGTATGTGTATATGGACTCACTTAGCAGGGCTTAGGGGTGCGCCTGTACGTGTGGCGCACAGGAGGAGCCAAGAGCGCCGACAGGGAATCCCAGAAATGGAGGTTTGGGGCCGCTCTGTGCAATACCATTGCACAGAGCAGATAAGTATACCATGTTTATTATTTTAGGAAAAAAACATTAAACCTTTACAACTGATTTAACTATGAATGTAAGATGATTTCATATCAGCATACAGAGCTGAATGCTGATGTGTTTTTTTATGAAAGATGGGAAAGGACAACTTTAACTATTTGATAATAAATTGAGAAGCCTATAAAATTGTTCATGTATTACACAAAGTGAGACCCTATTTTTGTGCAAGAAATTTGTCCTCATGTATAGCCAGCAGATAATGTAATGTGAATGGTCAAAAATATGGTAAACAGCAATCTCCATGATTCTTTGTATTATTAGGGTTTTAAGGCAAATGTTATTATCTTTTAGGTACCTGTCATTGCAGTTTTAGGCTCTGGAGGTGGATTCCGTGCAATGGTTGGCTTCTCTGGAGTCATGAAGGCTCTGTTTGAATCAGGGGTTTTAGACTGTATAACGTACATTGCTGGATTGTCTGGATCTACATGGTAAATTGCATGTTCTTTTATCATTATTATTATATTTAAAAAAATATGTGTTTTGATATAATATTATAAAATAAAGTCAGTGCAAAAAATCCAATATTTAAAAATACAAGCAGCTGAACACTGAAGGTAAACATAAAAAAAGTCAAAGTACATAGGAAGTAGTGCAGCGCTATACCCAGAAGTTCAAATATTACTAATAAAAGTCCCTTTAAATTTAAATCCAAAAGTTGATAGAGAAAAGGTCTCCTCTGTAGTGGTCTAAGTGCTCATGACAGTCCATGCAGTGCTATACATCCGTGATTCCACCACCAGCTAGCCAAACCGCTCACCTCAGCATATGGACCCCTGAGCTAACAGACGGGTCAAAACAGCATTTACCACTCTCAGTGGATAAAGATGGAGACTTGCATGGGCAGATGGTCACACGATATAAAGGCAGCACTCAGTAATTGATGATCATGTTCACATGCAATAAAGTACTCACATACACAGCACTACACCCTAGTGCTGGGATAAAGGTAAAATGGCATCAAAGGATAATGTCAAGTAGTAATGGTGGCTGCAGTGATGTCCAAGGAGTTCCTTGGACATCACTGCAGCCACACACATCAGCCGAGGCAGCTAAAATCCCAGCAAAAGCAACAGCCTTGATAAATTCAGCCAGGAGGGCACTATGGCTCAGAGTGGATGGGGGATGTCGCCTCCAAAAACAAATTATGTGGTATCCGTTTCACAGACAAGCTTCTCTTTGGACCAGGTCTGTAACAAGTACTTGACAGGTTAGCAGACAGAAAAAAGGGGCAAAGCAAAACACCTTTTTTGTCAGCAGAAAAAAAAGATACAAGCAAAGCGAAACTAGGAAGAGATGGTCCTTTCAAAGGAGGAAGAATAGGAAAGACTTCATCCTTAAGCCTTGGGGCAACACCAAAAAACAATGACGCCCAGCAGATGGGTGGTGGGCTCTCGGCATTCATAGACAAATGGCGAGAAATCCCCATGAACAAGTTTGTCCTTCACATGGTAGAAAGAGGTTATTCCATAGAATAGCCTACTATTAGCCTACTAACACAGAACGTCATTACTGCGGTTCCACAAGATGAACTAGCCAACGTTTTTTACTCGCACATCTTTGCCAGGAGAAAACCTCTGGGAAGTACAGTTCATTTTGAACCTAAAACCTCTCAACAAGAAAATAAGTACAAAAAGTTTTGACTGGAGTCCATCTATTCAGTAAGGAACTTACTACTGCCATGGGCCTTTATGGCCATGGTAGATTTACAGGATGCCTACCTGTACATACCAATAAACAGAGACCGCCACAAGTTTCTAAGATTTGCGATACAGGGTCCAAAGGCTGCCCTGCACTTCCATTACAACTCCTTGCCCTTCAGAATTTCATCAGCACTCAGAATATTCACCAAAATACTGGCAGAGGCACTAAAGGGCTTAAGACTAGAAGGCATAGGAGAGTCGTACCATACCTGGGCAGCCTCCTTTTTCGCCAACACAAAAGAGACCTTGGCAGCCAACCTCCAATCAAGTGTCAATTATCTAAAGGATTTAGGGTGGATAATAAACAAACAAAAATCCCACCTAATTTCCAGTCAAAGAATAAACTACCTAGGGCATGTGCTAGACGCAAGAGAAACAAAGATCCTTTTACCACAGAACAAGGTAGCAAGACTAACGGAAGAGATCAAGACCTTATGTCTCCCCAACGCAGTTACCATCAGGAAGAGCATGAGGGTGCTGGGCCTCATGACCTCCTCCATACCAGCCATCACATGGGCACAGCTGCACACAAGACCGTTGCAGAACTTCATCCTGGCTCAGTGGGACGGAACCCACGCTCCATGGAGTCCTCGGTAACAATTCCGTGATCAAGGGCAGACCTTTCCCAATACAAACTGACTACGCTACAACCATAGCATACATAAACAGACATGGGGGAACCAGATCCCCTCAACTTATGTCTACAGCAGACACTATCCTGAAGGGGGCCAGAAGAAAACTTAGTCAATATCCGCCATACACCTGAAAGGGTCAGAGAACATCCTAGCCGAATACCTAAGCAGAAACCAGGTACGGCACACGGACATGGGTCGCTCAGATCTAGGGGACACCTTTGGTAGACCTATTCGCATTAAGACACAACAAGGTCCCAGGATTCTTTTACCTCTCCCCAGGGGATGGGTGAATTGGGCTTGAACGCCCTGGCACAAGACTGGTCATTCCCACTAGGGTATGCATTCCTTCCAACGATCCTAATCCCTAGGATCATCCAAAAAAATCAAGAGGGCTACGGTTATCCTGGTCGCCCCCTACTGGCCCGCAAAGAGCATAGTTCAGACATTCAATGAACATGAGCAGCCAGCCACACCTCCTATTGCCATACAAGCCAGAACTACTAACGCAGGGGCCAATCCAGCACCTGAACATCGAGATACTAAAGCTTTCAGCCTGGCTCCTGAAATGATAATGTTACAAAACAAAGGCCTGTCAGACAAATGGTGAAAATCATCTTAGCCAGTGGAAAGAAAGTCACACAGGCGATATACGAAAAGGTTTGTAGCTTGGTGCTCGGAAAAAGGAGGGCGGGAGGAAAGAATTATTCCGATCATCTTGGACTTTCTACAAGTGAGCGCAGATAGGAATATATTGCACAACACCTTAAAGGTACAGGTGGCAGCTTTATCCTCCTTCCTTGATGTAAGGCTAGCGGAAGATACGCTCATAAAGCGATTTCTCTTCTCGGTTAAAAAATCAAAACCTGCAAGTACTAAGAAATTCCCCTCATGGGACCTATCCACAGTATTGAAGGGGTTCCCTTTCACTCCATTTGAGCCTATAGACAAATGCTCAAACAAAACATTAACACTAAAAACGGTGGTATTGGTATCAGCAAGAAGAGTCAGCGAGGTTCAGGCACTGTCAATCCTGGAACCATACTGTACGATTCTGTAATCTCTCGCCTGACCCAGCCTTTCTACCGAAAGTCCCCTCAGCATTCCACAGGTCTCAGAGCATTATCATACCCTCCCATCCAGCTAACCTTCATCTCAACAAAAGTGAAAAATATGACAAAATAGGCTATCGGGATTCTTCTGACATCTATCTGGAAAGGACCAAAGACTGTTGGAAGACCTCATGACTTTGTCCTACACTCAGGGAAAATCAGAGGTCATCAAGCTTCAAAGAGCTCTATAGCGAGATGGTTCAAAATGGACATCACACTGGCATACCAGTCCCAAAACCTACATCTGCCAGAGGGAATTACAGCCCACTCTCCCAGAGCATGGGTCTCCTCCTTTGCAGAAAAAGCTGGGGCTACACTGGAGTAGATCTGCAGGGCAGCAACATCTCAGATGCTGCCCTGGAAGATGACTTGAGAAAACAGAGTTAGGTACCTGGTAACGCCTTTTCTTCCAGGGCAGCACTCATTCCCTCCCAAAAAAAGAGGCGGAAAAGGGGAAATTATCAGAGTTCAGTGGAAAAGCATGCTAATCGCCTGTTCCGTCGGTACTTTGATATTACTGAGGCATGCAGGTATGTGCAATCTTTTTATAATGGTGAACATTGTGTTTCCTTTGGGAGTAGCCCTATCTCTCAGATGCTGCCCTGGAAGACTTCCCAGAAAAGGAGTTACCATTTCCTAACTCTGTTTTTCATAGTTCAGCAATGCTGGTCATGACCATGGATAAAGAGATATCTTGTGGCATTTTCCTTGGGGGTAGTAAAGACCAGGTGTTTGTTGCCAGCAGTCAATAAGCTTTTATAACCCCCTATACACTGTGCTGTATTTATGCATCATGCTGCCCTAGCACTCCTAAATGATTAAACTCTTTTGTACAGGAGCTGCCCCTTATGTCATATGATTATTTTAATAAAAACTATGGCTAGAGTATGCTGTTGGAGGCAGCATAGAACCTGCTTTATATTCTGACCAATGTTTCGGTTGTACAGACCACCAAACAAAACATAGGAATGTTAAACTAGGTTAAAGTGGATGTAAACCCCATTCATGAAATCTGACCTATACATATACAGTGCCTTAAAATGTTCCACATTTTGTCATGTTACAATCAAAAACGTAAATATATATAAAAACATGATGAAATGTGGAAGATTTCAAGGAGTATGAATACTTTTTCAAGGCACTGTATATCTGTAATGTTTACCTATCTCTCTCAAAAGCCCTAAGTCCCGTTTCCTTCTGCTGCTCTGTTCCTCTGTTATCAGCATAACTTCTGACAAGTTCTCTGTCACAGGAGATAAAAGCAGCTGGGAATTTGTGTCGGAGAGGTAACTTGGAGACAGATAAGCAGAGAGCCTGTCTATTCACAGCACAGCTCTGCAAGTTTCTTCGTTACTTTAACTATGTGGAGGGGGGGGGTGTGCGCCTTTCCTCCAATCAGCTCACACGCAGTGTATGCCCAGGCTCCCCTCCTACTGCTGAAACAGTAAGTAAAATTTCTGTTACAAAGTACACTTTCTAAAGAGTCTAGAAAGCTGAAGACAGCAGATATACATGTAAAACTTAGGTAGGTAGATTTGTTTCATCTCTGTGTATCATCTGAGGCTATTCACTTCACTAGATATATGTGAGGGTTTACTACCACTTTAAGTATATATGTGAATCCGCTCCAATCACTATAAGAGTATTTACATATACACACCTAGATCTGAGGATTCTTGGATAAAAGTTCAATGTGCAATACACTATATCTTTATTGATCGGGTTACATAATATTTACAAATAGCACACCAAACAGTATTTACAACACAGTGTACAGTATAAGGCCTCACGCAAAACAAGGGAGAAAAATCTGGACGGCCGCACTTCCGTGAAGAAAAAAGAACTTTTATTGTGATAAAAAAATAAGGCCTCATGCACACTGGACATTTTTACAGCTCCTGTTTTGGCCATCGGGCATTTTTTTTTTCTGCAGCCAGTAAACTCCTCAGCATTTTATCCTGTGTGTCAATGCACACACAGGCTTTTATCAGCCTTTTTTGGCAGGGCCTTTTTTAGGTTGGAAAAAAACCTCAGAACTACCGCTTTTGAAGAGGAGTTTTTTAGCTGGAAAAACGCTAGAACGCTGTAAAATGCAGCTATCCGCCGTTTAGGCGCATTTTTGAGCCTCAAGCTTTTGTGGGAATATAGTCTTGCTAAAAAACACATATAACGGCAAAACGCTAATGCAAATATGTGGCAAATCTCACAGAATTCTACAGCTAACACTGCTGGTGCTTTTATAATGTCCAGTGTGCATGAAGTCTAATGCCCCGTACACACGATCGGATTTTCCGATGGAAAATGTCCGATCAGAGCGTGTTGTCGGAAATTCCGACCGTGTGTGGGCTCCATCGGACATTTTCCATCGGATTTTCCAACACACAAAGTTGGAGAGCAGGAGATAAAATTTTCCGACAACAAAATCCGTTGTCGGAAATTTCGATCGTGTGTACACAAATCCGACGGACAAAGTGCCACGCATGCTCAGAATAAATAAAGAGATGAAAGCTATTGGCCACTGCCCCGTTTATAGTCCCGACGTACGTGTTTTACGTCACCGCGTTTAGAACGATCGGATTTTCCGACAACTTTGTGCGACCGTGTGTAAACAAAACAAGTTTGAGCCAACATCCGTCGGAAAAAATCCTAGGATTTTGTTGTCGGAATGTCCGAACAAAGTCCGACCGTGTGTCCGCCCTATTAGAATGGTGGGTTACATGATATTTACTAATACACACTAAGCATATTTACAATACTGTGTACAGTACAAGTATGGAGTTACCGTAGTTTACCTCTCAGCTTCAGGTCTGGTCATACGGAGTGCTTTTGTGTCCCAGGATAAAGAATGCACAACTTTGTAACAGTTCATTGTAGCTCCCTCTCCTTTCTGTACATTGGCTAATATGCTCTGTAAATGGTCACTATGCCTTTCAAATGTAGATGAGTCACAGCCTGGAGGATCACTTTGAATGTGTAGCTGGGGAATCAGGTCTTTTTTTTTTTTTCCGTTTCCACTGGTTGAATAAAAAAAATTACTAATATATGCGCTGCCTAACACCAATTGGGAAACGAGAGTGATATAACATGTGGAGAAACACAATGGTTTAAATATATTCCCAAATATATAGATTGAATATATTACACAAGCTTAGGGTGGGCTACCTCATGGATTCAGCAATGGAACATACATGCACAATCAACGTCAGCATTGCTGCCTGTAGTCCCCACTGAAAGTACATGCTGCAAAAAATAAAACAAATTGGGAGACCTGACCAGAGCATTTTCACTCCATTAAAATGTGTTTTGAAATTCTATCAATGTGATTTTAGTGATTGGGTTTAAATCTACTTTAAATATCTATAAAAAGGCTTTTTTGTGTATTAAAATAAAAAAGATGTTGTACTTGCCTGCTCTGTGCAATGATATTGCACAGAGTGGTCTCCTACCAACTCTTTGGCAGCCCTCCACTGGCACTGTCCACTCCTCTTGCCTCTTCAGCAAGCCAGGTGTTAAGGAGGCACCCGAACATGCATGCTCTCAAGCCAGGCTGTGTACGTCCATAGACACACACTTTGCCGGCAAGCCATCCCCCCAGCTCCCCCCTCATTATAGTTTGACTGACCGCAACAGGAGCCTATGTCTCCCGTGGCCGCAGTGTCTACTGTGAAACTAGGAAGTGAGAGGAGCAACGCTGCAGTTGGGACAGAGCTGGATCAATGACAGGTGTCAGGTAAGTGTTTAAGGGGGAGGAGGAAAACGGGTATTGTGGCTTTCTTAAAACTTAATGCAGGGAATGCATTAAGGTAAAAAAAAATTTTACTTACCAAAGGCAAATAAGCTGTTCCCTTTTACAAATGGAATTTCCCCTTAGCTTAGTGAATGAAGTGAAGCTCTGCTGACTTCTATTATCCAATCGCACGCAATTTTTTTTTTTTTTTTATGTAATTGGGTATTCTTTGCAAACTGAATTTTCACCACACTCACTAAGCTAACAAAATCCCCTTGCAATGCGAATAACCGTAGTAATAGAGAATTAGGTACTATAAGCGCAACAAAGAAAATTCATCCATATATACAAACTGTAAATATATGCATTCATAAATGATGATAATCAAGTGCCATGTAGAGTGTACAGATTTGGTACTTTCAATCAAAGTGCCAAATATTCTGTGCAAAGCATTAAAAAAAAATAATGGTCATTCAAAATGCCAAATCTTCAAATGTGGCATAAATACGGTAAATGATAAAGACAGGAGTCCCAATTTCATATACTGGTGGTGACAAAGGTGCTCCATACGCGCTTATTACAGTCCAAAAGTACTCCAAGTGATCCCTTGTCTGTGCCCCACAATATATAATAATGAATGGATGCTTACCAGATGAAGAGACCCCAAAAAAGGCCTAACTACGCATTAGTGGGCAACACCCCCCCACTGTGGGTATGCAGGTAACACTCCCTTGACAGGACCCGTATGTTAGATGTATCATCAAAAGGTCACCTAATATCTGTACACTCTCTATTTAGCACTCTTTTGATTATTATCCTTTAGGAATGCATATATTTTACAGTTTGTGTATATGGATGAAATTCCTTTGTTGCACTTATAGCACTTTATTCATTTATGAATGCATATGTTTACAGTTTTGTATATATGGATAATTTTTCTTTTTTGCACCTATAGTACTTTATTTATAATTAGTGTATGAGTACTACATAATTTTGATTGTTTTGAATATATATTTTTGTATGATTATATGCACAAGACAAGTTTTTGATTGTTATGTTTTAGTAATTGGATGTGCAATACAGTGATTGCCACTGTGTATTAATCATTAATCACTGATTTTAGATCACAACACTTAGCGCAGATTATCTTCTTTAGTAAGAGAGAATTGTATTCTTTACAAATAAATACGGCTAATGTTTGTATTTTTCAGTGATTTTGTACAAACAGGCAGATAAATCTTACCTGGTAAAGAAATATTTTTAATGATTTTGCTTATTGGCACAAGTGGAATTAGAGATTAGGAAATTCTTATTTGTCCATGCTTTATCTGTAGGTATATGTCTACACTGTACTCTAATCCGGATTTTCCAAACAAAGGACCAAAGGAAATAAACAAGGAGATTATGAACAATGTCAGTCACAGTCCCCTACTTTTGCTGACACCACAAAAAGTGAAACGCTACATTGAAGCTTTGTGGAAAAAAAAAAATGCTGGGCAGCCAGTTACCTTTACTGATGTTTTTTCTATGCTTATTGGAGAGACCCTTATTAGAGACGTAAGCATCTTTTTTTTTTTTTTTTTTTTTTCTTTTGAATGATAATGCTTTCTGTAATTAGATCAATTTGTGAATATATGCTAATGTGATTCTAAAAAGTGATTAATCACCTATGCTGTTAATGATATTGAAAATTACCTGTTTCATGTGTTTGTACTAGAGGAAACCTAAATTACTAATTACATTTTTTTTTTTTTAAGAACCAAACATTAATGTGGAACATTGCTGTGATTTAAAATGTTGACCGATTTAAAAAAATCATTTATATCATTATGGTTAATCATTGTGGATATATTTCACCATGTAACACTTTATTTCACATGTTGTACTGCTTTGGCTCCTTAAAAATTTATAGTGCAGGATGTCACCTCAGGGCGAGGGTTTGTAAAGGGAAGTCTTAGCCAGTCATTTCTCACAGCTGCAGTTTACAAATTTCTACGTGTGCAAAAACATGAACTTTTATTCTTCTGGTATCGCGTAAGCTTTCAGGACATAAAAAGAAGCTAATTTCCTCCACAGGAGGAGAATGGTGCCAAAACATACAAGACACGTACAAATCAAACAATCTGGCTCTTGCAGCTAACAGTTGTAATTACATGCAGGGCTTAACATACACCTTTCTCCTACTGAAAACCAGCTATTTTTGTTACACTAATAAAATAGCTTTAGAATCCTTTTTTATAGACCTGGAAGCCTCAAACCCTAGTATACTCTCTAATACAAATGTTGACACATCCCTGAGGTCGTAACATCTGGCCTTGCCCCATCTTGCATCTTCATATGGACTCCTCACTAGAATAGCTGGCCATTGGTACAGTGCAGGAGGGGTGGCCAGACATTGACTCTGCAATTGTTGCACTTTACCCTGAAATATAGGTCATCTGTGGCACTGGAGAAAAGACTTCTGAATGTTACTATACTAGAATAGCTAGCCATTGGTACAGTGTGAGGGGGGTGGCCAACCTTTAAGTGTTGGAATGTATCCTGAAATTTGGGTCTTCTGTGGCACTGGACAATACTTTTAAAGGTCACTGTACTGCCATATTTTTTTTTTCTGTAGCCGTTTTATTAGGTTTTAAAAGGTTTTCAATAAAATAGTGTTATTAATCCCATGTATTTAAAAATGATATAGTTCTGCTGACTTCAGGGCTTATTGAAAGTGTGTTCTCCATTTCCAGCCTGTCTTTGGTTAGTAATTCTCTTTCTTTTAATATTCTTACTTCTACCTGATTTCAAGTTTCTTCAATGCCTTACAAAGTCCCATGGAGCTACCCCTGCATGCATGCTCCCGGTTGATGCTCTAGCCATAGGTCCCTATGCAGCAGCTCTGAATCTGAACCTACCAAATTAAGCCCTGACCCTGCTACTTTTCCTATGTAGTAGATAGATGGGGGTACTTGAGGTCAGGTCTATGAGCATGGACCATTATATCAAGCATTAGATCAAAGGACATGCTTGCTAAATGTGAACTTGCTGACCAGAAGTGATGCTGAGTGATCTGGATCCAAAACAGTAACGAACATCTGTGTGTGCTTTACTACATATGTAATTGGAAACCAAAGAAAATCATGGCCTTTATTTATATAGATATAGATATCTATAGATATAGAGATATAGATATAGAGATATAGATATAGAGATATAGATATAGATAGATATAGATATCTATAGATATGGATAGAGATGGATAGAGATGGATAGAGAGAGAGAGAGATAGAGAGAGAGAGAGATGGATAGAGAGAGAGAGATGGATAGAGAGAGAGAGAGATGGATAGAGAGAGAGAGAGATGGATAGAGAGAGAGAGAGATGGATAGAGAGAGAGAGAGATAGAGAGAGAGAGAGATGGAGAGATAGAGATAGATAGATAGAAATATAGATATATATTATATAAATTAACAAATTGTATTGCTCTATATTAAAAACATTTGTATACAAAATGACAATTGAATAAAGATACTTGGTCTATTTAAAATACTATTGGTCACAGACTAAATGTATCCCCATCATAGAACAGTATTACATGTATGCAGCCTAGTGCGTCACAAAGTATACATCAAGATTCACATGTCCTTCAGAAATTAGGGTTTCACTTGTCCTCTATAGACCTCGTAAGTTCCGCTCTACATGTTTCGCAACCTGGTTGCTTGTTCAGGAACTTTAACAATTTGCAATTTTAGGGTCAAAGCGCTCACCTCCAAAGCCCACCGTGGGCCCCAGCCCAGCCATAATAAGCTCACTTTCCAAATGTGAGGACACACAGGTCTGATATTTACTTTTAGGGCTACATGCCTTACTTGTAATAGGGTAATATTTCATGAGGGGCCATAAGCCTCAGTCCTAGGCTTGTGCCAGTGTACAGAAAATGCAGCTACCACGGCACAAATTGAGCCCCAAAATGGAGTTCTCATCAACAGGTCTCCTGTTGCAACACAGTATGTTTTAGCAGTGCCTGTCTGGGCTCCTCACTTTGGCCATCAGCTTCCACTGCAGTGGGGAGGAGAGGACACTGCTTCACTACATAGAAAATGTTTTATCGGGGAATGCCTAAATGGGAGAAACAAAATATATGTTAAGGATTTTAATGCTACTTTGGTGTTTCAAATTGTAAAAAAGATGGGAATTTTTTGATAAGAGGCTACCAGTGTTCTATGTTTCCCTGGTAATGCGTGTAACAAACTTTATTTACTTAGTTAATGAATTACTGTGCTATAACTTTAGAATTTAGGTTTCCATTAGAAGTAAGCAACCCGTGGGTAAAATGTAAGTTTTGATCCAATTTACTGTTTTGTTCATTTGGGTTCTGTTTCGGGAGGTTCTAGAGAAAGCGCAGCCTGATGAGCATTAAAGAATAGTAAACAATGTTTATTGACGTTTTGAGACCCATATAAAAAGTTTGAATGCCTTTATTATAATCCCTAGGTAGCATATAAACTGGCAGTATATGGCTGTGAAAAGAATGCATGTTGTCCCTGTCAGGACAGGCTTCAAAATGAGACTGCTTTAAACAATTGTAGAAAGTGCAGACAATACACTAATAAATTGTCAGCTGAATAGCTCCATGGAAAAACAACCTATGTTAATGATTTACAATATCCGTAATGGTTAAATGCTGTTGAATAGTCAGAAGTAGGTCAGAAAACCTTTTCTGGTCATGGCCACACTAATTTAAAGACATTAAAAGAATAAGATTGCTAAGTACAATCTTGACATTAGAATACAAGTTATTTATGTGTACTCTACCTTTTGTTTTACATCAGTATTACATCAGAAATAATTCAGCATACTGTGTGTAGCACCCTGGTGTTTAGGCAGGGTTGCTATTAACCGCATACTGACCAGCTGCCACAGTTTTACTGCGGCAGAATGGCACGGGCAGGCGAATTGACGTTATGTTACGTCGGGCGCGCGACCCCTCGGCGGCCGCAATGATTGGATTAGATCCAGAACCGATCAATCCCCTGGCCAATGGAATCTGGCCTGGACCTGGTGATTGCTCCTGGCGAATGAGATCCTTCCCCTGTCTGTGTAACTGTAAACACTGACGGGGGAAGTGATATCATCTCTCCTCGTGTCGGTCTTTTCCGTTCCGGACCGAGGAGAGAAGACATCCCAGAGTAAGTGCACAACACTACACTGACACCAGGTCATGTAGGCACCAAATTCACGCCCTGATCACCCCCCCCCCCTCCCGCCAGTTAACCCCTTCATCCCTTGCCACTGTGTCACCCAGTGCAGCATTCTAATTTTTTTTTTATTACTGTACTGGTGTCATTAGTGACACTAATCAGTGTTAGAATAATTAGTGGTAGGCTTAAATAAGTCTAGGGACCCCCCTAACCCCCCCAATAAAGGTTTAACCCCTTGATCACCCCCTGTCACCTGTGATCACTGTATAAGTGTCATGGTCGACGCAGGTTAGCTAGATTTTGTTTATAGCGTCAGGGCACCCGACCTATTTTACCCAATAAAGGTTTAACCCCCTGATCAACCGGCGGGTGATCAAAGTTAGGTTTTAGCATCAGATAGGGTCTGCATTGCCCCAGGCAGCGTCAGACTAGTGCCAGTAGCGCTAACACCCACGCACGCACCATACGCCTCCCTTAGTAGTATAGTGTCAGAACAGATCAATATCTGATGTGATCAGAACTATATTGGCGTCCCCAGCAGTTTAGGATTCCCAAAAACGCAGTGTTAGCAGGATCAGCCCAGATACCTGCTAGCACCTGTGTTTTGCCCCTCTGCCCAGCCCACCCATGTGCAATATCAATCGATCACTGTCACTTACAAAACACAAAACGCATTACTGCAGCATTCGCAGAGTCAGGCCTGATCCCTGCGAACACTGACAGTTTTTTTGGTAGCGTTTGAATCAGTCGCTGACAGTCAGGTGCTTTTTTTCTTGTGAGTCTCACTACTGTACCAGTAAATTTAGAGACCAAAATGTCAAATCGAAGGTACAGTAGTGAAGAGGCCTACACGTTTCTGAGCATGACAGATGGTGAAGAGGAAGTCACTCATCTGTCAGATTCAGGCTCAGAATACGAACCTGTAGACAGCAGCAGCACCCTGACAGATAGCTCTGACGATGGAGTTGTGGTCCCTGCTAACCAGACCCCGTTCTTGTTCTGCTGTCGTTCAGGTGCAAGAACCGCAGGTCCTTCGTATGCAGCAGAGAGCCAGTACTAGCACCGCTCATCCTTCTTGTGAACTGGCAAGCACCAGCGGCCTAGTACATCCTGGTCGTACATCCAGCACTGCAGTATCACTTGGTGACGTGGCGAGTCCCATAAGTGCAGTTCAGGCTGGCGAGGTGGCAAGCACGAGTAGTGTCCCGCTGCCACCAAGAAGAAGACAGACAGCCCGTTGAGCCCATAGTGCCCTTCCTGCTGCATTCGCCAATCCTAATTGGGAGCCCACCACTTTTGCAGCACCTGTACTTCCCCCATTCACTGGCCAACCCGGAATTCAGGTGGAAACAGTGAATTTTACGTCACTTGATTGTTATTCGCTGTTTTTCACCAAGGATCTCTATAGATCTAATGTGGACCAAAGCAATTTATATGCTGGTCAATTCATCGCCGCTAATCCCCAGCTGACCCTTGCCAGAGAATGAAAACTAATTACGGTTTCCGAATTCAAGACCTTCCTGGGCCTATCCCTCCTCATGGGCTTAACTAAAAAGAGTGAGTTGCGGTCATATTGGTCCACTGACCCAATTCACCATACGCCCATGTTCTCTGCCTCCATGACCAGGACACGATACGAGCAGATCTTGCAGTTCGTGCATTTCAACGATAATGAACTCTGTCGTCCTCTGGGTGACCCTGAATTTGATAGGCTCTACAAAATTCGGCCCCTTGTAAACCACTTTAACCAACGTTTTGCATCCTTGTTTACTCCCCATCAAGTTGTTTGCGTTGATGAGTCCCTGATTAAGTTTTCTGGCCGCTTGTCTTTCAAACCGTATTTTCCCAGCAACCGTGCCAGATACGGGGTCAAGATGTATAAGCTCTGTGACAGGGCCATAGGCTATACATATAGTTTTATGGTTTACGAGGGAAGAGATAGTTACATAGAGCCGGAGAACTGCCCAGACTACATAGGGAGCGCTGGTAAGATTGTGTGGGACTTGGTGTCGCGCTTATTCGGAAAGGGTACCACTTGTATGTGGACAATTATTACACAAGCGTGCCACTTTTTAGTCACTTGTTTGATCTTCAAATTGGCGCATGTGGCATTATGCAATCTAATCACCGGGGCTTACCCGACTTGTAGATTCCCGTCTTAGGCTGGGGGAGAGAGCCTGCTTGAGATATAAGAATTTGCTCGCTGTGAAGTGGAGGGATAATAAGAATGTTTTCGTTCTGTCCTCCCTTCACGCAGACAGGACGGTCCAAATTCCTACGGCGATTGGTGTTGTGGAGAAACCCCTCTGTGTCCACGAATTTAACCTAAATATGGGAGGGGTGGACTTCAACGACCAGTTGTTGGCGCCGTACCTAATTGCCCGTAAGGCCAGACGCTGGTACAAAAAAGTGTCTGTATATTCCAATTGGCTCTGCTGAATGCTTTTGTGCTATGCAAAGTTTCAGGACGAACTGGATCCTTCCTTAAATTCCAGGAAGAGATCATCACAGCCCTTCTGTTTCCAGACGGTGCTGTGGCCCAACTTCCCAATCCAAATGCAGTAAGCCGGCTGCATGGGAGAAATTTTTCGCATGTCCTCCCTGGTACCCCTACCCAAAGAAACCCCCAAAGAGGACGTCCTGTCTGTAGAAAGCGCGGATTTAGGCGTGACAACCGCTTTTATTGTCCCTCCTGTGCCGACCAACCTGGTGTTTGCATTGGTGACTGTTTCGAACGCTAACACACAATAGTTGAGTATTAGCGTAGGGTACAGCACCACACAGTCCTAGGCACACGTACACAGGGTCTCGGTGTCTCGAAAGATGTGATGGCCATTTTGAGAGACCCTAATCTGCAAATTTCAGTTTATAGGGTTTTTTTTTACAGTTTTTATAAAAGTTAAAAAAAAACCACACACAAAAATAAAAAATCCAAAAATAGTTTTGGTTGTATTTTTCTTCTGTCTCTCTATTGTTCTCTCTCTTATGTTCATTCTCTTCTGTCCGCTCTACTGTTCGCTTACTATTGTTCTATATCTATCGTTCTCTCTGTTTTATTTATTTTTACTATGTTTTATTGTATTTACTTTGCAGGTATTGTATGTTATACTGTAATGTTTGTTTTACTGTTCACCATCATTTGCTTAGCAGGTACGCCAATCAGCTGCAGCACGGGTTTATTTATCTTGCCAGCAACAGTGTTTGCTCCCACAATACATAAAGCTGTGACTCCAGCGCTGTCGGAGGTGATTTCACCACCACAGTTAAAAAAAAAAAAAGCATATATGCCGAAGCATGGGGGCAGGGGTGGAGGAGCAATTTGCTCCTAACATTAGGGGCGGATTGCCCCCACGCTTCGGCATATATTTATTTAGGCACAGATTGCAATGTTTTATTTTTACTATGTTTTATTGTATTTGCTTTGCAGGTATGGAAAGTCTTACTGTTATACTGTAATGTTACTTTGTTTTATCGTTAACCATCATTTGCTTAGCAGGTACGCCATTCAGCTGCAGCACGGGATTATTTATCTTGACAGCAACAGCATTTGCTCCCACGATATGTAAAGCCGTGACTCCAGCGCTGTCGGAGGTGATTTCACCACCACAGTTAAAAAAATAAATAAAAATGGTGCATGTATGCTCATCATTTGAAGTGGGTGGATGAAGGGTGGTATTCTAATGGTGGGCATACCCACCGATCAATCTTTTTCTCGTTCAGCCCACAGGCTGCATAAAAAAAAAACATTACAATGTATGCCCAACAAGGACCAGCAACGTACTGGTATGTTGCTGAACTTTGAGTGGTTAAACCAGAATGATGCCTGCAGGTTTAGGTATCATTCTTTTCAGCCAGCGGTCGGCTTTCATGTAAAAGCAATCCTAGTGGCTAATTAGCCTCTAGACTGCTTTTATAAGCAGTGGAAGGAAACGTTCCCCCCCCCTCCCACCGTCTTCCATGGTTTTCTCAGGCTCTCCTGTCCCCACAGGGAACCCGAGAATGCAGCCAGTGGTTCCGTCAGCTGACCATAGAGCTGATCTGAGACCAGAACAGCTCCAATCATCTCTATGGCCTAATATACCGGAAGCTACGAGCATTTCATGACTTAGGTTTCGCCAGATATAAACCGCACCATTGGGAAATTGGCAAAGCATTTTATCACACCGATCTTGGTGTGGCCAGATGCTTTGAGGGAAAAGCGTAGATCTAGGGTCTAATAGGTACTCTTTTTTGAAAAAAAATGGGGTCTGTCACTACCTATTGCTATCATAGGGGATATTTACATTCCCTGAGATAATAAAAATAAAAAAATAAAAAATGAAAGGAAAAGTTTAAAAATATAATAAAAATGCTAAATAAATAATAATTTTAAAAAAAGCACCGTATCACACAGTATTTGTGCAGCGATTTTTCAAACGCAGTTTTTTTGGAAAAAACACTTTTTTTAATTTCAATGCACTAAAACGCACTATATTGCCCAAATGTTTGATGAAATAAAAAAGATGATCTTATGCCGAGTTCATGGATACCAAACACGACATGCTTTAAAATTGCGCACAAACGTGCAGCGGCGGCAAACTACATACATTTTTAAAAGCCTTTACAGGTTACCATTTTAGATTTACAGAGAAGGTCTACTGCTAAAAATACTGCCCTCAATCTGACCTTTGCGCATGAGGTATTTGCTAAGAGGAATGGTGAGTATTTTGCAGATCTCATTTATTTTTGAAAATGAAGAAAGAAAATTTTTTTTTTCTTTTTTCAATTTTCAAAACTTTGTGACAAAAAGCAAGATCTACAAAATACTCAACATGCCTCTCAGCAGATAGCTTGGGGTGTCTAGTTTCCAAAATGGAGTCATTTGGGGGGGTGTTTGTGCTATCTGGGCATTTCATGGCCTCCGAAACTGTGATAGGCAGTGAGGAGTGAAATCAAAAATGTACGCCCTGAAGGCGGTGATTGGTTTTTGGGGTCCTGTATGCAGGTAGACTGCCAAAAAGTTCCACACATGTAGTATTTCCGTACTCGGGAGAAGCAGCAGAATGTATTTTGGGGTTTAATTCCACATATAACCATGCCATGTTTGAACAATATATCATTTAGTGAAAATGTTGTGTAAAAAAAAAAAATTTTATTTTCCCGAAACTTTTGGCAAAATCTAAAATATTCCATGGACTCAACATGCCTATCAGCAAATAGCTTGGGGTGTCTACTTTCCAAAATGGGGTCATTTTGGGGGGTTTGTGCTATCTTGGCATTTTATGGCCTTCAAAACTGTGATAGGTAGTGAGGAGTGAAATTTTTACCCTTAGTAATCCTGAAGGCGGTGATTGGTTTTCGGAGTCCTGTACGCAGCTAGGCTCCCAAAAAGTCTCACACGTGAGGTATCCCCATACTCGGGAGAAGCAGCGGAATATATTTTGGGGTGTAATTCCACATATAACCATGGCATGTCTGGCGCAATATATAATTTAGTGACTTTCATTTTTCAATCACTTGTGACAAAAAAATGTAATATTCAATGGGCTCAACATGCCTCTCAGCAATTTCCTTGGGGTGTCTACTTTCCAAAATGGGGTCCTTTGGGGGAAGGGGGGGGTTGCATTGCCCTGCCATTTTAGCACCTCAAGAAATGAGATAGGCAGTCATAAACTAAAAGCTGCGTAAATTCCAGAAAATGTACCTTAGTTTGTAGACGCTATAACTTTTGTGCAGACCAACAAATATATGCTTATTGACATTTTTTTTACCAAAGACATCTGGCTGAATACATTTTGGCCTAAATGTATGACTAAAATTGAGTCTATTAATTTTTTTATAACAAAAAGTAAAAATTTTTGGTCTTTTTCTGTTTATATCGCAAAAAATAAAAATTGCAGAGGCAATCAAATACCATCAAAAGAAAGCTCTATTTGTGGGAAAAAATTACGCAAATTTAGTTTGGGTACAGCATTGCATGACCGCGCAATTACCAGTTAAAGCAGCACAGTGCCAAATTGTAAAAAGTGCTCTGGTCGTTGAGCAGCCAAATCCTCCGGGGCTGAAGTGGTTAAATTCATCTACCAAGTGATAGTTGCCTTGGCTAATTGTCAGGAGGCCAATTGATTCACCCTAACTCTGAAATTGTAAAAATGTAATGAGTTTGCCTTAGGGTTACAATAAGTAGACAAAAATTAAGGTACCATCATCCAAGAATAGTTTTATGCGAATGGAGAGGGAAGTAAGGGCAGTTGGGAGGAATGGACTATCTCAGTACCAATATATACATGTAGACTTAAAATAAAATAATTGTTAATTACATATAAAAACACATATAGTTACAAAAATTCATAAAGCATAAAAGGAAAAAGGAGGAAAGTCGATACAGTGTACAAGTACGTGTAGACTTCCAACTAAGTTATGGATTATAGAAGTTGCTCACAGATTTATACAATCCTCTACCAGTTTCGCGATCAGAGGGCCGCTTCTTCAGGAGGATAAATCTATAAGGTAAGTGATATGAATGATATTCTACATAACAATAAGAGATACGTTTATTAAACATCAAAAACCAGGTATATAGTATAAAAAATTCTGCAAAACCAAGCATAGCTGCTTACCAATGAGTCCACTGCCAGAGGTACACTTCAGTCCCCACAGGTTCCCCCCGTGGCGGACATGGGGGATTTATGCGGGTAATGAAATATCTGAATAAATATATATATATGGGATTAGGCTGTGTAAATATTGGGCCACAGAAAGAAAAGAGGGGGGGGAGAAGAGGAGGGGGAAGAAAGGTGAAAAACAGAAGGAAGGGATAGGGGAAGTGTTGCATACCTTTATAGTAGAGCCTGACTTGTAGGAGGAGACCTCTCTTACAGCCCTGACTCAGGAGCCACTGGAGTTGGGACAGTGGCCTCGAGAGCGCAGCGAGGTAGGAGTGCCTGTGAGATCTGTGGTAGCTGGCACAGGGGGGGGGGATGGATCACCAGGAAGGACGGGGATGCGGATGACAGTTGAAGCAGATGTAGGTCAGCGACCCGGTACACTGGTTGTTGCAGGATCAGCAGCAAGCTGGAGCAGGGTGAAACAAGCCTGGTCAAACACAGGTAATCAAATGTAGCAAGGCAACAGGCTGGAGCAGGGTCAGACAAGCCGGGTCAACACAGGTAATCTGATATAGTAATGCAGCAGGCTGGAGCGAGGTCAAATGAACAGGCAGAAGTTGGCAGCAGGATATTGGGCATAAGAGGTTAGCAGAGGCAAGGCAAGTCGAGGTCAGGATTGGAGATAGCAGGTGTAGTCAGCAGAGTCCATGGCTCCGCAGATGATCCATTGCAGGGCATAGTCCTCAGACTTGAGACCCAGGAATCGAATCGGACTCTGGTGATGCGATTCCTTCAGGATCTGGCTTCCCGCTTTGAGCAGCTTCAGGCCTCCTTGGGAAACATGAACACAAGTATAGGCGCATCAACACAGAGATCATAAAAGTCCCAATACAAATCTGCTAGTAATTGACAATATAATCCGTCTGACATACACAGGCAAATCAGCTATGTAGTGGTATTGGGAGAGGGAAAAAAACGTCCACAGGAAGCACACAAGGCTGCCATCAATTTAGGGAAGAAACCATATTCCAAAGAGCTGAAAAAAAGCACGAGTGGAGAGGTACCTCTGGGTGCAGTCGTTTTTTAAAAATCAATTTAATATACAACGTAAGATCAACTCACATGTGGTATAAAAATGAAAAGCATGGTATCAGAAAGTCGAGATGACGTTCCCACATCCTGTGACAAGATCCGTGCTGTGTACGATGACCGGGGATCTTCCGAATGATGTAAACGCCGGCTCTGGAAGAGCGGCCTCAGAACGAGGCTTGGAACACAGTGGATGGCTGGCAGCAAGGGGACGACGTAATCAAAAATGGACGCGTTTAATGAGCGTTGAAACGCGTCCAGCATGGATCTTGTCACAGGATGTGGGAACGTCATCTCGACTTTCTGATACCATGCTTTTCATTTTTATACTAGATGTGAGTTGATCTTGCATTGTCTATTAAATTGATTTTTAAAAAACAACTGCACTCAGAGGTGCCTCTCCACTTGTACTTTTTTTCAGGCCTTCTTGGGAGCCCCAAGTCAGTAACCTCAAGTACAATCCGTGGCTGCATCTATTCTGGTCACAGTCGCAGCCACACATTCACTACAACTGCCAGCTCCATCCCATTTCTTTGGGGACTCCAAGGCCTGCAGGGGGTTCCTCGGCCAATGCACCATTCATTTTGAGCTCCAGCCTCAAAACTTCCTGTCTGATTGGGCAAAGGTAGCCTATATTATTTCCCTCCTCTCCGGTGAAGCTGTAGCCTGGGCTGCCCCCCTGTGGGAGAAGATGATCCTGTAGTTTCCAGCCTGTCCGACTTCTTGAAGCTCTTTCGAAACATCTTCGAGGAGCCAGCTCGGGTTTCTTCAGCGGCCAGTGCCCTTTTAAGTCTTCGCCAAGAATCTTCTTCAGTGGGACACTATGCTCTTTAGTTTCGTATCCCTACAGCTGAGTTGAGCTGCAACAATGAGGCCCTGGTTGCAACCTTTTTACATGGCCTCTCTGACCGAGTGAAAGACGAATTAGCGGGTAGAGCCATCCCCGCCGGTCTGGACGATGTCATTTTCTTGTGTAACCAGATTGACGTTCGTTTTCAGGAAAGGTCCCTAGAAAAAAGTCGCCAGCACTCCCTGGGCCCTAGACAGTCTGAGCTCCCCTCCCTTCATCCCATGGAGCATCTTCTGCCTGCTGAGGAGCCTATGCAGCTGGGCTGGACCAGGCTAACCTGCGAAAAATGTGCTAGGCACAGAATTCTGGGCTTGTGTCTCTATTGTGGGGGCAAGGGTCATTTTCATGACTCCTGCTCGCTTTAGAAATGCTCGGGTCTAATACATCTGGAAGATGGAGTATTGGACCCAGAAACCTCACCTTTTTAGCTTCTTCCAATGTTCCTTCATGTAGGCACTTCTTCTCAATCAATCTTTTCATATCTGGATTCCGGGCTGCTGGCAATTTTATGGGTTGGAGAACTGCTTCTTCCATGAAGCTTACCTTTTCGCCCCTCACTATGCCACTGGTAGTCTCGGCAATTGATGGCACTGTTCTCCCAGGGGGCCCTATCCACTTACAGACTCTACCTATTAAGATGTCTGTAGGGATACTCCACCAGGAGTGGATAGTCTTCCTTATTCTACCCAAGGCCTCTACCCCCATATTGGGCCTTCCTTGGCTACAGCTCCACTCTCCACATGTGGACTGGGTCTCTGGGCAGATCCTGGCTTGGGGTCCCTCATGTTTCTCGTCCTGCCTTCTTAAGGTGGCCCCCAAGGAGAAACTTCCGGTTGCTACCACATCTGTATCTTCTGATCTTCCCACTGCATACAGTGATAACCGGGATGTGTTCTGTAAGAAATTAGCTGAGGTGCTTCCTCCCCACAGGTCTTTTGACTGTGCTATTGACCTTGTCCCTGGAGCAACTCTGCCCAGGGGTCGTACCTACCCTCTGTCCATCCCAGAGACCCAGGCCATGTCGGAGTATGTCGACAAGAATCTAGAAAGGTTTCACCTGGAAATCCTTATCGCCTGCAGGTGCATCGCCTATTGAGGTTTAAACGCGGTGACTATCAAAAATCGATACCCCTTACCCTTAATATCTGAGCTATTCAACAGGTTGAAGGGTGCCTCCATTTCCACCAAGTTGGACCTCAGAGCTGCATACAATCGCATTCAGGAAGGTGAGGAATGGAAAACCGTGTTTAACACTAGAGATGGGTATTACAAATACCTGGTTATGCCTTTTTGGTTTGTGTAATGCCCCAGCTGTGTTCCAAAACTTTGTCAATGAAATCTTCAGGAATCTGCTGTACCAGTTTGTCATCTATCTGGATGACATGCTCATCTTTTCGGAAAATCTGCTTGTCCACAGAAACCATGTCCGTACTGTGCTTCAGCGCCTTAGAGAGAAAAATTTCTATGTCAAGCTGGAGAAAAGTTCCTTTGAATGTTCTGAGGTCCTGTTTCTGGGATGCTTTGTCTCAAGTTTGGGTCTTCGTATGGATCCTGGAAAGGTCTTGGCCATTACCAACTGGCCTCTTCCCGCTAGCCTCAAGGCCACACATCGCTTTCTTGGGTTCACAAATTATTATAGGCAGTTCATAAGGAATTACTCTTCCATTGCTGCGCCTATTATCACTTTGACCAAGAAGGGTGCGAATGCCAAGGACTGGCCTGAAGCTGTCTCTGCATTTCATGACCTGAAAGGGGCCTTTGTTTCTGGACCTCTCTTGAGGAGACCTAATCCTAGGGACCCATTTTTTATTGAAGTGGACGCTTCTTCAATGGGGGTGGGAGCTGTATTTCTTCAATCCTTTGAGAAGAGACATCAACCATGTGCATTCTTCTCCAAAAAAATTTCTCAGGCAGAGAGAAATTATGCTATCGGTGATCGGGAACTTCTCACAATTAAATTAGCGTTAGAGGAGTGGTGTCATCTCTTGGAGGGTTCCTCTCACTCAACTATTTTTACTGATCACAAGAATTTACAGTACCTACAGAATGCTAACCGTCTGAATCCCAGACAGGCCAGGTGGAGTCTTTTTTTTTTTTTTTTCTTTTCCAGTTTGAATTTCACATCTACGTATTAAACCTGGTCCCTGCAACGATCGGGCTAATGCACTCTCTAGGTCATTTGACACTTTGGACGAAGAGTTCACCCCTGAACCTGAGCCGGTTGTTCTGACCTCATGCATTGTTGCCCACTCTACCACCCTGGAGTCAAAAATTCCTCCTGTCAAGACCTTTTTCCCCTTTGTTGGGGACATGATTCCAAGGTAGCAGGTCATGCTGGGTTCCTCCGATCCTTCCTGCTCATCAGTTGTCACTACTGGTGGCCTAATCTCTGCTCGGATGTCAAAGACTACGTTATGGCTTGTCATGTCTGTACTCAGTCTAAATCCTTCACACAAGCCCCTGCTGGTCTTCTCATGCCCTTACCCATTCCTAAGGAGCCTTGGTCTCACATTGCCATGGATTTTATCACGATCTCCCACTGTCAGAGAATAATACCATCATTTCGGTGGTAATCCATCGGTTCTCCAAGATGGCTCATTTTGTTCCTCTTCCTGGTCTTCCTTCTGCTCCTGCCTTGGTTCCCATTTTTGTTTGAGAAATTTTCCACCTCCATGGGGTTCCTTCTCATATTGTTTCCAACAGGGGAGTTCAATTTACGTCTCGTTTTTGGAGAGCCTTTTGCAAATACCTCAATATTGTCTTTGATTTTTCCCCTCTTCTTACCACCCTCAATCCAATAGACAGACTGAGAGGGTTAATCAGGAGTTAGAGGTCTTTCTTCGCACCTTAGTCTCTGATCATCATGACGATTGGTCCTCTCTACTCCCCATGGGCAGAATTCTCTCACAACAATCATGTAAATACCAGTTCTCGGAAGACGCCCCTTTTCACAGTTTAAGGAAAACACCCTCAACTCCCTATTCCCCTGACCTGTTCTACAGATATTCCAGCTTTGGCTACGGCTCGGGAGTCTTTCAATTCTATTTGGGGTGATGTTCATGATTCCCTCCGGGCAGCTGCTGATAAATTCAAAAGCTTTGCCGACCACCGCAGGCGTAAACCGCGTTCTCTACAGCCAGGGGACAAAATCTGGCTCTCCACCAGGAACATCAAGCTCAGAGTTCCTTCTCTGAAGTTTGCCCCAAGATTCATTGGTCTGTACACTCTAACCTCTAAACTGAATCCGGTTTGTTTCAAACTCCAGATTCCTAAAAGCCTCAATCTCTAACTCCTTCCGTGTTGCCCTTCTGAAGCCTTTAGTCCTCAATAAGTTCTCTCATCCTCTCCATACAGCGGCCCCGGTCTCCGAGGATAATCAGGAGTACGAGGTTAGTAAAATTCTGGATTCCTGGCTCTGTAGAGGCATTCTTCAGTACTTCGTGCATTGGAAAGGGTTTGGTCCTGAGGAGAGTCGCTGCATCTGAGGTCTTTGCGTCTTGTCTATTGAGGAGGTTTTTTCTGAAGTTTCCCTCTAAGCCTGGGCCCAGAAGGGAAAGGAGGAGGCCTTGTAAGAGGGGGGTGATACTGTCATGGATATGCAGTAATGTTTGTCAGCTTACCTCTCCATGTGTTCAGCTTTAGAGGCCAGCCACTCTCACCTGGCTGCTTAAGTAATCTCTTCTCAAAGCATGGCTCCACCCCAGCCCCTATCAGGGAACTCGATATAAACCTATGCACTGCAAGCCAGCCCTGCTGATCAATATTGTGTGTCCTGGATTCCGTGTGCTACTTGCTGTGTGTTCTACGTCTGATTCCTGTTACCGATCTTGGCATGTTCTTGACTATTCTTACCTGCTTGTTGCCCTGACCTGTGACTATCTCCTGACTATCCTTTTGTTGTCACACTCTGCTGCTTCCTCTACCTCCCTGTAGTCTACCGTGAGCTGGGAGCCCCTAGGGGTCGCAACCTAGAGTCAGACTGCAGCTAAATCCATCCCCACCACTAGGGGCCTCTGGTGAACACCCACTGGGTCTTAGATTCCGTGCCCTGGGAAATCTCATGCTCTAGCTCTGTGTCATCTCTGTTGGTACTACAGAGTACCCACTCTCCTGTATCACCTAGAGCTCCATCCGCAGCAGTCAGCCATAGGGTCCACTACCTTGCAGTGCACTCCAGACCCCAATGGGGTGCATCTCTCACCTAGACTCAGGTGACCTGACAGTGATAAAGTCCAATATGGCGGCCAATAGTGGTTAGCTTGCCATTACTAGAGTAGTATAAATGGTTTCCAATTCTCTGGCGAAGTTTGCGGATAGTTTTGCCCACATAAAAGGCGTTGCATTTGCACACCATTAGGTAAATCACCCCCATTGTGCCACAGTTCGAGGGGGTGCGTGGGACCAAAATTTTGCCATTAGGTAATTGGTATTTGGTACCCTCAAGGATCCAGGGGCGGCGGAGACATTGGCCGAACTTAAAGGTTTCACACGGTCCAGATGAGGATCGCTCTGGAATATTATAGTGGCTGTTGGTAAGAGGGTCTCCGAGAGAGGAGGCTCTCCGGAACACAAGTTCGGGAGTGGGTCTTGCATATCTGCTAAGCACATGATGGTTAGTGAGGAGATGGCAGTGGTTAGACACCATTTTTCTCAATTGTTGATGGTGAGCAGAATAACGCGTGATGAGCTTTGTAGTGTCGGCTTATTGTGGTTTCAGGGTATTGTAAAGCAATGAATTTCTAGTACGTGCTAGGGCACAGTTAAATGCCTTTCTTAAATTAGTGCAGGAGTAGCCTCTTGAAAGGAGGTGGTCTCGCAGGGCATTAGCTTGAATCTGGAAGTCTGACTCCAAAGTGCAGTTCCTACGCAGGTGCAAGAATTGCACGTACGGTATACTGCGTATCAATGATTTGTGGATGGGCACTAGAGGCATGCAGCAAAGTGTTACCAGCAGTAGGTTTGCGATGGAGATCCGTGCCAATGGTTCCATCAGTCTGTTTGATGATGGACAGATCCAGGAAGGGGATCTGCCCATTGTCAAAGCTAAAGGTAAAATTGTGATTAAATTCATTAACTTTCAACGATTGAATAAACTCTAAAAGCATGCCCCTAGTGCCCGTCCACACTATGAACAGATCGATGTATCTGTACCAGAGAAGGATGTGATCAAAGAATGGAGAATAGTGTTCATCAGAAGGTATATACAGTTCCCAACCCCCAAATACAAATTCAAATAAGAGGGGACACAAGATGTCCCCATAGCGACTCCTTGAGTCTGCAGATAGCATTGATTATTGAAGATGAAATAGTTCTTGGTCAATATAAAATTTAACAGCCGCGGTATGAAATGGTTAAGGGGCCAGGTTGTCTGTTCCATCAAGATCCAGCCATCTGGACGGCCTGCTCATGGGGGATACTCGAATACAATGCTTATCTATAGCCACGAGCAGGGCGTCCGGAGGGACCTGGATCCCCTCAATATGTTTCGTGAGGTCTGTCGTATCCTGTATAAATGAGGGTAAGCCACAAACATGTGGCATGAGAAAGGCATCCATGAATTTGCTAGCATTGTCTGTAAGGGACTCTATGCCGGAGAAAATCGGTCTTCCAGGGAGCGAATTAACATTTTTGTGGGTCTTGGACAGTGCATAAAAGGTAGGGATATGTGGAAATTTGGGAACAAGAAAATCTAAGGTATCTTGGTCAATGAGGCCTTGCATTTATGCCAACTAACTCTGAAATTGCTGCACTTCTCTCTGCTTTCGCTAGGTGGCCGGGAACCTGGTGACCTTAGACAAGACTAGGGGTGGGCTGTCTGTTCGGGACGAACATGAGTTCGACTCGAACATTGGCTGTTCACCCGTTCGCCGAATAGCGAACAATTTGGGGTGTTCGCGGCAAATTCCAAAGCCCTGGAACACCCTTTATAAGCCTAAGGGAGAAATCAAAAGTGCTAATTTTAAAGGTTAATATGCAAGCTATTGTCATAAAAATTGTTTGGGGACCTGGGTCCTGCCCCAGGGGACATGTATCAATGCAAAAAAGTTTTAAAAACGGACGTTTTTTCGGGAGCAGTGATTTTAAAAATGCTTAAAGTGAAACAATAAAAGTGAAATATTCCTTTAAATTTCGTACCTGGGGGGTGTCTATAGTATGCCTGTAAAGTGGCGCATGTTTCCCGTGTTTACAACAGTCCGAGAGCAAAATGACATTTCTAAAGGAAAAGAAAGTCCTTTAAAAGTACTAGCGGTAGCGCTGGCAGCTATAATGAATTGTCAGGTCTCTGCAATACTCATAAAAGTCGTTGAAAAAAACGGCCTGGGGTTCCCCCACAGTGCATTACCAGGCCCTTTGGGTCTGGTATGAATATTTAGGGGAAACCCGAACCAAAATTAAAAAAAAAAAATGCATGGGGGTCCCCCAAATTCCATACCAGGCCCTTCAGGTCTGATATGGATTTTAAGGGGAAGCCCGCACCAAAATTTTAAAATAAAATGGCATGGGGGTGCCCCTAAAAATCCATACCTGGTACTCGGTAGTTTTTATGGCCACCACGGGCTTGTATGCATGCCTGACAACGTCGGGGCATGCTCCTAATGAGATGACTGATTGTGTCCTGGGAAATTTCTTCCCAGATCTGGACCAGTGCATTTGTGAGCTCCTGAACAGACTAAGGTGCAACCTGGCGGCGTTGGATGGACCGAAACATAATGTCCAAGAGGTGTTCTATTGGATTTAGGTCATGCGAGTGTGGGGGATATTCAATGGTATCAATTCCTTCATCCTCCAGGAACTGAATGCATACTATCGCGACATGAGACCACGCATTGTCGTGCACGAGGAGGAACCCAGGACCCACAGCACCAGCGTAGGGTCTGATAATGGGTCCAAGGATTTCATCCCGATGCCTAATGGTAGTCAGGGTGCCATTGCCTAGCCTAAAGAGGTCTGTGCATCCCTCCATGGATATGCCTCCCCAGACCATCACTGACCCACCACCAAACCGGTCATGCTGAACAATGTTACAGGCAGCATAATGTTCTCCATGGCCTCCTTAGACACTTTCACGTCTGTCACACGTGCTCAGGGTGAACCTGCTCTCATCTGCGTAAAACACAGGGCGCCAGTGACAGACCTGCCAATTCTGGGGTTCAATGGCAAAGGCCAATCAAGCTCCACGGTGCAGTGAGCACAGGACCCACTAGAAGACGTTGGGCCCTCAGGCCACCCTCATGAAGTTAATTTCTGATTGTTTGGTCAGAGACATTCGCACCAGTGGCCTGCTAAAGGTCATTTTGTAGGGCTCTGGCAGTGCTTATCCTGTTCCTCCTTGCACAAAGGAGCAGATACCGGTCCTACTGATGGGTTAGGGACCTTCTATGGCCCTGTCTAGTAATTGCCTATCTCCTGGAATCTCCTCCATGCTCTTGAGATGCTGCAAACCTTCTGGCAATGACATGTATTGATGTGTCATCCTGGAGGACTTGGACTGCCTGTGCAACCTCTATGGTCCAGTCTTCGCCTCATGCTACCGGTAGTGACACTGACCCTAGCCAAATGCAAAACTAGTGAAAAACAGTCAGAAAAGAGGTAGGAGGAAAAAAATGTCAGTGGCCTTCACCTGTAAAACCATTCCAGTTTTTGGAGGTCGTCTCATTGCTGCCCATCTAGTGAGCCTGTTGTTAATCAGTTTCAGCTGCTTTGGTGTTAATGAAATTAACAACCCCCTCTGCTACTTAACTGACCAGATCAATAAAAAGTGTTCCTTTAATTTTTTTGAGCAGTGTAGTATTATGTTGATGTTGGTGAAATTACCTGCTGGGTATTTTAACTTATACTGCATAAATTAAGTATAGAGGATGACTTGTAACATGTTGCCCAGATTTTTAGATTTTAACTCCTAACAGATATAAAAGGCACAAATAAATGCAGCTCTGGAATTAATATATAATTCAATGTGTTTGTTAATTTTAAAAAATGTAATTACCTCAATTTGTCTTGGTATCAGTCTCTCACAATCCCCTGCACAGCAGAGCACAGACTGAAAGATTGAAAAGCAGCACAAAGAACCAGTCAGCTGTGCTGCAGTGCTCATGTGCTAACAAAGAGCATGCTGATAGGTGGAGCTAGCAAAGTGACAGAGTTGGGCTTATCAATGTGCAGCTTCTCCTGTAACTGTTTTTTATAGGGTGGAAAAGAGACCTGTAAAGAACAGCTAAAAAAATATCAGGTCCCCTCCTCTGACTGTGCTGTGTATCAGAGCTGTATAAATCTCAGAACCGGATGGACAGAAATGCAAATAATTTGGCAGTTAAATACTAAGCAACTATACTTTTTTTTATTTTTATTTTTTTATTTTTTTAATCCTCTAAGTATCGGCATAGCTGTTGTGTGGTCACATGATCTTTCCTTTGTTCTTTGGCATCTGCAGGTAAAGGTCTTTGGGAGGGGCTTCTTTTACTCTCCTGATGTATACGCTCTACATTTTAAATCTGTGTTTGACCAGCCCTGATTGGTGCTGTGCTAGGCACATGACTAAAAAAAAAACAGTTCAGCAGAGCAATTCTGTCTCGGGCCAATAAGGGGGGGGAGTCCTGTACAGCCGAGACAATCCTGAAACACTGTTGGATCTAGATTGACCTCAGGATAAGTATTAGAAGGGCTGAGGGGGGCTGCTGCACACAGAAGGCTTTTTATATTGATGCATACCTTCTGACTTTACAACCACTTTAAAAATAAGTGCCTATTTGTAAACAAAAAAAAATAAGTGCCTATACTGTTTAAAATCCAGTAATAAACTGTCTCATCCTTCTCTGCACATGCTCAGTTGCGCTCTATTTTTAGGCACTGTGCGGAATTTGTAGAGGCTGATCTGCTGAAAGCCTAAAGATTTACTGCTGCTCAGGGGCTCCAGGCTTCAGCAAAATTGCAGCCTTCAGCAAGAATAAACGGGAACAATGCTGGAGGCAATTTGCAACACACACTAATTTTGGTAGGATACTTATTAATGTAGCATGTATGTTCTTTCCCAAAGAGCATTATTTTTTTATCAAGTTCTTATGGGTAAAGTTCTGCTTTGAAATATCAAAGTGTGACTTTAACCTGTAATTCACCCCAACCCCAGTCAGTTCCAAACCGTTCCCACTTTTTTTTAACTTGCCCACCTTCTGTAACTGCTACTCCTTTTGCAATACAGTTGTCTGTAGATAATCGTTACTACCAATCATCCCAAGATATAGCCCAAAAGATGACAAAAAAATCCTGTGGAATTGTGATACTGATATCTAACGTTGTTACCAATTTTGTTATAATAATAACATGCTTTAACTTTATCACTGACTGATATATTACAGAGTTAAACATTTATATTTCCTGCCATAATTTCTATTGTTTGCTTTTTGATGAATCCTTGCATAATCTATTTGCAGAGAATGAACAGCAAGTTAAGTACCATGCAGGAGAAAATATGCGATGGTCAGTGCCCAATGCCATTATTCACCTGCCTTCATGTCAAGCCAGATGTATCGGAGCTAATGTTTGCTGGTAAGGCTATGGTTTTTTTCTGTAAAAGTAGAATGGCATGTTGGCCTGTATACTTTGCTGATGTGTATTTTAGTTTATCTTTACCTTACTAAATGATTTTATTAATAATTGGAGGAAGAAAACACTCTGACAAACATTACCCACCAGCAAAACCAGTCAGAAAAAAACTGTGCAATCAAAATAATATATAAATGCGGCGCTAAAAATGAAAATAAACATCAATGTGAATAATCCATAATAGTGATTGATGAACATGTATATACACAAATACAAGTGTGAACAATCCATGTATGAAAAAGTTCATATATGAAACAAGTCCAGAAGAGGTATCGTGCTGTTATAAAAACCTGTGTAATCCAAATTCGTCAAGTGATCTGATTTCACCACGTGATCCACCACCATATAATTATATATATATATATATATATAGATATCTATAGATATAGATATATAGATATCTATATATATATATATATATATATATATCTATATATATATCTATATATATATATATATATATATAGATATATATAGATATATATATAGATATATCTATATCTATATCTGTATAAAGCGTGCACACTCAAGCAACTCATGCTGACACTTAGTTCACAGTCAAATTACTTTCTTTTATTTCCGCTTTTCGAGACTTATACAGTGGGGCAAAAAAGTATTTAGTCAGCCACCAATTGTGCAAGTTCTCCCACTTAAAAAGATGAGAGAGGCCTGTAATTGTCATCATAGGTACACCTCAACCATGAGAGACAAAATGTGGAAACAAATCGAGACAATCACATTGTCTGATTTTTGAAAGAATTTATTTGCAAATTATAGTGGAAAATAAGTATTTGGTCACCTACAAACAAGCAAGATTTCTGGCTCTCACAGACCTGTATCTTCTTCTTTAAGAGGCTCCTCTGTCCTCCACTCATTACCTGTATCAATGGCACCTGTTTAAACTTGTTATCAGTATAAAAGACACCTGTCCACAACCTTAAACAGTGACACTCCAAACTCCACTATGGTGAAGACCAAAGAGCTGTCGAAGGACACCAGAAACAAAATTGTAGACCTGCACCAGGCTGGGAAGACTGAATCTGCAATAGGCAAGCAGCTTGGTGTGAAGAAATCAACTGTGGGCGCAATAATTGGAAAATGGAAGACATACAAGACCACTGATAATCTCCCTCGATCTGGGGCTCCACGCAAGATCTCACCCCGTGGGGTCAAAATGATCACAAGAACAGTGAGCAAAAATTCCAGAACCACACGGGGGGACCTAGTGAATGACCTGCAGAGAGCTGGGACCAACGTAGCAAAGGCTACCATCAGTAACACACTATGCCACCAGGGACTCAGATCCTGCAGTGCCAGACGTGTACCCCTGCTTAGGCCAGTACATGTCCGGGCCCATCTGAGGTTTGCTAGAGAGCATTTGAATGATCCAGAAGAGGATTGGGAGAATGTCATATGGTCAGATGAAACCAAAGTAGAACTGTTTGGTAGAAACACAACTCGTCGTGTTTGGAGGAGAGAGAGTGCTGAGTTGCAACCAAAGAACACCATACCTACTGTGAAGCGTGGCAACATCATGCTTTGGGGCTGTTTCTCTGCAAAGGGAACAGGACGACTGATCTATGTACATGAAAGAATGAATGGGGCCATGTATCGTGAGATTGTGAGTGCAAACCTCCTCCCATCAGCAAGGGCATTGAAGATGAAACGTGGCTGGGTCTTTCAGCATGACAATGAGCCCAAACACACCACCCGGGCAACGAAGGAGTGGCTTTGTAAGAAGCATTTCAAGGTCCTGGAGTGGCCTAGCCAGTCTCCAGATCTCAACCCCATAGAAAACCTTTGGAGGGAGTTGAAAGTCCGTATTGCCCAGCGACAGCCCCAAAACATCACTGCTCTAGAGGAGATCTGCACAGAGGAATAGACCAATATACCAGCAACAGTGTGTGACAACCTTGTGAAGACTTACAGAAAACGTTTGACCTCTGTCATTGCCAACAAAGGATATATAACAAAGTATTGAGATGAACTTTTGATATTGACCAAATACTTATTTTCCACCATAATTTGCAAATACAGTCTTTCAAAAATCAGACAATGTGATTGTCTGGATTTGTTTCCACATTTTGTCTCTCATAGTTTAGGTATGCCTATGATGACAATTACAGGCCTCTCATCTTCTTAAGTGGGAGAACTCGCACAATTGGTGGCTGACTAAATACTTTTTTGCCCCACTGTATACTATTTCGCTAAGATTAAGATACGTCAGATAAGGCTGGCGTATGCAAACCACAAAACAACCACAAAATATATATATATATATATATATATATATATATATATATATATATATATATATATATATATATATATATATATATATATATATAGACAAAAAAATATAGGCTTCCATATGAGGAAGTAGCTATGTTCTTGCAATGTTCTTGCTTCTTCTGAAACATTGCTGTTAAGGTGTTAACTTTGAGTTTATTTTCGGAGTAGGTGCGATTCTTCTATTAACTCTTGCAGTTCAGTTCCACAGCAAGGGAGGGATAAGCTTTGCAAATATCTGCTGAATATGTTTTAAGGTTGATGAGCAGAAGCTGATATATATGTCGGGCTATAAAGCATGTACTTGTATATATTGGAATAGACATTTCATCATGACATTCCCACATCCATTACATATATATATATATATATATATATATATATATATATATATATATATATATACATTAGCAGATGCCATCCAATCACAGGATCAAAGATATGGCAAATTCAATGGCAACTCTGTGGATGTGCAAGGATACATATAGTGTAAATCCATAGAAAACTTTATTCATTGACATTGTGAGTACCCTCAATCCTCCCTTTTTAAAATAAACAGGCATGTCAAAAACCAAAAGCAGCAGGAAGCATGGAAACAAATCAGCTTGTGTACACAGCAGGATAGGCGTGGCGACGGCACATATGTAGACTTCGCCCTACGTGGTCATCATAACTGACGTCATCGGGGGCATGTACGTGCTGTTAGTAGCCACGCAATGTTTGTATGCATCCAGCAGAGGAAGACCACGGTAATTAGCCAATCAGTGCTGAAAGCATGACTCATGGCAGAGCGAAGCCTCGATCTCATAAACGGCAACAGGGTAAAGGGATGCATCTCACATCCTGTGTCATATCCGGCTGGATGAGTAGCAAATCCTCAGTATCCCTTAGAAATGGCCTCTAGTATAATCCAAGCTTCAATATGAGGAAAAAAACATATCGTAATTATTAAAAATAGCAGCCAGAATAAATTTTTAAAAAAAGCTGCATTAATCAATAGCCATAACGGCGAATATATGTAAAGTGATTAATAGTATAAACTTGTAAATGGAACCTTTACAAAAGATGCACCTTGGAGGGGGGGTTCTTTAAGAAGGGGTGTTTCGAGATTAGAAACAAAATAGATACATGAATTAAAATCCTACGGTCCCTATGGCATGAACGTTGAATGGTATATTAATTATTTTATTAATGCTTACATTTTCATTTCTGTATTTTTCATCATTTATTTCCCTTTTTTTTTTTTTTTTTTTGTATTTTTCTAGTCCCTTGTGTTAGACAACTTATTGTTTAAATGCATAGATCTTGGTTAAAACATGCTGCATTTGTTTCCTCCATCAAGGCTTTTTATATATGTATGTTTTTTGTTTTATATTTCTGTATATATGCATATTTTTTAATATATATATTTTTCTATAGTAAACATTATTACATTATCTATCAATTTAAATTATTTTTGTACAGATTCCATTTACAAGTTAATCCTGTTAACCACTTCACGCAAATCGCCATACCTGTACGTCGGTACTTTGACGCTAAATACCATTGTTATGGCAGCAGCTGGCTGCCATAACCCCGGTATTTTCAGGAACGGTGAGTGTTTCTCTTTGGGATGAAAGTGGTCTCTGCAGCGGATTAGCCCCAAGATCACTGTTATCGGTGGCGGGAGAGGCCCCCCCCTCCCGCCTCGCTCCAGGTGTCTTCGCTGCTTACCGGAGCATCCTTCCCCCTCTGAGCCTAGATGCTGAGCGAGGAAAAGATGGCCCCCTACTCCGCCCATTGCTCTTAAAGGGGAATTCTTTATTTTTTAAATGACATTTAATTTATTTATTTTTATTATTATTGCATTTAGGTGTAAATCTGAGATCTGCGGTCTTTTTTTTTCCTATTACAAGGGATGATTACATCCCTTGTAATAGGAATAAAAGTGACCCAAATTTCTTTATCGTACATCACGGGACACATAGCCACAGTAATTACTGTATAGGTTATATGGCACCTTCAGGTGATGGACACTGGCACACCCTAGACAGGAAGTTCAACTCCCCATATAACCCCTCCCCTTACCGGGAGTACCTCAGTTTTTTCGCCAGTGTCTTAGGTGTTGGTCATGAGTAAGGATGTGCTGTGCTGAGCTCCGCTGGAGAAATCTTTGCTGGTGCTAGCCATGCAACCGGATCCCTTCAAAGTGTCTTTTCAGGCCGAATTTAATGGTACCCGGGCCTCTTGGCGGAAGAAACAAGGTTTTGCTTGTAACGCTTCTCTTTTTAGAGAGCTGGACCCCGGGATCCAGTGCTTCGTTTTTTCAGCCATATTTCCTGGCGGGTGCTTTACAGGTCCAGCGGTGTGGATCCCCTGATAAAAAGGGGCCTTGGTCCCTGAAGGTTTTTTAATGGAGCCCACCATGAGTGGTGAAGATTAGGTCTGTCTGATTTTACCACAGAACCCTGCAGCTGGATAAGGTAAGGGAGATTCCTAAGGAATTTTTATAATTCTTGTAGGTTTTCTCCTTTAAATAAATGTTGTCATGCCTAAAGCTGCCACCGGGGGCTGTCAAGAGCACATACCTGATTCCATATTTGTCAGTCTCACTTTGTGTCCATACAAGCTGCACGCTTCCTCCAGCCCAAGCCCCAGGTAAGACGTGGGAAGGGGGGTTTTCTCTTTCAAATGTCCCCCACATGGACAGAGGTACCTCTTTTCTCCAGGAGGCAGAAGGAGCACTGGCCAGTCGGCGGTATGCCGCGCTACTCCTGCTGCCACCTCCATTACGACAGCTCTCCGTCCATCAGCTCTCCTCCACCCCAGCCCCCTCCACATGCGGTTGTATCGGAGCCCGCTCACGTGGGAAAACAGTCTTTTTTGAAAAAAGTGGGGGGCGTGGTGGTTAGTCGGACAAAGGGCAGCGTTGACGTGCCTCAGACATTCACAAATGCAGGGCTTTGTCTGCTATAAAGTGCACCTTTTTTCAGATGCATTCAGCTGACAGAGGGACACAGAGCAGATGGGGGCACATGAGTGTTGGTGAAACAGGCATTCCCAGGGCACATTTATTTAGCATTAGGCTGAGCATTAATAGCAGTGGCAGTTGCTGGACTATTTGCTCAGCAGTGGGTGCATTTTTTGGTAGTACCTCTGCATTTGTACTTGGCACTATGTCCAGAGGGAGAGGTACAAATACCTCAAAAGACAAGGGCACAAGGGGGTCGCCCTCAGGCTCGAAGGACCCTCCTTCTGCAACACCATCCCCCCTGAAAGGCTTAGGGAGGCTGGTCAGAGTGAGCCATCGGGGTCATCAGGGGTTGCAATTGCTTCCGACAGTTCAGCCCCTGTCTATATTATTGAGGAGGTTTTTTCCTCAGCCATGATTGGATTGGAGGAAAGATTAACGGCTTTAATCGCATCTTCACAGAGTGGAAGAAAACGCATTAGGTCCCCTTCTGCTACCCAGGATCCTTAAACAGAGGAACAGTGGGAGAGGGAAGATGAATCCCCCTCGGGACCGTGAAGAGACTGATGACTCCTCTTCTGAAGGATCAAGTGGGGAAGGACCTTCTTCAGCTTCACAAGCTGAGAAATTGCTGGTGCATTCTCTTACTGAAATGGTCCGCTCCATATTTAAGCTACCTTTAACTGAGTCGGTTGAAAAACCCATTTCTTGTTTGGGTTCACTAAAACCTCCTCAGGCTTTGCGTGCCTTTCCTGTCCATTCATTGCTGGAAAAGCTTATGTATTTTGAGTGGGATTACCCAGATAAGCATTCCCCCCCCCAAAAAAAATTTTCAACACTTTATCCTATAGGGGAAAAATTTACTAAGATAAGGAGTATACCAGCAATTGACACTGCTATATCCTCTGTGAATAAAAGTTTGACTTGTCTGGTTGACAATGCGCAAATGCTTAGGGATCCAACTGATAAAAATTGGAATTCCTGTTAAACATTTTTTTCTTGGCAGGTTCAGTGGCTCAACCTGCAGTGGTGGCAATTGGGGTATTTCAATCCTAGAGAGACCATTTGAAACAGGTGCTCAAGGTTTTCCCTGAACAGCAGGCCCAGGATTTAGCCGAGCTGCCAGCGGCTTTGTGTTTTGCAATTGACGCAATCAGAGATTCTATTCTTCAAACCTCTCGCCTTACGCTTGGGTTGGTACATATGCGTAGAATCCCATGGTTGAAAAGTTGGTCAGCTGAAGCGCCATGCAAGAAGCTCCTGACTGGTTTTCCTTTCCGCGGTGAAAAGCTGTTTGGGGATGATTTGGACAAATATATCCAAAAGATATCAAGTGGGAAAAGTACCCCTTTGCCAGTTAAGAAAAAGAGTAAACGTCCCTCATTTAAACAGGCTCTTTCTCCAGTGCCGGGGGCATCAGCCTCCAGGCAGTCGCGATGGCCTCCACCGCTACGTTCAAGAGGTAAACCTCAGGGTCAACCCCAGGGACAAAAGAAGTCCTGGGGAGGAAACCTGGAAGACAGAACTCTAAAGCCTCTTTATGAAGGGGTGCCCCTGCACGTTCGAGTGGGGGGAAGACTTCTGCAGTTCTCAAGGGTCTGGCAGGAAGAATTTCGAGACAGATGGGTGGTCTCCACAATAGCTCTAGGTTACAAACTAGAGTTCCGAGAATTCCCGTCTCCTCGTTTCCTCAGGTCAAATGTCCCCAAAGATCCAGAGAAAAAGTCTCTCCTTCAAACGTTAGACCAACTTTTGTCGCAAAAAGTGATCTTGGTGGTCCCCATGGAAGAGCAGGGGTTGGGGTTTTATTCAAACCTTTTCACGGTGCCAAAACCAAATGGAGATGTCAGACCCATTCTAGATCTCCAAGATCTAAACCGTTTCCTGAACATCCGCTCTTTTCGCATGGAGTCAATCTGATCAGTAGTCTCCATCCTACAAGGAGGAGAATTTGTGGCATCAATCGACATCAAGGATACATAACTGCATGTACGTATTTTCCCCGCTCACCAGAAATATCTGCGTATAAGTAGAAAAACTTCATTTTCTGTTTGTAGCCTTGCCTTTTGGTCTAGCTACTGCACCTGGGGTGTTTACAAAACTTCTGACCCTTCCTCTGGCCAGATTAAGGACTCAAGTTATAACGATAATAGCATACCTAGACGACCTGCTCTTGATAGACCGGTTGGTAGCCTGCTTGGACCAAAGCATGGTCACCACAGTCAACTACCTGGAATACCTAGGTTGTGTCCTCAACCTAGAGAAATCTTCTTTAAAGCCAGTAAGAAGATTAGAGTACTTAGGTCTGGTTATAGATACAGCCAAGAAGAGGGTGTTTTTACCCCAGGCAAAGATCAGCACTATAAAGGAGCTGGTTCAGGATGTCGGGGCAAAGAAGGGTCCTTCTATTCGCCTGAGGTTGTTGGGGAAGATGGTAGCTACAAAACAGTATCCTGTCTGCCTGGAACAAGAAGGTCCAAGCACTAGATTTTCCAATGCGTTTGTCAGAAAAAGTGCGCCAGAGCCTCAGTTGGTGGAGGATATCCGAGAATCTGCAGAGGGGGAAATCCTTCTTACCAGTTACCTGGAAGGTGGTAACAGATGCCAGCCTTTCAGGTTGGGGAGCAGTCCTGGAAGAGGCGTCTGTCCAAGGGAAATGGTCCAGAATCGAAAGGACCTTGCCCATCAACATTTTAGAGATTCGGGCAGTGCACCTAGGCCTAAAGGCATGGACATTCAGGTTGCAGAATTCTCCTGTCAGGATTCAATCCGACAATGCCACAGCAGTGGCCTATATCAATCACCAAGGGGGCACCAGAAGTCAGGCAGCCCAGGGAGAGGTAAACCATATCCTAACCTGGGCAGAAAAGCATGTGCCGTGCATATCGGCAATCATCATTCCAGGGGCAGAGAACTGGCAAGCGGACTACTTTAGTCGCCAGCAGCTGTTCCCGGGGGAATGTTCCCTTCTCCCCGACATCTTCCTGGCTATATCCAAAGATGGGGCATCCCGAACATAGATCTGTTTGCGTCCAGGTTCAACAACAAAGTCGACAACTTTGTGTCAAGAACAAGGGATCCACTTGCATGCGGATCGTTGGTGACCCCGTAGGATCAGTTCTCACTGATTTATGCATTCCCTCCTATTCTGCTGCTACCTCAACTTCTTCACAGGATCAAGCAGAAAATGATGTCGGTAGTTCTTGTGGCCCAGAAGATCTTGGAATGCAGTAATAATAAAGATGGCAGTAGGGTTCCCATGGACCCTACCACCACATCCCCTGCAGGGACCAGTGTTCCATTCTACTTTACAAATGCTAATTTAACGGTTTGGCTATTGAAACCCACATTGTAAAGAATTATGGGCTTTCAGGCTCAGTGATATCTACCTTGATTAATGCAAGGAAACCAGCTTCCAGAGTCTGAAAGGCATATGTTTCCTGGTGTTAATCCAGGGGTTGGCATCCCAGAAAGTATGTCATAGGTAGAATTCTTGCCTTTCTGCAAATGGGGTTAGAGATTAAGCTGGCCATGAGTACTATCAAGGGCCAGGTCTCGGCCTTATCGGTATTGTTTCAACATCCGCTTGCTTAGCATTCTTTGGTTCGAAGCTCTATACAGGGGGTAACGCAGCTTAATCCACCAGTTATAGCACCCCTGAACCCTTGGGACTTGAATTTAGTTCTGTCGGCATTACAGAAACACCCCTTTTGAGCTGATACAACATATTCACTTGGTCCTTTTGACAAGGAAGCTAGTTTTTCTGGTAGCCATTTCTTCTGCAAGAAGGGTATCAGAATTGGCGGCTCTTTATTGTAAAGAGCCATATTTAATCATTCACAAGCATAGAGTAGTATTGCATCCTCATCCTAGCTTTCTGCCAAAGGTGGTTTCAGGTTTTCATCTAAACCAGGATATAGTTCTTGTCAGGGCTGGGCTCAGCCCTTCCTTCTCTGAGCTGGCCGCTCAGCTGTCAGCTAATTGCCAGCTCCTTTCACTCCACAGTGACTCAGCTGTTGATGATCTGCTTGTCTAAAGTCGTCCAGCTCACTTCATCTCTGCCTTCACATTTGGTCACATCTCAGAGACTTTCTCTGGCTCCTGATCCTGCTTTCTGTACTACTACGTTGACCTCTGGCTCTCTGACATTGGCATTGGCTGACTACCCGATCTGGTTACTGAACTCTGGCTATGTATTGACTACGCTTACTCTGTTTACCTTTTTTATTATTATTAAACAAGTGTGTTTAACTGTAATTCTGTCTCGGTCTGATTCATGGTTTTTGACAGTAGGCAAAGGCCATGAATTCAGAAGATGCAGTCAGTCCACTTGGTAATATTTTTTCCAGATTGGATGACCAGGATCACCGCATGGATCAGTTATCCTTGGCGTTACAAACGCTCCTGAGTCGAACGGCTAACCTGGAATCTTCCACTATGGCTGCTCCAGTACAACCTGTGTTGCAGGCTGTCCCTGCTGCTGCTCTAGTCTCTGTGCAGGCACCCACCTGGAGTATTACCTCTATAAGGGGCATGTCTGGTTCTGCTTCCCAAGCGATTTGGGGGTGATCCAGTTCAATGCAGAGGGTTTCTCAACCAGGTTGAGATATACTTTGAGATGCTGCCCCAGGCGTTTCCCATAGACAGAAGCAAAGTAGGTTTCATGATATCTTTGCTTTCTGAGAGAGCCTGGGCAAACCCTCTATGGGTGACGCAAAAACCCGTGGTCCTGAGTTACCCAGAATTTGTGGCTTCCTTCAAAAGGGTATTTGACGTTCCTGCACTCTCCGCTGCTGCCAAGAGCCTCATGTCCATCAGAGTATGAGAACTGTTGCCGATTACGCCATTGAATTCCGTACTCTGGCAGCAGAGGTTGCTTGAAACAATGACGCCTTCGTGGCTGCCTTCTCTCATGGTCTCTCGGATAGCATCAAGGATGAGATAGCAGCCCGAGATATACCCACTGAGCTGGAGAGGTTAATCACATTTGCCATCCTCATTGACTCCAGACTCCGAGAAAGACTCTCTCTTTTAAGGAGCGCTGGTGCAAGCCTCCTGTACATTTGTCTCCGAGCTTTGCAGTCCCACCCTTGCCTAGCTCACCTCCTGGTACCAAGTCGGTCTGTGAAGATGAACCCATGCACTTGGGCTTCATACGTCTCTCTGCGGATGAGAGAGCTCTTAGGAGGAGGGAGAGATTGTGCCTTTATTGTGGCCAGGCTGGTCACTTTTTGAAATCTTGTTCTACTCGTACAGGGAACGCCCGAACCTTGAGGTCCTGTCACGGACAGACCTTAGGTGGCGTTTTTTTGTCTCCAGTTTCCCAGAAAGATAAGCCCCTGGTTTTGGTTACCCTGTCTTGGGCTGAGTCATCTGTCGAGATACAGGCTCTAATCAACTCTGGGGCTGCAGGCCTGTTCATTGATGCTGCCTTTGTTTTAAAGCACTTGATTCTGCTGCAGCTGCGTAACACTCCACTTGCCATTGAGGCTCTTGATGGGAGACCTCTACAGCCTGCCCATGTGGCTCGTGAGACTGTTTCGTTGTCCATGGCCGTAGGGGCCCTTCACCATGAGATAATCCAATTCCAAGTTATTTCCTCACCTAAGTTTCCGCTGGTTATTGGTTATCCTTGGCTACAAAGGCACAACCCTTCTTTTGATTGGCTCCGTGCTGAGGTTCTGTCCTGGTCACCAAGAGATGCTTCCAGAAGGTAGCCAAGGTCCTGTGCACCTCTTCACTCTCCTCCCTGCCGGAGGAGTACCGCGATTTTAGTGATGTCTTTGACAAAGGTCAAGCCAGTAGTTTTCCTCCACATCGGTCGTATGATTGCGCAATTGACCTTCAACCTGGTGCCATACCCCCTCGTGGCCAGGTTTACCCTTTGTCGGTCTTGGAGGATAAGGTCATGGAGGAGTATGTTGCAGATACACTTTCTCGTGGTTTCATCCGCAAATCCTTGTCTCCTGCTGGTGCTGGTTTCTTTTTTGTGAAGAAGAAGAGTGGTGAGACCTTGTATCGATTATAGGGGTCTCAATCGTTTCACGATTAAGAATGCCTATCCCATTCTGTTGATTACGGAGTAATTTGACTGCCTCAAGGGAGCAACGGTTTTCACAAAGCTTGATTTAAGAGGGGCATACAATCTCGTCCGGATTAGAGGGTGACGAGTGGAAGACTGAGTTTAATACCAGATAAGGTCATTATGAGTATTTCGTAATGCCTTTTGGCCTTTGTAATGCTCCGGCAGTTTTCCAGGAGTTCATTAACGTTGTCCTCTGAGATTTGTTGCAGTTATGTGTGGTGGTTTCTCGACGATATCCTCATATTTTCCAAGTCCCTGAAGAGCCACCACACAGATGTCTGTCGTGTGCTTCAGAGACTATGAGAGAACAATCTCTATTGTAAATTGGAAAAGTGCAAATTCCATTCTGGACAGGTGAAATTCCTGGGCTGTGTCATTTCCACTGCTGGTTTTTCGATGGACCCAGAGAAACTTTCAGCGGTCCTACAGTGGCCTCAACCCGTGGGTTTACATCCTCTGCAGCGTTTTTTTGGCTTTGCCAACTATTATCGGAAGTTTATTCATAATTTCTCGTCTCTGGTCAAGCCCCTGACTGATATGACCAGGAAAGACGGCAACCCACAGAGTTGGTCTCCGGAGTCCAGTAAGGCCTTTGAAAGTCTCAAGGTTGCCTTTGTTTCTGCTGCTGTGTTGGCACACCCTGATCCTACGTTGCCTTTTATCCTAGAAGTTGAGGCTTCTGAGTAGGGATGAGCTTCGTGTTCGAGTCGAACCCATGTTCGACTCGAACATCGGCAGTTTGGTCGTTCGCCGAATTGCGAACGATATGGGCCGTTCGCGCCAAATTCGTGTGGCGCGTCACGGCCCATAATTCACTGCGGCATCGCAGTGCATTGCTTGCTGATGATTGGCCAAGCATGCACTATGACCCGCATGCTTGGCCAATCACAGCGCCGCCTGAACAGAGAGCCGTAATTGGCCAAAGCCAAGGAGGCTTTGGCCAATTATGGCTCAGGGGATTTAGTACACGCCCCACACTATATAGGGCCGCCTGCACGGCGGCCCTGTGCAGTGTGTTCCGGTGTGCTGAGAGATAGAGAGAGAGAGAGACAGTGTCATTTAATTTGCGTTATCTAGATTAGGCAGGACAGTCAGTCAGTTAGCTGCACTTAAAGTGTATTGTGTATATATATATGCATCCCAGGTGTTGCATATATATATATATATATATATATATATATATATATATACACACTGTATTCAGTTTAGCTAGATCCGTTCCTGTTATCTTCTAGACTATTTACATTTAGTGCAGTGCGTCCTGCTCACAGTGTTCAGCTAGATCCGTTCCTGTTATCTTCCTACTGACAGGCAGGCTTGTCTTGTTACAGTATTTACAGCTACCTGAAGAAAATTACTGGTGTTCTTTTGATCCTATTAGTACCACAGTCAGGCAGCTAGACTATTTACATTTAGTGCAGTGCGTCCTGCTCACAGTGTTCAGCTAGATCCGTTCCTGTTATCTTCCTACTGACAGGCAGGCTTGTCTTGTTACAGTATATAAAGCTACCTGAAGAAAATTACTGGTGTTCTTTTGATCCTATTAGTACCACAGTCAGGCAGCTAGACTATTTACAGTTAGTGCAGTGCGTCCTGCTCACAGTGTTCTGCTAAACCTACAAGTTAGTGGGGTGCGTCCACCTCACAGTGTTTAGCTAAACCTACAAGCTAGTGGGGTGCTTCCTGCTCACAGTGTTCAGCTAGATCCGTTTCTGTTATCTTCTTACTGACAGGCAGGCTTGTCTTGTTACAGTAAATACAGCTACCTGAAGAAAATTGCTGGTGTTCTTTTGATCCTATTAGTACCACAGTCAGGCAGTTAGTGCAGTGCGTCCTGCTCACAGTGTTCAGCTAAACCTACAAGTTAGTGGGGTGCGTCCACCTCACAGTGTTCAGCTAAAGCTACCTGTAGAAGGTTGGTGGTGTTCTCATACTACAGGCAGGCAGTTGATTTTGCTAGCTGCAGTATCAGTACATATATATATATATATATATATATATATATATATATATATATATATATATATATATATATATATATATATATATATATATATCCCAGCTTAGTGCAGCTACAGGCCATTAGTATGTCTGGAAGGCCAAGAAGGAGAGGCAGACAGTCACAAGCCAATAAGAGAGGGCAAGCAGGCTCTGTGTCTAGTGCTGGTCGTGGAGACGGTGCATCCTCATCAGCACGTGGCCATGGGACACGCTTGGCCTTTTTTTCGGCAGCTGGCCGTGTTGAGCCGCAACATGTGGAAGACTTGGTCGAGTGGATGACCAAGCCGTCCTCATCCTCCTCATCCTCTCTCACCCATGCCCAGGGTTATTTGGCAAAGCAGCGGCCTCTTCCCTCGGCTCAATGTCATCAGTGACTCCTTCCCTAGCCCCACCTTGTCCTCCTGAGGAGTCCCTCGAACTGATTGACCACAGTGTTGGGTACATGCTCCAGGAGGATGATACTGAGCTCGATGAAGGCAGTAACATGAGCACGGACAGAGGGGGTGCCCAAGAAGGACAGCAATCTGGCAGTCATGCTCCCCCTGCTGCAGCATACTGCCAGGTTTGCTCCAGTGATGAGGAGGGAGGGGATGATGAGGTCACTGACTCAACGTGGGTGCCTGATAGGAGAGAGGAGGAGGAGGAGGAGGAGGAGGCGGCACATCACCAACGAGGCAGGATGCCCTCCAGGGGCCAGCCTAAGGGCAGCACATTGACTGCATCACACCCCAAAGCTCCACATGTGCAGGGCGCTGCAGTAACTGCGCGTTATTCAAAAAGTTCTTTGGTGTGGGCCTTTTTTGAGGCGAGTGCATCAGATCGCACCGCTGCTATTTGCAACATATGTCTCAAGCGTATCTCACGTGGCCAAAACATCTCCCGCTTGGGTACCACATGCTTGACCAGACATATGTTGACCTGCCATGCAGTTCGTTGGCAAGCGTATCTAAAAGACCCACACCAAAGAACAAAGAGGATCTCTCCTTGCTCCTCATCAGCTGAGATTTCCAACCCCACTAGACCTTCAGTCCTCTCTGAGACCTGCACTGAGAGGAATGAAGGTGTAGAATTAGGTGTGTCACAGCCAAGTACTTGTGGGCAATTTGCTTTTGGTACACCGACGTCAGATTGTACCAGGCAATTTTCCCTGCCCCAGCTGCTGCACTGCCGAAAGAAGTTTGCTCCCAGCCATCCACATGCCCAGCGGTTGAATGCTAGCTTGGCAAAATTGCTAGCACTTCAACTGCTGCCTTTTCAGCTGGTAGACTCTGCCCCCTTCCGTGAGTTTGTGGAATGTGCGGTTCCTCAATGGCAGGTACCCAAACGCCACTTTTTCTCACGGAAGGCGATTCCGGCTCTCTACCGGCATGTGGAAGGCAATGTCCATGCCTCGCTGGACAGGGCGGTCAGCGGTAAGGTGCATATTACCGCTGACTCATGGTCCAGCAGGCATGGACAGGGACGTTACCTAAGTTTCACGGCGCATTGGGTGACTCTGCTGGCAGCTGGGAAGGATGCAGGACAAGGTGCAGTAGTGTTGGAGGTTGTTCCGCCACCACGCCTCCAAAATGCTAATGATTGTGACACACCTCTCTCCTCCACCCCCTCCTCTTCTTCTTCCTCCATGGCCTCTTCCTCGGAACCAGCGGTGCTCCGTAGTCGTTCAAGGGGCTACGCAAGTACGCAGGCCAAAAGATGCCATGCGGTGCTTGAGCTGGTGTGCTTGGGGGAAAGGAGCCACACTGGGGCAGAGGTTCTGTCAGCTCTGCAGGGGCAGGTTCAGAGGTGGTTGACGCCACGCCAACTTAGGGCAGGAATGGTGGTTTGCGACAATGGCACCAACCTCCTCTCTGCCCTCCGACAGGGACAACTGACCCATGTGCCCTGTTTGGCTCACGTCCTTAACTTGGTGGTGCAGCGGTTCTTGGGCAGGTACCCGGGCTTACAGGATGTCCTGAGGCAGGCCAGGAAAGTCTGTGTGCATTTCCGCCGGTCATATAATGCCAGTGCTCGGCTGACGGACCTCCAAAAGGAGTTTAACCTGCCCAAGAACCGCCTAATCTGTGACATGCCCACCAGGTGGAACTCAACGTTGGCCATGCTGCAGCGGCTGCACACGCAGCAGAGGGCCATCAATGAGTACCTGTGCGACTATGGCACCAGGACAGGGTCAGGGGAGCTTGTTTTTTTTTCCCCACGCCAGTGGGCCATGATCAGGGATGCATGCACTGTCCTGTCACCATTTGAGGAGGCCACGAGGATTGTGAGCAGTGACAGTGCATGCATCAGTGACACTGTCCCCCTTGTCCACCTGTTGGAGCACACGCTGCGTGGAATAATGGACAGGGCACTTGAGGCAGACCAGAGGCAGGAAGAGGAGGACTTCCTTAGCTCTCAAGGCCCCCTTTATCCAGATAGTGTTCCTGCGTGCCCGCCGATCACACAGGAAGAGGAGGAGGAGGAAAATTGTGTCAGTATGGAGGTGGAGCCTGGCACTCAGCATCAGCAGCAGTCTTTAAGGGATCAGTCCGTAGAAACACATGGACTTGTACGTGGCTGGGAGGAGGTGGCTGCGGACCATGTCGTCCTTAGTGACCCAGAGGACTCCGGACCGAATGCCTCAGCAAACCTACGCTGCATGGCCTCCCTGATCCTGCAAAGCCTGCGTAAAGATCCTCGTATTCGTGGTATCAAGGAGAAGGACCAATACTGGCTGGCAACCCTCCTTGATCCACGTTACAAGGGTAAGGTTGCGGACCTTATCTTGCCATCGCAGAGGGAGCAGAGGATGAAACATCTTCGGGAGGCCTTGCAGAAAGGTCTGTGCAACGCGTTCCCAGAGACTGGGAGGTTACAAACTCCTGTTTCTGGACAACGTGTTGCTGAGGCTTCGGTCAGTCAAAGAAGGAGCGGTGGAGAAGGTGGCCGTCTGACCGATGCGTTCAGACAATTTTTTGGTCCGCAGCGCCAAGGTATGATCGGTTCCAGCAACCATCGCCAGCGTCTGTTTTACATGGTGCAGGAATACCTAGGGGCAAGATCAGACTTGGACACCTTTCCCACCGAAAATCCTCTGGGTTACTGGGTCTTGAGGATGGATCACTGGCCAGAGCTTGCACAGTATGCAATTGAGCTACTGGCCTGTCCTGCATCCAGCGTTCTTTCGGAACGCACATTCAGTGCTGCTGGAGGTGTGGTAACCAATCACAGGGTGCGTCTGTCCACCGACTCGGTTGATCGACTGACCTTCATAAAAATGAATCCGTCTTGGATCACCACCAGCTACCAAGCACCTGATGCTGATGTAACCGAATAATTTTTTTTGAAATCTCAGATCCCTTCAAAGACTGCCTATGCTGATGCTGAGTGACTATCCCTGAGTAATTATCCTCCTCAATCATCACGCTGATAGCTTGTAAGAACATTTTTGGTTCTGGGCGCCACCACCAGTACCTAAGGCACAATTTTTCAGCCCCTGTTTAACAGGGGCGTGTAATTACAATTTTTGATGTAATACTTTGCAGCAGGGCTCGTTCCTGCATTCCAACTAGAGTGTCTGTGAGGGCTTGCAGTGTTGTGGCACCAGCACCAGTGCCTAAGGCCCAATTTTTCAGCCCTTGTTTAACAGGGGCGTGTAATTACAATTTTTGATGCAATACTTTGCAGCAGGGCTCGTTCCTGCGTTCCAACTAGAGTGTCTGTGAGGGGTTGCAGTGTTGTGGCACCAGCACCAGTGCCTAAGGCCTAATTTTTCAGCTCCTGTTCAACAGGGGCATGTAATTACAATTCTTGATCTAATATTTCACAGCAGGGCCCTGTGAGGGCTTACAGTGTTGTGGCCACAGCAACACCTAAGGCCCAAATTTCTGCTGAGTATATAGGGCAGGACCCTACTTTCAAACATCTAACTTACAAACGACTCCTACTTGCAAACCGAAGGAGACAACAGGAAGTGAGATGAAATCTACCCCTAGGAAGGGAAATTCTCTCCTGTAAGAGTTAATATGGGAAAAACATTTCTCCTTTCCACTGATGCTTTCCAATCCTTGTTCCACAAAAAACCCAAATTTTCAAAAAACATTTTTCATTGGGACAAAAAGTGAGGTGAAATCTTCTGAAGAGGAGGAAAGACAGCAAAACAAATGTCACAGGGGTGATAACCCTTCCCTATGTTTTCCAAAAAGCTTAAAAAAGATTTTTTGGCTGGAGCTAAACACGTTAAAAATGTTCAAAATTACAAACAGATTCTACTTAACAACAAACCTACAGTCCCTGTCTTGTTTTTTTTTTTTTTTTATTGGAAAAACCAACTTTATTGAAAAAGTATGCATGGTACATAAATCAACATAGACCAACATAGCCTTGACAATAGTACATACATGAATATATTGAAATGTCTGTATAGCCTACAGTAAAACACATCAATAGAAATGGAGTCAATGTACAACATATACTGTATAAAAGATAGAGAGAATACAAAAAGGGGAGGGGGGAATAGGAGACGAGGCTATTAGGTGCACGTTTCACCATCTGCTAACCATCTGCTCCAGACCCTTTCATATTTGAGCGAACACCCTCTATGGACGTAAATCAGTTTTCTATATGGAAGAGTGTCATTAACCTCCTTCTTCCAGCATTGAATTGTAGGGGGCAGGGCCTGCATCCACATACGGGCTACCGCTTTCCTCGCCAAGAATAGCGTCTCGTGCAAAAAGGTACGGAGGGGTTTGTCTGTATCTAAACCCGGCAGCAGACCGAGTAGGCACATTTTTGGGTCTAGTGTAGCAGGAGAGCCCATCTGATCATGCAAGAAACGGATCACCTGTATCCAGTATGTTTGGATAGTTGGGCAGGACCATAAAAGGTGGTAGAAGGAGCCTGGGGTGTGGTCACATCGGCGGCACCCTGGATTGTACATGGGTTTAAAACGCGCTATCTTCTGGGGGGTCAGATACGTCCTATGTATGATATACAACTGCGTAAGGCGGTCTGATAACTTAGGGGATACCTTTTTCACGTCTTCCAAAATCTCATCCCAATCCTCATCCTGTCCCTGTCTTGTTTGAACCGCCTGTATACTGCTGTTCAGAGTATATAGGGCCTGGTGGCCCCACACCTTTCCTTATTTTAATTTGGGTGCGGGGTTCCCCTTAATATCCATACAAGACCCAAAGGGCCTGGTAATGGACTGGGGGGTACCCATGCCGTTTGTCTCACTGATTTTCATCCATATTGCCAGGACCCGACATTACATTAAACCCGCAAGCAGTTTTAAATGAGATTTTTTCCTTTAAAAATGACATTTGGTGCAGGGACTGTTCTAAACACGGGAAACACGCGTCACTTTACAGGCATACTATAGACACCCCCCAGGTACGATATTTAAAGGAATATTTCACTTTTTTTTTTTTTACTTTAAGCATCATTAAAATCACTGCTCCCGAAAAAACGGACGTTTTTAAAAGTTTTTTTTGCATTGATACATGTCCCCTGGGGTAGGACCCGGGTCCCCAAACACTTTTTAGGACAATACCATGCAAATTAGCCTTTAAAATGAGCACTTTTGATTTCGAACGTTCGAGTCCCATAGACGTCAATGGGGTTCTAACGTTCGTGCGAACTTTCGGTCCGTTCGCAGGTTCTGGTGCGAACCGAACCGGGGGGTGTTCGGCTCATCCCTACTTCTGAGACTGGAGTTGGCACCCTTCTGTCTCAACGTCCTAACTCTGAGTGCACTATGCACCTGTGTGGCTACTTTTCCAAGAAATTGTCACCCGCAGAGTGCAATTACGAGATTGGTGACCGAGAGCTGTTGGCGATCATTTTAGCCCTGAAAGAATGGAGACATAGCCTTGAAGGTACCACTGTGCCGGTTCTCATTCTTGCTGACCATAGGAATCTCACATTCTTGTCTGAGGCTAAGCACCTCTCTCCCAAAAGTGCGCGATGGGCTCTTTACTTGTCGAGTTTTAATTACATTGTCTCATTCTTACCCGGTACTAAGAATGTAAGGGCTGACGCCTTGTCACGGCAATTTTCCTCCACTTCCAAGATGGAGTTGGTTCTGGTTCCTGTGATTCCTCCTGATCGTATTCTGGCTACGGTTCACACCAGTCTTACTTCTCTTTTGGGTGACAAAATTCTTGCTGCTCAGGTCGATGCTCCCTCTGAGAAACCTTGCGACCGCTGCTTTGTTCCCGAGAGTCTCCATACTGCCGTGCTCCAGACTTGCCATTCTCCCAAGGCTGCTGGCCACCCTGGAAAGAATCAACTCTTTTGGGCCATTTCCCAACAATTCTGGTGGCCTAGTCTACGTGCTGATGTAACTGCCTTCGTAGCTGCCTGTTCCGTGTGTGCTCAGAGTAAGAATCCACGACACCTTCCAGTGGGCCTCCTACAACGCATACCAAATGGAGAGAGGCCCAGGACCCACCTGTCTATGGATTTCATTGTGGAGTCACCCAACTCAGTTATTCTTTATGGTGGTTGACCGATTCTCGAAAATGTCGCATTGTATTCCACTCAAGAAGTTGCCTACTTCTAAGGAACTGGCTTCTATTTTTGCTCTGGAGATCTTCCACTTACATGGGCTACCCAAGGTGATTGTCTCAGACAGGGGTAGTCGGTTTGTGTCCCGGTTCTGGCTAGCCTTTTGTGCACAGTTGGGTATTCAGCTTGCTTTCTCCTCTGCGTATCACCTGCAGTCTAATGGGGCTGCAGAACGAGCCAATCAGTCCTTGGAGCAATTCCTACATTGCTATATTTCTGACCATCATAACAACTGGTCAGACCTCTTACCGTGGGCGGAGTTTGCTCACAATAGTGCCTTGAATTCAGCTTTCCGTTTGTCCCTGTTTATGGTGAACTATGGTTTCCAACCTTCCGTGTTGCCTGCCTCGTTTGTTCTGCGGAGTATTCCTGCATTAGAGGAGCATCTCCGTGGTCTTCGTTCCACTTGGGCACAAGTCCAGGAGGCTTTGCAACATGCTAACAATAGGTACAGACTCCATGCTAACCGCAGACGCCTGCCTGCACCTTCCTACCAAGTTGGGGACAGAGTCTGGCTGTCGTCTCGCAACCTTCGACTTCGTGTTTCTTCCTTCGCAGGATTAACCCAGTGGCTTACGCGTTGGACCTTCCTCCTAGTATGCGCATCTCTAATGTGTCTCATGTCTCTTTATTGAAACCTTTGGTCTGCAACCGCTTTACCACCTCTGTGCCAAGTCCTCACACTATACAGGTTGAAAACCATGAGGAGTATGAAGTACAATCCATTGTTGACTCCCGTAGGTTCCGTGGGCACATACAGTACCTGGTGCATTGGAAGGGGTACGGTCCAGAGGAACGTTCTTGGGTCTCATCCTCGGACGTACATGCACCTGTCCTCCTCCGTGATTTCCATAGACGTTTCCCCTCAAGCCCGGTGGTCCTCCAAGGGGGAGGGATCGTTGAGGATGGGGTGCTGTCAGGGCTGGGCTCAGCCCTTCCTTCTCTGAGCCGGCAGCTCAGCTGTCGGCTAATTGCCAGCTCCTTTCTCTCCACAGTGACTCAGCTGTTGATGATCTGCTCGTCAGTTCTGCCTACTTAAAGCTGCCCAGCTCACTTCATCTCTGCCATCGCCTTTGGTCACATCTCAGAGACTTTCTTCTGCATTCCTGTTGAAGACTTGCTCGGCTGACGTCACTTCTGGCTCCCGATCCTGCTTGCTGTACTACTACGTTGATCTCAGGCTCTCTGACATTGGCATTGGTGGCTACCCGATTTGGTTACTGAACTCTGGCTATGTATTGACTATGCTTCCTCTGTTTACCTTTTTATTATTATTAAACAAGTGTGATTAACTGTACTTCTGTCTAGGTCTGATTCATGGTTTCTGACAGTTCTACCTTCTTTTTTTCCAGAACCCTGTTCTATGAAAGAAAAGTCACTGCATTCTCTGGATGTAGTGAGAGCAGTCAAAATCTATTTGTAGGCGCCTGCTCAGATTCGGAAAACAGATGTTTTGTTTGTGTTGCCTGAAGATCCTAGAAAAGGACAGGCAATGTCGAAATCTACTGTTGCCAAATGGATTCGGCAAGTAATTATTCAAGCTTATGGTTTAAAGAGGAAAGTTCCACCTTTTCAAATCAAAGCGCACTCCACCAGGGGTGTTAGTGCTTCATGGGCAGTGCATCACCAAGCCTCCATGGGTCAAATCTGCAAGGCCGCAACTTGGTCTTCAGTCCATACATTCACCAGATTCTATCAGGTGGATGTAAGAAGGCATGAGAATATCGCCTTTGGGCGCAGTGTGCTGCAGGCAGCAGTATAAGTCCTCAGGTATGTTTGCAGCCTACTTTTGTTTGTGTCTCCCTGCCCTCGGATAGCATTGCTCTCAGACATCCCATACAGTAATTACTGTGGCTCTATGTCCCGTGATGTACGATAAAGAAAATGTGATTTTTAAAACAGCTTACCTGTTAAATCCTTTTCTTGGAGTACATCCCGCGACACAGCGGTCCCTCCCCTCTTTCTGGTTACATGTGTATTGCTTTTCTACAAAACTGAGGTACTCCCGTTAAGGGGAGGGGTTATATGGGGAGTTGAACTTCCTGTCTAGGGTGTGCCAGTGTCCATCACCTGAAGGTGCCATATAACCCATACAGTAATTACTGTAGCTCTGTGTCCCGTGATGTACTCCAAGAAAATAATTTTGCAGGTAAGCTGTTATAAAAATCCTATTTTTTTTTTTTTTTAAAAAAGACAGTGTAAAAATAAATAAACAAAAATAACTTTTTTGAAGCGCCCCGTCCTGCCAAGCTCGCATGCAGAAGCGAACGCATACGTAAGTCGCGCCTGCATATGAAAACGATGTGTAAACCACATATGTGTGGTATTGCCGCGATCGTTGGAGCGAGAGCAATAATTCTAGCCCAAGACCTCTGTAACTCAAAACTGGTAACCTGTGGAGATTTTTAAGTGGCAAAGTTTGTCGCCATTCCACGAGCGGGTGCAATTTTGAAGCGTAACATGTTGGGTTTCAATTTACTTGACGTAACATTATCTTTCACAATATAGAAAAAAATTGGGCTAACTTTTCTACTGTTTTTTATTATTTAACTCAATGTATTTTATCCAAAAAAATTGTGCTTTTAAAACCGCTGCGCAAATACGGTGTGACAAGAATTATTGCAATGACAGCCATTTTATTCTCAAGGGTGTCTGAAAAAATATATAATGTTTGGGGGTTCTAAGTAATTTTCTAGAAAAAAAAAAAGATTTTAACTTGTAAACAACAAATCTCAAAAAGAGGCTCGGGGCTGAAGTGGTCACTATATATTTATATATGTAGCGGTACCCCCATGGGGGCTGCTGATTGACTCTATACCCCACTGGCTACTGCGACTCTGCAGATCCTTTCTTACCTCTGACACCTTGGGTTCCATTCTGCAATGTGGCGTTAGCAATAAGAAACTCACACGATATTACTGGACCACTCAGAAAGATTTACTGAGATAAGTAATGGAACACAATGAAAAGCATGAATGAACACAAGTTATAATTGACAACCATTATCACTTGATGCACACATACAGAACATATAACCTTACCACCTGAAGGGGGTATATGTGAACAGGTGCACAGAAAGATAGGTTCTCAATATCTTCAAGACATATATTAAATACCTTCCCACTGAGGCCTCAGCGCACAGACCAAAATGCAATATATAATCTTTACATTCAGTAACAGTGTAAAATTAACCACTTGAGCCCGGACCATTATGCTGCCTAAGGACCAGAGGTCTTTTTCCAATTTGGCACTGCGTCGCTTTAACTGCTAATTGCGCGGTCATGCAATGCTGTACCCAAACGAAATTTGCGTCCTTTTCTTCCCACAAATAGAGCTTTCTTTTGATGGTATTTGATCACCTCTGCGGTTTTCATTTTTTGCGCTATAAACGGAAAAAGACCGAAAATTTTGAAAAAAGATGATATTTTCTAATTTTTGTTATAAAAAAAATCCAATAAACTAAATTTTAGTCATACATTTAGGCCAAAATGTATTCGGCCACATGTCTTTGGTAAAAAAAATGTCAATAAGCGTATATTTATTGGTTTGCGCAAAAGTTATAGCGTCTACAAACTAGGGTACATTTTCTGTAATTTACACAGCTTTTAGTTTATGACTGCCTATGTCATTTCTTGAGGTGCTAAAATGGCAGGGCAGTACAAAACCCCCCCAAATGACCCCATTTTGGAAAGTAGACACCCCAAGGAAATTGCTGAGAGGCATGTTGAACCCATTGAATATTTATTTTTTTTGTCCCAAGTGATTGAAAAATGACAAAAAAAAAAAAAAAAAAAATATTTACAAAAAGTTGTCACTAAATGATATATTGCTCACACAGGCCATGGGCCTATGTGGAATTGCACCCCAAAATACATTCAGCTGCTTCTCCTGAGTATGGGGATACCACATGTGTGGGACTTTTTGGGAGCCTAGCCGCGTACGGGGCCCCGAAAACCAAGCACCGCCTTCAGGATTTCTAAGGGTGTAAATTTTTGATTTCACTCTTCACTGCCTATCACAGTTTCGGAGGCCATGGAATGCCCAGGTGGCACAAAACCCCCCAAAATGACCCCATTTTGGAAAGTAGACACCACCCCAAGCTATTTGCTGAGAGGCATATTGAGTCCATGGAATATTTTATATTTTGACACAAGTTGCGGGAAAGTGACACTTTTTTTTTTTTGCATAAAGTTGTCACTAAATGATATATTGCTCACACAGGCCATGGGCATATGTGGAATTGCACCCCAAAATACATTTAGCTGCTTCTCCTGAGTATGGGGATACCACATGTGTGGGACTTTTTGGGAGCCTAGCCGCGTACGGGACCCCGAAAACCAATCACTGCCTTCAGGATTTCTAAGGGTGAAAATTTTTGATTTCACTCTTTACTGCCTATCACAGTTTCGGAGGCCATGGAATGCCCAGGTGGCACAAAACCCCCCCAAATGACCCCATTTTGGAAAGTAGACACCCCAAGCTATTTGCTGAGAGGCATGGTGAGTATTTTGCAGCTCTCATTTGTTTTTGAAAATGAAGAAAGACAAGAAAAAACTTTTTTTTTTTTCTTTTTTCAATTTTCAAAACTTTGTGACAAAAAGTGAGGTCTGCAAAATACTCACTATACCTCTCAGCAAATAGCTTGGGGTGTCTACTTTCCAAAATGGGGTCATTTGGGGGGGTTTTGTGCCACCTGGGCATTCCATGGCCTCCGAAACTGTGATAGGCAGTGAAGAGTGAAATCAAAAATTCAGGCCCTTAGAAAGCCTGAAGGCGGTGCTTGGTTTTCGGGGTCCCGTACGCGGCTAGGCTCCCAAAAAGTCTCACACATGTGGTATCCCCGTACTCAGGAGAAGCAGCAGAATGTATTTTGGGGTGTAATTTCACATATTTCCATGGCATGTTTGAGCAATATATCATTTAGTGACAACTTTGTGCAAAAAAAAAAAAATAATTTGTCTCTTTCCCGTAACTTGTGTCGCAATATAAAATATTCCATGGACTCGACATGCCTCTCAGCAAATAGCTTGGGGTGTCTACTTTCCAAAATGGGGTCATTTGGGGGGGTTTTGAACTGTCCTGGCATTTTATGCACAACATTTAGAAGCTTATGTCACACATCACCCACTCTTCTAACCACTTGAAGACAAAGCCCTTTCTGACACTTATTGTTTACATGAAAAAGTTATTTTTTTTTTGCAAAAAAATTACTTTGAACCCCCAAACATTATATATTTTTTTAAAGCAAATGCCCTACAGATTAAAATGGTGGGCGTTTCATTTTTTTTTTCACACAGTATTTGCGCAGCGATTTTTCAAACGCATTTTTTGGGGAAAAAACACACTTTTTTAAATTTTAATGCACTAAAACACACTATATTGCCCAAATGTTTGATGAAATAAAAAAGATGATCTTAGGCCGAGTACATGGATACCAAACATGACATGCTTTAAAATTGCGCACAAACGTGCAGTGGCAACAAATTAAATACATGTTTAAAAGCCTTTAAAAGCCTTTACAGGTTACCACTTTAGATTTACAGAGGAGGTCTACTGCTAAAATTACTGCCCCTCAATCTGACCTTCACGGTGATACCTCACATGCATGGTGCAATTGCTTTTTACATTTGACGCCAGACCGACGCTTGCGTTCGCCTGAGCGCGAGAGCAGGGGGGACAGGGGTGCTTTTTTTTTTTTCTTTATTATTTTTTTGCTTTTTTAATCTTACTTTTAAACTGTTCCTTTCATATTTTTTTTTTTTAATCATTTTTATTGTTATCTCGGGGAATGTAAATATCCCCTATGATAGCAATAGGTAGTGACAGGTACTCTTTTTTTGAAAAAATTGGGGTCTATTAGACCCTAGATCTCTCCTCTGCCCTCAAAGCATCTGACCACACCAAGATCGGTGTGATAAAATGCTTCCCCAATTTCCCAATGGCGCTATTTACATCCGGCGAAATCTAAGTCATGAAATGCTCGTAGCTTCCGGTTTCGTAGGCCATAGAGATGTTTGGAGCCACTCTGGTCTCTGATCAGCTCTATGGTCAGCTGGAATCACCGGCTGCATTCTCAGGTTCCCTGTTGAGACAAGAGAGCCAGAGAAAAACACGGAAGACGGTGGGGGGGGCATTCCCTCCCACGGCTTGTAAAAGCAGTCTAGAGGCTAATTAGCCGCTAGGATTGCTTTTACATGAAAGCCGACCGCTGGCTGAAAAGAATGATACCAAGATGATACCTAAACCTGCAGGCATCATTCTGGTATAACCACTCAAAGTCGTGAATGGCGTACCTGAAGACAAAAAAATGGTTAACAATAAAGCACAGTAAACAGTAAAGTATAAATAATTACATACCTGAAAAACAAACATGATAAAACATAATAACAATAACAATAAAACATTGCAGAATAGAATACAGTAAAAAAGAGCAGAACAATAGAGAGAGAGAATAGAGAGAGAGAGAACAATAAAACGACAACTATTTTTTTTTTTTTTTTTTATATATATTTTTTTTTTTACACTTTTTTTGTAACTAACTTTTATAACTGTAACCGGTTCCAGGTTCGGGTCTCTCAAAATGCAATGGCATCTTGGGAGACCCTGTGAAAGTGTGCCTAGTATGTGCAATGCTGTACCCTACGCTAATACTCAACTAGTGAATGGTAGCGTTCAAAACATTCACCAATGCAAAGACCAGGATTGTCAGGACAGGAGGGACAATAATAGCGGGTGTCACGCCTATATCTGCACTTGCTGCAGACACGACATCTTTTTTGGAGGGTTCGCTGGGTAGGGGTACTCGGGAGGACATAAAAATGCCTCTCATGCAGCCGACTGCATTTGGTTGGGGATGTGAATGGGGGAAGTACGGGCGCTGCAGAAGTGGTGGGTTCCCAATTAGGATTGGCGAATGCAGCAGGAAGGGCATTATGGGCACGACGGGCCTGTGTTTGTCTTTTTGGTGTCAGCGGGACACTACTTGTGCTTGCCACCTCACCAGCTTGAACTGCACTTATGGGACTCGCCACGTCACCAAGTGTTACTGCAGTGCTGGTTTGACTATGACCGGGGTGTACTACGCCGCTGGTGCTTGCCAGTTCCCCAAAACGCTACCAAAAAAACTGTTAGCGATCGCAGGGATCAGGCCTGACTCTGCGAACGCTGCAGTTATGCGTTTAGAGTTTTGTAAGTGACAGTGATCGATCGATACTGCACTTGGGTGGGCTGGGCCGGGCCGGGCGGAGGGGCAAAACGCAGGTGCTAGCAGGTATCTGGGCTGATCCCGCTAACACTGCGTTTTTGGGAACCCTAAACTGCTGGTGACGCTAGTATAGATCTGATCGGATCAGATATTGATGCGATCAGATACTATACCACTAAGGGTGGTGTACGGTGCGTGCGTGGGTGTTAGCGGTACTGGCGCTAACCTGACGCTGCCTGGGGCTGGTGCTTGCCAGTTCACCAAAATGCTACCAAAAAAACTGTTGGCAATCGCAGGGATCAGGCCTGACTCTGCGAACGCTGCAGTTATGCGTTTAGTGTTTTGTAAGTGACAGTGATCGATCGATACTGCACTTGGGTGGGCTGGGCGGAGGCGCAAAACGCAGGTGCTAGCGGGTATCTGGGCTGATCCCGCTAACACTGCGTTTTTGGGAACCCTAAACTGCTGGGGACGCTAGTATAGATCTGATCGGATCAGATATTGATCCGATCAGATACTATACCACTAAGGGAGGCGCATGCTGCGTGCGTGGGTGTTAGCGGTACTGGCGCTAATCTGACGCTGCCTGGGGCGACGCATATCACCGCCGGACTTTTAGGGGGCTAAACCTTTATTCGGTAATAAACGGCGGGTGCCCTGACACTATAAAAAATAAACAAACTAACCAGCGTCAACCGTAACGGTTATACGGTGATCAGTGGTGAAAGGGTTAACTAGGGGGCAATCAAGGGGTTAAAACATTTATTAGATAGTATATGGGGGTCCCTGACGCTATAAAACGCTGACGGCGAACCTAAATATTTACCTCACTAACTAGCGTCACCAGCGACACTAATACAGCGATCAGAAAAATGATCGCTTAGCGACACTGGTGACAGGGGGTCATCAAGGGGTTAAAACTTTATTAGGGGGGGTTATGGGGGTACCCTAGACCTACAGGGGGGTAACAGTAACTGTGCTAACACAGTAACTGTCACAAACTGACACCTAGCAGTAATCAGAAAAAAAAAAAAAAAAAAAACTGCTGGTGTCAGTTTGTGACAGGGGGGGGGGGGGGGGGGGTGATAGGGGAAGTGATCGGGGGGGGGGGGATCGGGGTGTTTTGTATGCCTGGCATGTTCTACTGTGTGTGTGTGTGTGTTGGTGCACTCACATACCTGTCTTCTCTCCTCGGCCCGGAACGGAAACTACCGAGCCGAGGAGAGATGGCATCACTTCCTTTGCTGCTGTTTAGCATACAGCAGCAAAGGAGTGTTCCCATTGGCCGGCGGCGATCGCGAGGGGGGGGCCACGAACGGATGGCCTCCCCCTCGTCTCCGATCGCCGGGGAACAAAACGGGACCGCCTCGGGCACCGGGGGGGGGGTCCGATCGGACCCCCCACCCGCGGGAGGCAAATCACGTACATGTACGTGATTTTGCCTGCCCGTGCCGCCTTGCCGACGTACATCGGCGTGAGGCGGTCCTTAAGTGGCTAAGCATATACGTTAATGGCTCCCCCTAGGCTATAATTCAGAGATCAACTTGTGAGTAGAGCAGCAATGCTTTGTAAAAGAAGATGGTGAAAGTTCTTTAAACTCCAGATGTCTTCAGCTAGCCTGATGGTTAAACTTTAGTATATTGTTGTAATTTGTAATTCACAAAGACAAAAGGAAAGAAATGACTGAAGAACAAAAGGTGTGCTGATGATAGCTTAACTGAAGAAATATCACCACTTGTAGATTCCTCTTTACATGTGAGTGCAATACAGTACTGACCTTATAGCGCAGGGGAGAAAGACAAGGCCCCAAAGTCCAGCTGTATGATGCCTGTGAAGAAGTAGATTCACCTCTGTGGAACTACAAGTCTCACCAGCAGTCTGTAGAAAGAATTCACTCAGCAATACTGTAATCTCTACTGCAATGGGCAGGTTTCCTCTCACCACAATAGACTCCAATGGCTGTGAGGCTCCGTCCGGAATCCCCTCCTGGTGTCTCCGTCTGGTGAAAATGGCGCCGCCACGCCATGCTGCAACTCCCGATGGACTGAAGTGCAGGTCGCTTCCAGTTGCTCTGAAGCGCAGGCCGGTCCACTTGCTAGAATAGAGGGCTGTCCTCCAAGATCCCTCAGAGGCAGGTGATCCGACTCTCCACTGTATAGCCCGCAGTCTCTCACTCCTGGTCACACACACACCTGCTGGCAAGTGTTGAATGTCATCCAGAGAGTCTGAAAACAGGCCGCGCCTCTCCTTTTATCACTCCTCCCAGCAGGCAGTTCTGCGCACTTTGCATTGTCTGTCCTTTAGTCCAGGGTTGATCCAGCTAACAGTCACTTCCTCCTCCAGACTACATCTCCCACAATGCTTTGCTGCATTATTCTCAAAGAGTAAGGAAAAATCCTAACAGAGTCCAGCAGACACTAGGGGGAGCCAGACTTATTTGCAAAAAACAACAAACTGTTAAACTATAATGACTATAGTAGCAAACCCCTGGAGATATTATATATATATATATATATATATATATATATATATATATATATATATATAAAATATTCGCCGTCATAGCTATTGATTAATGCAGCCTTTTCTTTAATTTATTCTGGCTGCTATTTTTAATAATTTATATGCTTTTTCCTTGGGTTAGACTAGCGGCCATTTCTAAGGGATACCAAGGCTTGGCTAGTCATCCAGCTGGATATGACACAGAATGTGAGACGCATCCCTTTATCCTGTTTCCGTTTATGAGATCAAGGCTTGGCTCTGCCGTGAGTCATACTTTCAGCACTGATTGGCTAATTACCGCGGTCTTCCCCTGCTGGATACAAATATTGCGTGGCTACTAACAGCACGTACATACCCCTTATGACGTCAGTTGTGACAACATTTAGGGCGCAGTCTACGTATCTTCCGTGCCACGGTACGCCTATCCTGCTGTGTACACGAGCTGCCTTGTTTTCATGCTTCCTGCTGCTTTTGGATTTTTGTATCCCTTTTTATTCATTGACATTGTGAGTACCCTCAATCCCCCCTTTTTAAAATAAAGTTTTCTATGGATTTACACAATATGGATGCGCCTTTTCATTGCAAATCCATGGTGGGAACACATCCTTGCACATCCACAGAGTTGCCATTGAATTTGCCAAATCTTAGATCCTGTGATTGGATGACATCTGCTAAATAAATAAATATATATATATATATATAATATAGCGTTTGTGACTCCGTAATAGTCCTATCATTCTGGTAAGGGTCCATCTTATATAATGGTGAAGTCAGATCACTTATGAATTTGGATTACATGATTTTTATGAGAGCACGGACACTTCTTCAGGACTTGTTTCATATATGAACTGGTATTTTTGTATATACATGTTCATCAATCACTATTCTGGATTATTCACATTGATGTTTATTTTACTTTAGTATTGTTTTGATTTTTAGCACCACATTTATTTTATACCAGACTGCTGGTTGGAAGCTAAACAGTGGGGACCTTAAGTGGAGAGTGAACAAGTTTTGCTTTTTGACTGCTGGTGATTGCTAGGTTGCATTTTTAGGTTCTTTTGGGGGCTTTTCCTTGTAGCTTTTTAACACCTTTTTCTGACACCTAAACAGTTTTTTTTTGTCTTTGCTTCCTTCAGCCTACTAATTAAGGGAAGTAGTTAATTGGTCACAGGTGCTTGAGGCCTATATAACCTTCTGTAGAACTCATTGTGAGCCGGCTCATCTTTGAGCTTGCTGGAACTCTGCCCAAGTGGAGTGTTGTCTGAGTAGTGTGTGTGGATCGTTGGTACTTGTGTATTGTGAATGCATGTAGGTCTGCGGTTGCCTGTGTATTGTCTTGTTGAGTACCTGTGTATTGTCTTGTCGAGTATTAGTGTCAGGAAGCTACTTAGGTAATTTGGACAGGGTGTAATCCCCAATCCTCATTAAATTTAATAGGTACGATGCCCAGCGGGTGTGGAGAGGCGACTCATTGTACATCTTACGGCATGTATGCGTTCCTTGATCATTCGATCGAGGGTGAATACTGCTTTGCAAAATGTAAGCACATTGTTTCCCTGAAGGCCCAGGTTCTGAAACTGGGGAAGCAACTGTCAGCACTGAGAAGTCCCTCCCATACTAAAGGAGAGCCAGGAACGTACACGACAGGTGCTGGCAGGGGCCAGCACAGAGGTGGGTGGAGACAACGAGGTGCAGGCACTAGGAAAGATTAGATGGGTTACAGTCAGGAAGGGTAGAGGGGGAAGTGCCAGGGAGGCCAATCCAGGGCTGGAGCATCCCAATAAGTACGCTCCATTGAGTGACATTGGTAAAACCAGTCAAGAACCAGCACTGCTGGAGCTAAGGGACTCTCCTAGCTTCCAGGGGATGAACTCCTCCAGTGAGAGTGGGGGGGAAGCGAAGAGAAAGGAAAAACAGATTCTGGTGGTAGGGGACTCAATTCTTAGAAGGACAGAGAGGACAATCTGTAACAAAGACTTGAAGCGCCGAACTGTATGTTGTCTACCAGGTGCTCAGGTTCAGCACATCTCGGATCTGGTGGACAAATTACAGGGAGGGGCTGGGGAAGACCAAGCTGTCATGGTGCACGTTGGCACCAATGACAATGTCAGAGGCAGATGGAGTGTCTTAAAGAATGATTTTAGGGACTTGGGAGCTAAATTGAGGAAAAGGACCTCCAAGGTAGTATTCTCAGGAATATTGCTGGTACATCGAGCCACACCAGAAAGGCAGAGGGAGATTAGGGAAGTAAACGGCTGAAGAGCTGGTGTAGTAAGGAAGGGTTTGGGTTCCTGGAGGACTGGGCCAACTTTTCAGTCGATAACCAGTACTATAGAAGGGATGGACTGCACTTGAGTGAGGAGGGTGCAGATCAGCTAGGAATGAATATGGCCAAAAAGTTAGAGGGGTTTTTAAACTAGGAGATGGGAGGGTGCAGAGGTAGAGATAGTCAGTGCAGAACATATTCCAGAGGGTAGTATTGGGGGCATTAGTGGTAGGTTGACCAAAGCACATAAACCCAAGGTAAGTATAGTAGCAGGTCCTAGTTGCAATCTCAGAACACCCAATAAGAGGATAATATGCGTCAGGTCTAAACTACGTGGCATGTTCACCAATGCCGGGAGCCTGGTGGACAAGATGGGTGAACTAGAGATACTGTTGTACGAGGAGGATTTGGATTTTGTGGGAATTTCAGAGACCTGGTTCAACAGCTCTCATGATTGGCTGGCAACCATTCAAGGGTATACGCTTTATCGCAAGGACAGAGAGGGTAAAAAAGGGGGAGGGGTATGCCTATATATCAAGAAAAATGTACAAGTGAATGTGAGAGATGTCTTCACTAAGGGAGCTAGGGAGGAGGTGGAATCCTTATGGGTAGAGCTCCGAAGGGATGAAGCTAAGGGGAAAATAATACTCTGAGTATGCTATAGGCCCCCTAACCTGAGGGAGGAAGGGGAGACAGATCTCCTATCACAATTTGGATTAGCAGCAAGTATGGGAAGTGTTATCATAATGGGGGATTTTAATTATCCAGACATAGACTGGGTGGAGGGAACCACGCATTCATCTAAGGCTCGCCAGTTCCTAAATGTCTTGCAGGACAATTTTTTGTGTCAGATGGTAGACACACCAACTAGAAATAAAGCGTTACTGGATCTGATTACCAACAATACAGACCTGATCACGGATGTGGAAATACGGGGCAATTTAGGTAACAGTGATCACAGGTCAATTGGCTTCAGTATAATTCACACAAATAGGAAACATAAGGGGAATACAAAGACACCTAATTTCAAAAGAGCCAACTTCCCTAAACTACAAACCTTGCTACAAGGCATAAATTGGGATAAAATCTTAGGAACAAAGAACACAGAGGAAAGATGGGTTTGTTTTAAGAGCATATTAAATAAGGGCTTTAGCCAATGCAGACTTTATAAAGGATGCAATCAGATCGGCTAAGATAGAACATGAAAGACACATAGTGGAGGAGAGCAAAAAAAAATCCCAAGAAATTCTTTTAAGTATGTAAACAGTAAAAAAGGGAGGACAGACCATATTGGCCCCATCAAGAATGGGGAAGGACATCTGGCTACAAAGGATGGGGAGATGGTGAAGTTATTGAATTTATTCTTCTCCTCAGTCTTCACGAGGGAATCGGGGGGCTTCAGTAACCAAAACTGCAGTGTGTCAGGGAAAGAACCAAAATCAATCCTGTCAGCATCGCCGTGTCCTTGCACGCATGCGCGGCGGAACGGCGCTTCGGCGCACGCGCATTCGCGGTTCAGTTGAATGGTGCACTAGCGTACGCATAATGTGAACCCTCTGCCTGCCTATAAAAGCTGCCTTGCTGTTTAGTAAATTGCTGGTTTGTCTCTCAGCTTCCCTGTGAATTTGTTCCTATTTCCTGCTTATCGATTTACTTGTTGTGACCCGGATTGCCTTGACCTTCTCTGACTCTCTCTTGGATTTTGACTCCCTGGCTTGTTTAACGGACTTGTTTACCTCTGGTCTTTGACCTTCAGCCTGTACCCGGATTTGCCTTCTCCTGCCTTGACCTTCAGCCTGTGACCCGGATTTGTCTTCAGTCTCCAGTACCTTGAACCTATGCCTGTTTTGGAACTTTGCTGTTGTCTCCTGTGTTTGACCCTCAGCCTGCTCTTGGACCTCTCTCAGCCCTGTACCCAGGCTCCCAGCCTGCCCTGGACTTTGTGTTCCTGTTGATCCGCTGGGTCCATCACCTGCCAGCACCTGCACAGCTATCCAGCTCCTCGCTGACCTTCACGCAAGATCTGCCCATCCTGCTGGTAACTTGTGCCTCTTCGTGCAATTCACCCTCTGTACCATCTCCAGGGGGTAGAGTGCGCTTAGTCGCAAGAGTGAACCGCTCTCTGCATCTTGGTCTCGGTGAGTACCCTTTACTGACAGTACAAACCAGCCATGTCAGAGGCCAACAGAGCGGTTCACTCTTGCGACTAAGCGCACTGCACCCCCTGGAGATGGTATAGAGGGTGAATTGCACGAAGAGGCACAAGTTACCAGCAGGATGGGCAGATCTTGCGTGAAGGTCAGCGGGGAGCTGGATAGCTGTGCAGGTGCTGGCAGGTGATGGACCCAGCGGATCAACAGGAACACAAAGTCCAGGGCAGGCTAGGAGACTGGGTACAGGGCTGAGAGAGATCCAAGAGCAGGCTGAGGGTCAAACACAGGAGACAACAGCAAAGTTCCAAAACAGGCAGAGGCTCAAGGTACTGGAGACTGAAGAAAAATTCGGGTCACAGGCTGAGGGTCAAGGCAGGAGAAGGCAAATCCGGGTACAGGCTGAGGGTCAAACACCAGAGGTAAACAAGTACGTTAAACAAGCCAGGGGGTCAAAATCCAGGAGAGAGTTAGAGTAGGTCAAGGCAATCCGGGTCACAACAGGTAAATCGATAAGCAGGAAACAGGAACAAATTCACAGGGAAGCTGAGAGACAAACCAGCAATTTGCTAAACAGCAAGGCAGCTTTTATAGGCAGGCAGAGGGTTCATGTTATGCGTGCGCAAGTGTGGGCGCGGTTCAACTGAACCGCGAATGCGCGTGCGCCGAATCGCCGTTCCGCCGCGCATGCGCGCAGGGACACGGCGATGCTGACAGGATTGATTTTGCCTCTTTCCCTGACACAGTGTTAAGCCTCATGACACATCACAGGAAGCACCTCCATGGTTAACAGAGGACAGAATTAAAATTAGACTTGGGAAACTTAACATTAATAAATCACCGGGACCAGATGGCTTGCACCTGAGGATACTTGGGGAACTCAGTCAAGTAATTGCCAGACCATTGTTTTCCTTATATTTACTGACAGTCTACTGACTGGAATGGTACCAGCTGATTGGAGAAAAGCCAATGTAGCACCAATATTTAAAAAGGGCCCAAAATACATCCCTGGGAATTACAGACCAGTTAGCCTAACATCAATAGTATGTAAACTCCTGGAGGGGAAGATAAGGGACAATATACAATATTTTAGTAATGAGAACGGTATCATTAGCAGTAATCAGCATGGATTCATGAAGAATCGTTCTTGTCAAACCAATCTATTATCCTTCTATGAGGAGGTGAGTTGCCATCTAGATAAAGGAAGGCCCGTAGACGTGGTGTATCTGGATTTTGCAAAAGCATTTGACACAGTGCCCCATTACGTTTACTGTACAAAATACAGTCCATTGGCATGGACCATAGGATGAGTACATGGATTGAAAACTGGCTACAAGGGCGAGTTCAGAGGGTGGTGATAAATGGGGAGTACTCGAAATGGTCAGGGGTGGGCAGTGGGGTCCCCCAGGGTTCTGTGCTGGGACCAATCCTGTTTAATTTGTTCATAAACGACCTGGAGGATGGGGTAAACAGTTCAATCTCTGTATTTGCGGAAGATACTAAGCTAGGCAGGGCAATAATTTCTCTGCAGGATGTGGAAACCTTGCAAAAAGATCTGAACAAATTAATGGGGTGTGCAACTACATGGCAAATGAGGTTCAATGTAGAAAAATGTAAAATAATGTATTTGGGTGGCAAAAATATGAATGCAATCTATACACTGGGGGGAGAACCTCTAGGGGGGGAATCTAGGATGGAAAAGGACCTGGGGGTCCTAGTAGATGATAGGCTCAGCAATGGCATGCAATGCCAAGCTGCTGCTAACAAAGCAAACAGAATATTGGTATGCATTAAAAAGGGGATTAATTCCAGGGCTAAAACGATAATTCTCCAACTCTACAAGACTCTGGTCCGGCCGCACCTAGAGTATGCTGTCCAGTTCTGGGCACCAGTCCTCAGGAAGGATGTACTGGAAATGTAGCGAGTACAAAGAAGGGCAACAAAGCTAATAAAGGGTCTGGAGGATATTGGTTATGAGGAAAGGTTGCGAGCACTGAACTTATTCTCTCTGGAGAAGAGACGCTTGGGAGGGGATATGATTTCAATATACAAATACCATACTGGTGACCCCACAATAGGGATAAAACTTTTTCACAAAAGGGAGTTTAACAAGACTCGTGACCACTCATTAAAATTAGAAGAAAAGAGGTTTAACCTTAATCTACCTAGAGGGTTCTTTACTGTAAGAGTGGCAAAGATGTGGAATTACCTTTCACTGGCGGTGGTCTGTGCGGGGGGCATTAATAGTTTCAAGAAACTATTAGATAAGCACCTCAATGGCCGCAACATACAAGGATACACAACATATAATCACACACATAGGTTGGACTTGATGGACTTGTGTCTTTTTTTCGACCTCACCTACTATGTAACTATATTTTAATATTTTTATTCAACACACATCCATCACATGGTCCTAAGTATTCAGACCCTTTGCTCAGTATTTAGTAGAAGCACCCTTTTGATCTAATACAGCCATGAGTCTTTTTGGGAAAGCTGCAACAAGTTTTTCACACCTGAATTTGGGGATTCTCTGCCATTCCTCCTTGCAGATCCTCTCCAGTTCTGTCAGGTTGGATGGTAAACGTTGGTGGACAGCCATTTTTAGGTCTCTCCAGAGATGCTCAATTGGGTTTAAGTCAGGGCTCTGGCTGGGCCATTCAAGAACAGTCAGAGTTGTTGTGAAGCCACCCCTTCCTTATTTTAGCTGTGTGCTTAGGGTCATTGTCTTGTTGGAAGCTAATCCTTCGGCCCAGTCTGAGGTCCTGAGCACTCTGGAGAAGGTTTTCGTCCAGGATATCCCTGTACTTAGCCGCATTCATCTTCCCTTCCATTGCAACCAGTCATCCTGTCCCTGCAGCTGAAAAACACTCCCATAGCATGATGCTGCCACCACCATGCTTCACTGTTGGGACTGTATTGGACAGGTGATGAGCAGTGCCTGGTTATCTCCACACATACCGCTTAGAATTAAGGCCAAAAAGTTCTATCTTGGTCTCATTAGACCAGAGAATCTTATTTCTCACCATCTTTGAGTCCTTCAGGTGTTTTTATAGCCAACTCCATGCGGGCTTTCATGTGTCTTGCACTGAGGAGAGTCTTCCGTCGGGCCACTCTGCCATAAAGCCCCGATTTTGTGGAGGGCTGCAGTGATGGTTGACTTTCTACAACTTTCTCCCATCTCCCGACTGCATCTCTGGAGCTCAGCCACAGTGATCTTTGGGTTCTTCTTTACCTCTCTCACCAAGGCTCTTCTCCTCCGATAGCTCAGTTTGGCCGGACGGCCAGCTCTAGGAAGGGATATGGTCGTCCCAAACATCTTCCATTTAAGGATTATGGAGGCCACTGTGCTCTTAGGAACCATAAGTGCAGCAGAAATTTTTTTGTAACCTTGGCCAGATCTGTGCCTAGCCACAATTCTGTCTCTGAGCTCTTCAGGCAATTTCATTGACCTCATGATTTTCATTTGCTCTGTCATGCACTGTGAGCTGTAAGGTCTTATATAGACAGGTGTGTGGCTTTCCTAATCAAGTCCAATCAGTATAATCAAACACAGCTGGACTCAAATGAAGGTGTAGAACCATCTCAAGGATGATCAGAAGAAATGGACAGCACCTGAGTTAAATATATGAGTGTCACAGCAAAGGGTCTGAATACTTAGGACCATGTGATATTTCAGTTTTTCTTTTTTAATAAATGTCAACAATTCTGTTTTTCTGTCAATATGGGGTGCTGTGTGTACAATAATGAGGAAAAAATTAACTTAAATGATTTCAGCAAATGGCTGCAATATAACAAAGAGTGAAAAATTTAAGGGGGTCTGAATACTTTCCGTCCCCACTGTATATTAAAGAGTTTGGCAGGTTTTCCCCGGGCTAGGCATAAACTTGGAGAAATCCATGTTGATGCCCCTGGATCCCCTTCCGGATTCACTACCATCTTCACTTTCCTACCTTAAGGTTGTGTCTTCCATAAAATATTTGGGTATAACTATTTCTGACTCCCCACAGTCATATATTGTGGATAATATACTTCCATTACTTTCTAGATTCCAAGACCAAAGTAAAATCTGGAATAAGCTCCCCCTATCGTTAATAGGTCGTATTAACTTAATCAAGATGATATGGATGCCTCAGATTCTCTATTTTCTATATAATGCCCCGATTTGGATACCCATGTGGATTTTTATCAAGGTTAATAGCATATTCAGGCAATTAATATGGCGGATTAAAACCCCTCATATTAAACTGGAGACTCTACAACATCCCGAAAATGTGGGTGGACTGGCAGTTCCTAATCCATGGATATACTTTTTTGCATCCCAACTACAGCATTTTGCTGGACAGGAGTCTGAGCAGATACCTCTTCCTGCTTGACGACTATTCTCTTAAGAGAATTTAAGGGTCGGCTACCACTTCATGTTTTAGATGGGGCAAGAGGGGGTGTCTCGCTTACTGTGTTGGTTTTTTTTTTTGTTATTTTGGGTTGTGTTTGGTTTAATGCTTTGTATTGTTTTAATGTTGGCATATAAAAATAAAAAGATCTGATTTAAAAAAGAAAAAAAAGAAGGAAACATAGTAATGGTCAGCAGGGAAAAGCTCAGATTCACTGCCAACCAAAATTCATCATCGAGTGTGGACTGGGCTAAGGAAAATACCAGGTCATACATGCATTCCTTTTATATACAGGATATGCCACGCTTAGGTGTTAAATATCAAATAGCAACATACATTATTTAAATAATAAACCATGCAAAACATAATAATGCAAACAAAAAACAGTGCTGTATGAACAACTGCAAAAAAATAGGAAATCCTAACAATGAAAAAAGTCCAATACACCAAATCAAAGTGTAAAGTACAACACCTTGGAAATCCCTCCACTCCGTGATGTGTCAAGATGATTAGAAAAAGACACCCAGTGCTTCTTACACTCATCAACCTTGTGAGCTTGCCGGATAGCATGTGACTTTTGGTATGAGAGAGTCAAACCGGGCTTGTGTATACTGGTCAAGCAACCACCGCACATCGGAGCTCTCCATCACTCTCCGCTCAGACTTAATTGCACAGATCGATGCTCCGGGAAGAAAGAAGAAAAGAGCACCACGCTCTGTGTAAAATCCTCAAGGAGTTCTTTAATATAGGTAAAACACCAGTGCAGGAGTAGACAGTGATTGGCATTGAGGCAGACTATAATACGCAGAATGCTGTCCTTATTCGCGCAGGCGTGGTGACGCCACGACTTCTGGTCTGGCCCTGGCTGGATAGGATTTCTTATTTTTTTGCACAGTTATTCATGAAGCACTGTTTTTTGTTAGCATTATTAGGTTTTGCACTGTTTATTATTTAACCACTTCAATACTGGGCACTTTCGCCCCCCTCCTTCCCAGACCAATTTTCAGCTTTCAGCGCTCTCACAATTTCAATGACAATTGCGCGGTCATACAATGTTGTACCCAAATGAAATTTTTATCATTTTGTTCACACAAATAGAGCTTTCTTTTGGTGGTATTTATTCATTACTCCGTTTTTTATTTTTTGCGATATAAGCGAAAAAAGAGCGGAAATTTGGAAAAAAAACAATATTTTCTTCTTTCTATTTTAATAAAAATCCAATAAAATCGAATTTTGTCATAAATTTAAGCCAAAATGTATTCTGCTACATGTTTTTGTTAAAAAAAATCCCGTTAAGTGTATAATAATTGGTTCGTGTGATCACGGACACATGTGCGCAAATGATAATGTACAGATGTGCACAGGTGATCACGGACATATGTGTGCAGATAATCATTGGGACATGTGATTTTACTGGGACATATGTGGGGTACAGGTGTTTTTACTATGTGGGGACATGTGTTTTGGGGACATGTGTTTTGGGGACATGTATTTTGGGGACATGTGTTTTGGGGACGTGTGTTGGGGACATTGTGTGTTTACTTTGTGTTTTTTACATTGTGGGGACACTAGACTGGTGATCAGTGAGTAAAAAGCTGTAAAAAACAGCTCATACTCACTGATCACCAGCCGGCTGCAGCGATCCGCTCTCCTCTCCTCACTGACAACTTCCGTGTGAGGAGAGGAGAGCAGATTGCCTAGCAACTGGCTCTGTGTTTGCATCACATGACGGCTGTGATTCGACACGGCCGTCATGTGATCAGGAGGGCCAGTCACAGAGCCCTCCTACTGATCGGAGATGCGCCGTGTCCGGGTGACACGAGCGCATCGGGATCACGCCGCTGCGTGGGCACGCGCGATCCCGCACCTTCTGAGGGACGTTCCTGAACGTCCACTCAGAAGGAGAGATAGCCCACCCGGCCGTTTATGTGCAGTGGCCGGGTGGGAAGTGGTTAAAGAACGTATGATATTGATGTATAGAATGCATTGCTGTTTGATATGATTGTCAGGGCTGGGATTTTAGCAGCTCTCTTCTCAGTGTTCTGGCTGCTCAGCTGTCAGATAATTACCAGCCACTCATTGTTTCCACACTGACTCACCTGGTTACCATTACCTGCCTCATTAGTCCAGCCTACAGCCAGCCCCTTTTGGCTATTTAAACTACCTGGCTCATTCCTTTGGTCGCTTTAGTCAACATATCCTGTGTGTCTCTGCTGTGTTTCTGTTTGACTTTGCCTGGCTGACGTCCCTGATTTGTATTATTTTACTTTTACATTAACCACTTCAGCCCTGGAAGGATTTACCCCCTTAATGACCAGGCCATTTTTTGCGATACGACACTGCGTCGCTTTAACTGACAGTTGCGCAACGTTGTACCCAAACAAAATGTATGTTCTTTTTTACCAGAAATAGAGCTTTCTTTTGGTGGTATTCTATCACCTCTGCCGTTTTTATTTTGTGCGCTATAAACAAAAAGTGACAATTTTGAAAAAAAAACAAAAAACCTTTTTTTACTTTCTGCTATAATACATATCCCCAAAAAATCAAATGTATTCATCAGTTTAGTCCAATATCTATTCTTCTACATATTTTTGGTAAAAAAAAAATATATATATATATATGTAATAGGCATATATTGATTGGTTTGTGCAAAAGTTATCGCATCTACAAAATGGGGGCTATATTTAGGGACCTTTGTTTATTTTTATTGTTTTTACTGGTAATGGCCGTGATCTGCGATTTTTAGCAGGACTGTGAAATTGTGGCGGACAAATCTGACCCCAAATGACCCTTTTTGGGACTAGTGGCATTATTACACTTATTAGTGCTATAAAAATGCACTGATCAATGTATAAATGACACTGGCAGGGAAGGGGTTAACACTAGGGGGCAATCGAGGGGTTAAATGTGTTCCCTCAGCGTGTTCTAACTGTAGGTTGGATAGGCTGCCTGGGACATGATAGATATAGCTGTTCCCGATCACTGGGAACAGCAGATCTCTGAGATGTCTCTTGTCAGAACGGGGATCCCCGTTCTGCCTCTGTGTACAGCGATCGTGGGCTTCTGCTAGGGAGTTATCTGAATCAGGGTGGAGCCGAGAGAGCCGCCGGGGGACCCCAGAAGAGCAGGTTCGGGGCCACTCTGTGCAATACCAGCTGCACAGTGGAGGTAAGTATGGTATGTTTGTTATTTAAAAAAGAAAAACGAACCCTTACAATCACTTTAAGAGAGATGTGGACTCCAAAGAGTGAGATATAATTTTGCCCCTGTTCAAATCATTAGTAAGACCTCATCTGCAATATGTAGTTCAGTTCAGTGTTGGGCACCAGTTCTCAAAAAAGGATATCTGGGAACTGAAGAAAGTGCAGAGAAGGGCGACCAAACTGATAATAGGCATGGAGGAGCTCAGCTATGAGGAAAGATTAGAGGAACTGAATTTATTCTCTCTTGAGGAGATTAAGGAGATTAAGGGGGATATGATCGATGTGTACAAATACATAAGTGGTCCATATAGTGAACTTGGTGTTGAGTTATTCACTTTAAGGTCATCAGAGGACAGTTGGGCACTCTATGTCTAGAGGAAAATAGATTTCATCTTCAAATAGGGAAAGGTTTCTTCACAGTAAGAGCTGTGAAAATGTGCAATAGACTCCCTCCAGAGGTGGTTCTGGACAGCTCAGTAGATTGCTTTAAAAAAGGCCTGGATTCTTTCCTAAATGTACATAATATAACTGGGTACTGATATTTATAGGTAAAGTGTATCCAGGGAAAATCCGATTGCCTCTCAGGGGATCAGGAAGGAATTTTTTTTCCCAGCTGTAGCAAACTGGATCATGCTTTCCTGGGGTTTTTCACCTTCCTCTAGATCAACTGTAGGTGAAGGATTCTGTATATGGAATTGTATTTTTTTTTGTTTTAACTCAATGGAGATTTTTTTCAACCCAACTATGTAGAGCCCATGTCACACATGTGATTCTGTTGTTGTCACAACTCGCCATCAACAAAATCACTAAAGGCACGTACACACGATCGGATTTTCCGATGGGTAATGTTGGATGTTAGGCTGATGGCGGAAAATCCGTGTGTATACCCCATTGGACAATTGTTGTCGGACTTTCCGCCAACAAATGTTGGCTAGCATGTCTTCAAATTTTCCGCGGACAAATGTGTGTTGTCGGATTTTCCGATTGTGTGTACACAAGTCCGTCAGACAAAAGTCCAAAGTACAAAAACGCATGCTCGGAAGCAGAAGCGGTCGGTAAACTAGCGTTTGTAATGGAGAATTAACATTCGTGACGTGGCAAATTATGAAATCTCCAAATGCAGCGCACAATTCTCTTCTTCAATGGGATAATAATGAAGCTGCTTTGCTGGTCATACTGACGGAGTTATTCCAAATGAATTTTTAAAGCCTTTTTTTCCTAGTGATATCAAGAATAATATATATTTTTTTTTCTTTTATTTGTGCAAGTTACCACAACACCATTATCCTGTAGTTTTTAAGATCAAAGAAACAACTATGTTGGTGCCCCTTGTCAATTTTACATTGCATTTTTTTAAATGTAACTGCCTACTCCCAAACTGTCATTTGAAGTAAAACACATAGCCAAGTATCATTCTCCACATTTTTTTTATTGTGCATTTAAAAAAAAAAAATTAGACATGCTATTTGCCAATAGAACTTTACCAAAAAAGTGCATTCTATACATCCAAAAATATAGAAAATATACCAAATCAAATCATTATTCAATCAAAAAAATCATGTCAAAGCAATAACTCCAAGGTCAATAATAAATAACACGTTATCTCCTCCGATTCCGCAACATGTCTGATTGACGAGCGGCCGTTCAGAAATGAACTGAAAAGCACGAACTGAAATGCGCGAGCTGAAAAGCGCGAATCAACACTCACCAAGCTTCTCCTAACACGAAATTAGAAGAGTGGAGCTAAAGAGCTGAAAAACCACGTAGTACGTCACTACGTTCGTAATTGTTGGCCAACATTTGCATGACCGTGTGTATGCAAGACAAGTTTGAGCCAACGCCCTTCGGACAAAATTCCATGGATTTGTTGGCCAACAATCCGATCGTGTGTACGGGGCTTTAGAATCCACTAACCTTCTCTTATAAAAACACGGCCTCACAGCCAGTGAAGGAGCTACAACCATTAGGTAAAGTGGCATTTGCACGTTGGTGTTCCTCACCAGTGGTAGAATTGCATGGATCATACACACAGCATCCACATGTAGGGAAAAAAAAATCATCAATACTGTTGGCTGCTGCATATTGCTTTATTTATCAAAAAGTTAAACTTTGAGTTAAAGCAGAACTGAGCTGCAGCAAACATCCAGTTACACATTCTGGCAAACTCAACCAGCAGTTTGCACTACTGCAGCAATGACAGGTCTGCACTCCTCCTCACTGCTGCCATCGTCTCTGCTCTGTTTTTCCGAACCACGCATCAGCATTTTCCACCCAATGGGTGGGCGGTGATGGTGTATTCCTGCACATGCATGTATCCCAAAACTCAACTGAACTCTCGGCATCCTATAGATTTCTGGAGTGTACACTACACTGTGCATGCACCTCAGATCAGGTAAAATTAGAAATTGCTAGTAGACTTGATAGTGGACAGGCAGATAATTTTTTGGTGGAAGAGGCATATGTTTTTTCTGCCAAAAGAAAACTCTACCTACTGGCATTTTTTGACGTTTTTAGTTCTCCTTTAATAACTTGTTACAGTTTTGTCTGCGTATTTAACCCGGAAATGTTTCTTTTGAGATTTTAGTCTAATGAATGTCTGGTACATGTCTCATTTTTGCATTTGTTGTGTTTTCCCTGTTAGGCTGTTTTGTCAGTTTGTGTTGACTTGTTCCTCATCTATTGTATGTTTTTGTCTATTTAGGTACTCCTGTTTAGCCTGTATTGTCAATTCCTGCTTGGGGTTGGATATTCTGTTCTTGTGTATTCTGATATGATCCTGTTATTTGATCTGTGTAAAGCAGGCCATACACGGTCGAATTTCGGACGAATTTTCTTTTCAAAATAAGAAATTTCGGTTTTTTTTGTGATCCGATGATGCCACCATTGATTTTCGAAATTCGGCCGACCGAGCCTTCAATTTCACCTCATGTTGCTACAGAAAAGAATTTTCTTGGCTGGGAATCTTCTTTTCTCTCCGTAAATTTTCTTTTCTTATTACATTTCTCGCACGATTCTCCCATCATTGATTAGAAAATCGTTTGTTTTTCGGAAAATTTCCAACATGTCCGATTCCTCAAATTCGATTGCCGCACGAAAATCGGCCGTTGTTGCAGCCCACTAATGATGCGAAATTCATACGAAAATTCTTTCATACGATTTTCGAAAGAAAATTCTTACGAAATTCGAACCGTGTATGGCCGGCATAAGTTTTGCTTCTGATATGTTTTCTATATAGCATAGGTGAAATGATCATACCCCTGAATAACAAAGCAATGTTATTATTTGTATGGCAATCAGAAGAACCAGCCAGCCAGAGAAGAAAATTGTTGGGGTCCACCTGCAGCAATACAAGTTGCTTGTATATGTGTATACCAATGCTCAAATCTTTGACTGTCTGTTCCTGTCTGTAGGCGTACTCTGTTTCTGTATGTGTTCAGTTGTTGAGCCAGGCAATTCATACTGGGAGCTGTGATGAAGCACAAATCCATTAGTAGCTTCAACAGCTATGGCAATTACAGTACCTCTGCTCCCTAGTAAGAGCCATTAACCATCAACTGGGAACAACTATTCTACTGTCTGTACGTCCTAATTTTGTACCTACTCTCCTGTATGTCTACACTATTCTTACATGTCTGTTATTGTTCTACCCTGGATTTCTATTATGCCAGTCATTAAATGTCTTCACTTCAGGAGTCACCAAATCTCCTCGATACAGCCGGCGTTTTCCTGTTACCTGTAACAATTCATAACGCTTTATCATTGCATAAAAAGTCTAAATCTATTTAACACCACTCTATGATTGTGCAATACTATAAGTTTTTTTCACTTTTTGAGAAAATGGCACCCCCACAGAGGGAAGAAAAGTTGCACATACCATCAGAATGCCTACCCCCCCCCCCCCATGCTGGGTTTTTGGGTTTATTCTTAGGAAAAGGGTAGCCCTGTACTCATGGTTATTTAGGGTATTATTGACAGCAGGGTGGATGCCCATCTACATGCCTGGTTTCACTAGCCCAGACCAAGTATTCAAATGAGGAATTTTGGCATTTTAACTTTCCTTAGTTCTTGTGACACAGAACTAGTGAAGCCAGAGATAGTCGGGCAACTGGTACTTTCACAAGAAGGCCAGGGATAGCAGGCTGCATATTTCCTTCATGATAAGTGCACTTTGGGGTTTTTTTTCAGCCTTTAGCTAGGTCATAACATGCATTCTTCTGGGATTTTAATAATAAACTGAAGAAATTGGGGGAAAAAAAACTTGATTTAATGCCATACTACTGCAACTCTTTAACTTAAGTGTCTCAAAAATTTCTTCTACTATTTGGTCCAATAAATGTCTATTGAGGATCTCTTGTATACGATTAGCCCTTGACTTCATGCACTTTGACTTAATTCATTCAAAGACGTAAGCAGGAAGGAGTTGTTTACATGAATAATTTATAAAAACATTTTGTTCTGACGTCTTCCACAAATGTCTGCAAACTTAGCTAGGAGTGTGTCTGCTAGCAAGTGTCTGACTAAACGCCTAATAAAATGAAGAATGCAAAGAGCAAGATTTACCTAATGTTTTACATTCTGGCTCGTTATCTCAATGATTGATCTACTTGGGTTTAAAATAGCATGGTATGTGTTACATCCTGAGAGACTGATATAATAAAAAACCATGCTATATAAAAAACACTTAAGCATAAGTAAAAACTGCATGTAACCTTGGATCAGGGCAATAGTCTCATGTCATGGTTGGCAAACAGACACCCAACATTCAAAAGCTCTAAAAAAAAAGGGAATATCAATCAGTCAGATTGGAAATCCTGTTAGTTACTGTTGCCTTCATTGAGATAAGCAGCACATCCAACTAGAGAAGCAATAGCCAGTTTATCTGTTTACAGTCAGCTCAGAAAATTATTGGTCAGTCTACCTGATGTCATCCGGCCAAGCCCTCTTAAGGGAAGAGTCAGTTAACCAGGGTAGATTTTTCTAGCTCATTGCTATTTATCTACAGGAAAATGGCCGGTGCATGCATCTACTTTCTATAGGTGCAAACATCCAAGTTTGTCCAAAGTACTCTTGTATGTTTATAGGAACCAGATCATGCATGAAATGCCAGTGTCATTTTATGTTGGCACCATTAAGGCACCTTAAAACTCACCTCATCTTGTTGATATTTCTAATCACTGAACATAAAAACACTAAGGCCCCTTTCACACTGGTGAGCTTTTGTCATGCTAAAACACACCTTTCCAGGGTGAATAAGGCAAATGAAAAATAATTTCACTTTAAATCCTGTCTAACTGTTCACATTGCTGCACTGTGTTTGCGCTGAGTTTTGAAAAAGTCCTGCCTTTTCAAAAGTGTACCTTTCATCAGGGCCGGTACAAGGCAGGGGCGGAAAGGGCAGATGCCCTGGGGGGGTTAAATTTTGCTGGAGGGAGGGGGGGGCGCAGATGAAGTGACGGCAGTGTGCTTCACAGTACACACTAGCCAGCGCCGCTAATCGTCTCTGTACTGTCTGTACCTTTTACTGTAATGTGCCAAGTGCACTCCTGCACCCAGAACAAGCCTAGGCAAATTGTCACTGCACCAGCCCCCTTCCCTGTCAGCGCTTTACTCCACCTATGAAGGCGCTGCTTTGTAGTCCCACCCCGGTGGCGTGACGTCACTCATGTCCGGAGGCAGAATGGGAGGAGCATAGAGAGCTCTGCCTGTTTTAGGGTTTTGGGCGCATGCTCTTACGGTTCCACCCACCTACTCCCCTGTGATTTGACACAGCAGGAGACTGTCAGAAGATCCCAGCCAATGATTCATGGCTGGGACCTGCTGATCGGTTGTGTCAAATCACAGCCCAGCGCCTGTGTTGATAATCAATACAGGGCTCTTTAAAGAGGGAATGATCGCTTTTTCTGCAGTAAAAAGAAGCCCACACAGGAAACATAGTTGATTCCCACTATAAGTTGCTGATCACCGCCATTACTAGTATAAGAAAAATTCAATTTTTCCCTTCTTTTTTTTTTGTGACTATTTGGGCACTACATTATGCAAAAATAATGCAAGATTGAAAACTTAAGTATGTTCACACAGGCCCTGACAGAAAAAAACATGATTTCAAAGTACTTTTTATATTCCTCTAATAAAAATACATATAATTAAAATGTGTGTATTGTTTTAAGTATTTTCTTGTTTTGAAATTACACTGACTCTTTCTTTACACCCCAGCGGGGGGCGCAGTTTGCCATCTTCGACCTGGGCATCGTTGACCTTGTCCCGGCACTGCCTTTCATTGTAAGTCAATGAAAGGCAGTTGGTGCGTTTTTTGAGCCACTTATCTGATTCTTAGGTGCAAAAAGAGGAGAGAGAAGCGCCAAGCCAATCCTTTTAAACGGCTTAGGAATTTATTCAGTATATAAGTATAAAACAACACTAAAAACTTGCGTGAAAAATGTTGGAGCACTTGCAAGAGTGCTAGAGCTGGTGGGAGCTTCCACGTGCAGTGTCACAGGAGGATCGCCGGAAAGTCTCTATTGAGGGATCCTTCGAAACGTGTTCTGACTGGCCAGACAGCATGTGGGCGGCTCCCCAGTTTGACAGCCCTGGACCACTCCCATCCAGAGACACCCAGCTGACGTCTCCATGAGGCTTATCGAGGCTCCAGCTGCGACTAACACGCGGCGAACCTGGCATTCAGGAAACCAAAAAGCATACCAAAAATGCATTAAAGATGTGATATGCATTTTTTTTTTAAAAAGCATACCATGTTTTTTAAGCACATCAGTGTGACCCAAAACTGATTTACCCAGGTGCGTTTTCAAGCAATACATTTACTGTTGTTCACGAGGTTCAGAACCTATATGAAATGGCTATTGCAACAATTGATAACTGCAGTTGTCCTTTAAATTGGTTTATATTCATATTATAGATTATATGTATAAGAGGAAGCATATAATAAAATTTTAACCACATTGTGAATTTGATCATGTTCACATGCAAAGATTCCAGCTGTGTATAGCTGATATAATATAGTTAGAAATATTTTTAAAATTGCTTTTCTATGTGGCTGTTTATTAATCATTTGGTACAATTTAGTAAAAAGAAAACGTAATAAATTAATGTTTCTGTATAATAAATTAGGTTAATACCTGTAATTTTATATTTAAAAATAGTATTTGTGATTTTTTGATCTTCATTCCATTAAAAATAAAAAAGATATTGTTTTCAAAATGAGTAGCTGCTGAAGTCACTATAAGCTATCAGTTCCAGTTTAAACTGAACCACGAGCATGAAATACTTTATTAGGCTACATCTTTCCTATCCAGGACTTTTGTTACACACCCTGGCATTGCTCACCAGTCCAGTATTCTGGTCTAGTATTCTGGTTGTAATCGTTAGGCTGGCCTCTCATCTGGTCATTTCTTAACCACTTGAGCCCCGGACCATTATGCTGCCTAAGGACCAGAGGTCTTTTTCCAATTTGGCACTGCGTCGCTTTAACTGCTAATTGCGCGGTCATGCAATGCTGTACCCAAACGAAATTTGCGTCCTTTTCTTCCCACAAATAGAGCTTTCTTTTGATGGTATTTGATCACCTCTGCGGTTTTTATTTTTTGCGCTATAAACGGAAAAAGACCGAAAATTTTGAAAAAAAATGATATTTTCTACTTTTTGTTATAAAAAAAATCCAATAAACTCAATTTTAGTCATACATTTAGGCCAAAATGTATTCGGCCACATGTCTTTGGTAAAAAAAATGTCAATAAGCGTATATTTATTGGTTTGCGCAAAAGTTATAGCGTCTACAAACTAGGGTACATTTTCTGTAATTTACACAGCTTTTAGTTTATGACTGCCTATGTCATTTCTTGAGGTGCTAAAATGGCAGGGCAGTACAAAACCCCCCCAAATGACCCCATTTTGGAAAGACACCCCAAGGAAATTGCTGAGAGGCATGTTGAACCCATTGAATATTTTTTTTTTTGTCCCAAGTGATTGAAAAATGACAAAAAAAAAAAAAAAATATTTACAAAAAGTTGTCACTAAATGATATATTGCTCACACAGGCCATGGGCCTATGTGGAATTGCACCCCAAAATACATTCAGCTGCTTCTCCTGAGTATGGGGATACCACATGTGTGGGACTTTATGGGAGCCTAGCCGCGTACGGGGCCCCGAAAACCAATCACTGCCTTCAGGATTTCTAAGAGTGTAAATTTATGATTTCACTCTTCTCTGCCTATCACAGTTTCGGAGGCCATGGAATGCCCAGGTGGCACAAAACCCCCCAAAATGACCCCATTTTGGAAAGTAGACACCCCAAGCTATTTGCTGAGAGGCATATTGAGTCCATGGAATATTTTATATTTTGACACAAGTTGCGGGAAAGTGACACTTTTTTTTTTTTTTTTTTTTTTTTTCATAAAGTTGTCACTAAATGATATATTGCTCACACAGGCCATGGGCATATGTGGAATTGCACCCCAAAATACATTCAGCTGCTTCTCCTGAGTATGGGGATACCACATGTGTGGGACTTTTTGGGAGCCTAGCCGCGTACGGGACCCCGAAAACCAATCACTGCCTTCAGGATTTCTAAGGGTGAAAATTTTTGATTTCACTCTTTACTGCCTATCACAGGTTCGGAGGCCATGGAATGCCCAGGTGGCACAAACCCCCCCCCCCCAAATGACCCCATTTTGGAAAGTAGACACCCCAAGCTATTTGCTGAGAGGCATGGTGAGTATTTTGCAGCTCTCATTTGTTTTTGAAAATGAAGAAAGACAAGAAAAAACATTTTTTTTTTTTCTTTTTTCAATTTTCAAAACTTTGTGACAAAAAGTGAGGTCTGCAAAATACTCACTATACCTCTCAGCAAATAGCTTGGGGTGTCTACTTTCCAAAATGGGGTCATTTGGGGGGGTTTTGTGCCACCTGGGCATTCCATGGCCTCCGAAACTGTGATAGGCAGTGAAGAGTGAAATCAAAAATTCACGCCCTTAGAAAGCCTGAAGGCGGTGCTTGGTTTTCGGGGTCTCGTACGCGGCTAGGCTCCCAAAAAGTCCCACACATGTGGTATCCCCGTACTCAGGAGAAGCAGCAGAATGTATTTTGGGGTGTAATTTCACATATTTCCATGGCATGTTTGAGCAATATATCATTTAGTGACAACTTTGTGCAAAAAAAAAAAAAAAATTTGTCTCTTTCCCGCAACTTGTGTCGCAATATAAAATATTCCATGGACTCGACATGACTCTCAGCAAATAGCTTGGGGTGTCTACTTTCCAAAATGGGGTCATTTAGGGGGGTTTTGAACTGTCCTGGCATTTTATGCACAACATTTAGAAGCTTATGTCACACATCACCCACTCTTCTAACCACTTGAAGACAAAGCCCTTTCTGACACTTATTGTTTACATGAAAAAGTTATTTTTTTTTGCAAAAAAATTACTTTGAACCCCCAAACATTATATATTTTTTTAAAGCAAATGCCCTACAGATTAAAATGGTGGGTGTTTCATTTTTTTTTTCACACAGTAATTGCGCAGCGATTTTTCAAATGCATTTTTTGGGGAAAAAACACACTTTTTTAAATTTTAATGCACTAAAACACACTATATTGCCCAAATGTTTGATGAAATAAAAAAGATGATCTTAGGCGGAGTACATGGATACCAAACATGACATGCTTTAAAATTGCGCACAAACGTGCAGTGGCAACAAAATAAATACATGTTTAAAAGCCTTTAAAAGCCTTTACAGGTTACCACTTTAGATTTACAGAGGAGGTCTACTGGAAAAATTACTGCACTCGATCTGGCCTTCGCGGTGATACCTCACATGCATGGTGCAATTGCTGTTTACGTTTGACGACAGACCGCCGCTTGCGTTCGCCTTAGCATGAGAGCAGGGGGCGACAGGGGTGCTTTTTTTTTTTTTTTTTTTTTTTCTTAATTATTTTTTTGCTTTTTTAATCTTACTTTTAAACTGTTCCTTTCATATTTTTTTTTTTTAATCATTTTTATTGTTATCTCGGGGAATGTAAATATCCCCTATGATAGCAATAGGTAGTGACAGGTACTCTTTTTTGAAAAAATTGTGGTCTATTAGACCCTAGATCTCTCCTCTGCCCTCAAAGCATCTGACCACACCAAGATCGGTGTGATAAAATGCTTCCCCAATTTCCCAATGGCGCTATTTACATCCGGCGAAATCTAAGCCATGAAATGCTCGTAGCTTCCGGTTTCTTAGGCCATAGAGATGTTTGGTGCCACTCTGGTCTCTGATCAGCTCTATGGTCAGCAGGCTGAATCACCGGCTGCATTCTCAGGTTCCCTGTTGAGACAGGAGAGCCAGAGAAAAACACCGAAGACGGTGGGGGGGGGCATTCCCTCCCACGGCTTGTAAAAGCAGTCTAGAGGCTAATTAGCCGCTAGGATTGCTTTTACATGAAAGCCGACCGCTGGCTGAAAAGAATGATACCAAGATGATACCTAAACCTGCAGGCATCATTCTGGTATAACCACTCAAAGTCGTGCATGGCGTACCTGAAGACAAAAAAATGGTTAACAATGGTTAACAATAAAGCACAGTAAACAGTAAAGTATAAATAATTACATACCTGAAAAACAAACATGATAAAACATAATAACAATAACAATAACAATAAAACATTGCAGAATAGAATACAGTAAAAAAAAAAAGCAGAACAATAGAGAGAGAATAGAGAGAGAGAGAACAATAAAACGACAACTATTTTTTTTTATTTTATATATATATTTTTTTTTTACACTTTTTTTGTAACTAACTTTTATAACTGTAACCGGTTCCAGGTTCGGGTCTCTCAAAATGCGATGGCATCTTGGGAGACCCTGTGAAAGTGTGCCTAGTCTGTGCAATGCTGTACCCTTCGCTAATACTCAACTAGTGCATGGTAGCGTTCAAAACATTCACCAATGCAAAGACCAGGATTGTCAGGACAGGAGGGACAATAATAGCGGGTGTCACGCCTATATCCGCGCTTGCTGCAGACACAACATCTTTTTTGGGGGGTTCGCTGGGTAGGGGTACTCGGGAGGACATAAAAATGCCTCTCATGCAGCCGACTGCATTTGGTTGGGGATGTGAATGGGGGAAGTACGGGCGCTGCAGAAGCGGTGGGTTCCCAATTAGGATTGGCGAATGCAGCAGGAACGGCATTATGGGCACGACGGGCCTGTGTTTGTCTTCTTGGTGGCAGCGGGACACTACTTGTGCTTGCCACCTCACCAGCTTGAACTGCACTTATGGGACTCGCCACGTCACCAAGTGTTACTGCAGTGCTGGTTTGACTACGACCGGGGTGTACTACGCCGCTGGCGCTTGCCAGTTCCCCAAAACGCTACCAAAAAAACTGTTAGCGATCGCAGGGATCAGGCCTGACTCTGCGAACGCTGCAGTTATGCGTTTAGTGTTCTGTAAGTGACAGTGATCGATCGATACTGCACTTGGGTGGTCTGGGCTGGGCCGGGCGGAGGGGCAAAACGCAGGTGCTAGCAGGTATCTGGGCTGATCCCGCTAACACTGCGTTTTTGGGAACCCTAAACTGCTGGGGACGCTAGTATAGATCTGATCGGATCAGATATTGATCCGTTCAGATACTATACCACTAAGGGAGGTGTACGCTGCGTGCATGGGTGTTAGCGGTACTGGCGCTAACCTGACGCTGCCTGGGGCTGGTGCTTGCCAGTTCACCAAAACGCTACCAAAAAAACTGTTAGCGATCGCAGGGATCAGGCCTGACTCTGTGAACGCTGCAGTTATGCGTTTAGTGTTCTGTAAGTGACAGTGATCGATCGATACTGCACTTGGGTGGTCTGGGCTGGGCCGGGCGGAGGGGCAAAACGCAGGTGCTAGCAGGTATCTGGGCTGATCCCGCTAACACTGCGTTTTTGGGAACCCTAAACTGCTGGGGACACTAGTATAGATCTGATCGGATCAGATATTGATGCGTTCAGATACTATACCACTAAGGGAGGCGTATGCTGCATGCGTGGGTGTTAGCGGTACTGGCGCTAACCTGACGCTGCCTGGGGCGACGCATATCACCGCCGGGTGATCAGGGGGCTAAACCTTTATTCGGTAATAAACGGCGGGTGCCCTGACACTATAAAAAATAAACAAACTAACCAGCGTCAACCGTAACAGTTATACGGTGATCAGTGGTGAAAGGGTTAACTAGGGGGCAATCAAGGGGTTAAAACATTTATTAGGTAGTATATGGGGGTCCCTGACGCTATAAAACGCTGACGGCGAACCTAAATATTTACCTCACTAACTAGCGTCACCAGCGACACTAATACAGCGATCAGAAAAATGATCGCTTAGTGACACTGGTGACGGGGGGTGATCAAGGGGTTAAAACTTTATTAGGGGGGGTTAGGGGGGTACCCTAGACCTACAGGGGGCTAACCCTAATTGTCCCAACACTGTAACTGTCACAAACTGACACTATGCAGTAATCAGAAAAAAAAAAAAAAAAAACTGCTGGTGTCAGTTTGTGACAGGGGGGGGGGGGTGATTGGGGGGGGATCGGGGGGGGGATCGGGGTGTAATGTGTGCCTGGCATGTTCTACTGTGTGTGTGTGTGTTGGTGCACTCACTCACTTGTCGTCCCTCCTCGGGCCGGAACGGAAACTACCGACCCGAGGGGAGATGACATCATTTCCTTTGCTGCTGTTTAGCATACAGCAGCAAAGGAGTGTTCCCATTGGCCGGCGGCGATCGCGAGGGGGGGGGCCACAAACGGATGGCCTCCCCCTCGTCTCCGATCGCCGGGGGACAAAACGGGACCGCCTCGGGCGGCGGGGGGGGGTCCGATCGGACCCCCCACCCGCGGAAGGCAAATCACGTACCCTGTACGTGATTTTGCCTGTCCGTGCCGCCTTGCCGACGTACATCGGCGTGAGGCGGTCGTCAAGTGGTTAAGCAGGAATACACAGCTCAGTACATAGCATGTTTTTACCTATGGAAATGATCTTCTGCCAGACAAACCCAGTGCTGGCTAATCAAAGAAAAATGGTAGTGATTGTTCCATGTGAGATCAGCTTGAGACTCTTCCTAGTTCTTTAACAGGTGGTTTGGAAATGCTACTTGCCAACTTCTAAATAAGGAGTAGGTCTGATAGCTATGCCCCAAAACAAGGCAGACAAAGGGCAAAGGGCCAGTCACCAGTATAAGTTCTGGTTTCCCTGCAGCAAATCTTTCCTTATTACTGACATACCAAGCCATGTTCTGCACTGTGCCCCTTTGTTTGGAATGCTTGAAGTAATACATTGATGGTACCGGAACGATAGGTAGATATACAGTACTGTGCAAAAGGTTTAGGCAGGTGTGAAAAATGCTGTCAATTAAGAATGCTTTGAGCAATAGACAAGTTAAAAATAGACAAGTTAATAGTTTATTTTTATCAATTAACAAAATGGAAAATAAATGAACAGAAGAGAAATCCAAATTAAATCAATATTTGGCGTGACCACCCTTTGCTTTCAAAACCGCATCACTTCTTCAGTTCTTCTGGGTACACATGCACTCAGTTGTGAAGGAACTTGGCAGGTAGGTTGTTCCAAAGATCTTGGACTAACCATACATCTTCTGTAAATGCAGGCTGCCTCAAATCCTTCTGTCTCTTTATGTATTCCCAGACAGACTCAATGTTGAGATCAGGTCTCTGCGGGAGTCAAACCATCACTTTCAGGACTCCTTGTTCTTCTTGGCACCCTGAAGATGGTTCTTAATGAAATTGGCCGCATGTGTGCAGTCATTGTCCTGCTACAGTATAAATTTGGGGCCAAACACACGTGTCCCTTGATGATATTGCTTGATTGATTAATATCTGCCTGTATTTCTCAGCATTGAGTACGCCATTGATCCTGACCAGATCTCTAAACCCCAAACTTGCAAGGAACTTCCACCATGCTGCAGACACTTATTATTGTACCGCTATCCAGCCTCTCAGCAAACAAACTGCCTACTGCTACAAATAAATATTTCAAATATTATATGCTCTGAACTGGTGAGTCCGAAATTTGAAATGTCTGTAGCAGGAGGCAGTTTGTTCACAAAGGGCCGGAGAGTGGTCTATTAATGAGTTTACAAAATGGTTGTAACATCTAACGTGTTAAGAAAGGTGAATTTACCTTTAACCCCTTCGTGCCTAATGGTAAAACAAATCTAAATGCCTTAGTACAATTTTGCAACTTTTACATGTGTTAGTAAAACCGTACATATCATCACAACTACGTTGTGCATTCAGATGTATTATACCTGTACCTTGTTTTTTCCAGAACAAATTGGGCTTTCATTTGGTGGTAAATGGTAATGGATATCTCCTGATTTTATTTTTTTTTAATTGTCAAAGAAAAACTGGCCCAAAATAGTAAAAAAAAAAAAAAAAATGATTAGCTGCATATTGGCTGCATATTTCTTGGTACTACCATAACATTTTACCAAAGAACAACCCAAAAATAATTCTCCTGATCACAGCGATACCACATATGTGAATGTTAGTTGTTCTATGTACCCGCAGTATAGCCAAAAAAAATTGTGTTAATTTTGCTTTATTTATCCCACCTAAAACACACTGATACTTAAAAAAAAAAAAAAAAAAATATGTTAAACGCTGACCCCGACCTTTGACCTAAACACTATCCCTGGCAATGACTTAGATAAAACCTTGATCTAGGTAAATTTATTTTTATTAATTTATTTTTAATTTTTTTACCCTTTTTTTTTTTTTTTTCTCTGCAAGGAGAGAAAGCGATACGATGCATCTCTCTCCTCTATTCACAGAGAAGAAACCACGGACGGGCTTCACAATGACTGATCACTGTGATAGCCAATTGGAGGCTATCGCAGCGATCAGGTGATCCAGAACCTTAAGTTCCGGGTTCCAATCATTAGTACGGGGCCCAGGGCTCACAGTGAGACCCTGGTCTCTGTGCTGGAAGTGCACCGTGCAGCAAATATGCGGCCCCAAAAAAAAAAAAAAAAGCCCAGTCCGGTGAGGCCATATATGTGTGTTAAGTAAGGGAAGCGGAGGGGGGACGCATGACTGCTCAGCAGTACTGTGCACAAGTTATTTAGTATTATAATTTTAAGACAACACACACACTGTGCTAAACATTGACCTAAACGGAGAGGAACAAAGTAATTAATAGATGTGACTTTACAACCACCAAGTCATCCACTGTAACATACAAACCACATACATTTTGCAGAAGTCTGCAGTATGTAAATTGTAGCACAATGTGCAGAATGCAGTGGTCCAGATTATGTAACATTTAGCACAGTGTACAGAAAGTGGCAGGGGTATGTAATGTACATTGTGTGGACTGTGGCAGTCCAGGGCAAATTACAAACAACATGTAGTAGAGAATTCGGTATCAGGTCAGACACCACTGCCCAAGTCAAATCACTGTCAGATAAAGTCCCACTGTCACTTTGAAAAACCCCATGGAGTGAGAGTGGCACGGTGCAAATGCTTGTATTCACTTACTTGATTTTAGTTTTAATACAACTATAATAAAAAAAAAAGATCTGTTTTGCATCTATATTAAATCTATTCTATGTAATTCTATGTGTGATTTTACGTTTGTTTTGGCTGATGGTTTATATTTAAATACAATACTGATTTTGTACTATTATACCTTCCAATTATATCCACCTGATTCAATACCATTTTACTTGCAGACTGGGTGGAATTTACTCCCTATGAAATAGGGATGGCAAAGTATGGCACATTTATGCCTCCTGAGCTTTTTGGAAGTAAGTTTTATATGGGATCAGTTATTAAGAAATATGAAGAATATCCACTACGTTTTCTAATGGGTGAGTAAAATCAGTTATACTAAGGTAACAAAAAGAGATTGTTTATTTGGATAAAATAAGTCTTTAAATAATTTTAAAATATGTTTAATATCTCAAACTGCATTTGAATGACATTTTTACCTTTTTTATTTATATAATTTTGTATGCACCTCCCTTCCCCCCCATCCTTTAGGTAGTAGACAAAAATGACAAAATATGTCAGCTACAGCGCAGTACCCCTCTACAATGCACTACGTGGCAGTAGTGGGTATGGTTTACAATATGTTTTCTTACCAGCTGTTTTACTCCACTGTGCAGATACACCAATACCCTCCAGAATGGTGTGACTGCACAGTGCAGCACAACAGCTAGGAGGAAATTTGAAAGTAAACCATGCCTGACAGCAGCGTAGAGCTGTTACATAGTTACATAGTTAGGTTGAAAAAAGACACAAGTCCATCCAGTTCAACCATAAAAAAAAAAAAAAAAACAACAAAAAAAAATATCGTACAATCCAATAGACCCAATTCTATACCCACAGTTGATCCAGAGGAAGGCAAAAAACCCCAGCAGAGCATGCTCCAATTTGCTACAGCAGGGGAAAAAATTCCTTCCTGATCCCCCAAGAGGAAATCGGATTTTCCCTGGATCAACTTTACCTATAAATGCTAGTACCCAGTTATATTATGTACATTTAGGAAAGTATCCAGGCCTTTCTTAAAGCAATCAACTGAGCTGTATTGTGCTGGATGCAAGTTTTTTTTTTTTTGGCCAATGCCTAAATGATACATAGGGAGCTTTTTGTGTACATGTGCAGCTTTACTCTAAATGTTATTAAAGCGGACCTTCAGTCATTTTTTAAAACTTTCCATCTATTAAATCCTCTGCCCTTGTTTCAACTTTGGATAGTAAAACATTTTTTTTCTGCCAGTAAATACCTTCTACAGCCCACTTCCTGTTTCTTGTCTGGTAAAAAGCCTAGGCTTATGACATCATGCACACCTCTCTCTCACTCTCGTGAGAGTTTGCCAGGAAGGGAAGGGGGGTGAGTCATAAGAGGGCCATTCGGAGCTGCAGAGCTGTATGTGTGCCTCTATGTGTCTGTGTAAATCCAGACACAGATATCCAGATATAAAATCATTTTACAAGCAAAAAAAGAAATATAAACCTCAATTTCTGAATACATTTTAAACTGAGGTTTTATACCAGTTTACTGTATGTATACAACCGTTGTTTTGCACAAAGGCGATTAAAAGATGAGAGGATTCCCAGAGCACTATGGGCTAATCTAAACAAAACAGTACAGCATGAGCTACCTGCTTTTAGACTCACATTATAGGTCTAAGACAAAGGCATTCAGTAAGGACTGGTTTGACTTACAGTGGGGAAAATAATTATTTGATTCCCTGCAGATTTTGTAAGTTTGCTCACTTGCAAAGAAATGAAGGGTCTATAAATTCAACCAAAAATTTAAAAAAAAACACACATAAAACAAACACTATAAATTTAAGTTGCAGTTCAGTGAGTAAATGAAGTATTTTATCCCCAAGCAAAACATGACTTAGTACTTGGTGGAGTTGGTGACCATGTTTGCACACATCTCAGGAGGGATTTTGGTCCACTCTTCCTTATAGATCTTCTCTAAATCCTTAAGGTTTCTTGGCAACTCGAAGTTTCAGCTCCCTCCATAATTATTTTTTTTTGGCTTAAGGTCTGGAGACACTGACTAGCCCACTCCATGACCTTAATGTGCTTCTTCTTGAACCACTCCTTTGTTGCCTTGGTGGTATGTTTTGGGCCATTGTCATGCTGTAAGACCCATCCACAACCCATCTTCAGTGTTCTGGCAGAGGGAAGAAGGTTCTCATCCAAGATTTTACAATTCATGGCCCTGTCCATTGGCCCCTCAATGTGGCATAGTTGGCCTGTACCCTTGGCAGAGAAACAGCCCCAAAGCATAATGTTTCTACCTCCGTGCTTGACTGTAGGGATGGTGTTCTTGGGGTCATAGTCAGCATTTTTCTTCCCCCAAACACAGCTAGTCGAGTTAATGCCAAAGAGTTCAGTTTTGGTCTTGTTAGAAATCATGAAATCAGACCGAGACAGAAATACAGTTTAATCATACTTGTTTGATAATAAAAGTAAAAAGAACAAACGTAGTCAGACATAGCCAAAGTTCAGTAACCAGAATGGATAATCAGCCAAGCCAGAAGTCAGAGATCAAAATAGTGGAACAGCAAGCAGGAATGCAGGAGGTTTCTTGTGATGTTGACCAAGGTGAAGGCAGAGCGCCTCTAGACTGGACAGCTTAACCACTTAAGGACCAGCCTCGTTTTGGATTTTAGGTGTTTACATGTTTAAAACAGTTTTTTTTGCTAGAAAATTACTTAGAACCCCCAAACATTATATATTTTTTTTCTAACACCCTAGAGAATAAAATGGCAGTCAATGCAATACTTTTTTTTGCACCGTATTTGCGCAGCGGTCTTATAAGCACACTTTTTGGAAAAAAATCACTTTTTTGAATAAAAAAATAAGACAACAGTAAAGTTAGCCCAATTTTTTTTATATTGTGAAATAAAATGTTACGCCAAGTAAATTGATACCCAACATGTCACTCTTCAAAATTGCGCCCGCTCGTGGAATGGCATCAAACTTTTACCCTCAAAAATCTCCATAGGCGGCGTTTAAAAAATTCTACAGGTTGCATGTTTTGCGTTACAGAGGAGGTCTAGGACTAGAATTATTGCTCTTGCTCTACCGGTCGCAGCGATACCTCACATGTGTGGTTTGACCACCGTTTTCATATGCGTTCGCTTCTGCGCATGAGCTCGTCGGGACGGGGGGTTTTTACATTTTTTTTTTTTTTTAATTATTTATTTTACATGATTTTATTTATTTTTACACAGTTTAAAAAAAAATTGTGTCACTTTTATTCCTATTACAAGGAATGTAAACATCCCTTGTAATAGAAAAAAGCATGACAGGACCTCTTAAATATGAGATCTGGGGTCAAAAAGACCTCAGATCTCATATTTACATTAAAATGCAATAAAAAAAAGTCATTTAAAAAAATGACATTGAAAAAATGGTGCCTTTAAGACGTATGGGCGGAAGTGACGTTTTGACATTTTGACGTCGCTTCCGTCCAGCAGTGTCATGGAGATGAGTGGGCGCCATCTTAGCCTCACTCGTCTCCAGGCACAGCACGGAGAAGGACGCGATCGCCTGCGCCGCTACCAATGGCTCCAGTAAGCGGCGGAGGGCACCGGATCGCGGCCGGAGGGGGGCCCCTCTACTGCCACCGGTAAAAGTGATCTTGCAGTGAACTTGCCGCAGAGACCACTTTTATCTTAAAGCCGACCGCTGCACGAAAACGGGGATACCGGGGTTATGGCAGCTAGCTGCCGCCATAACAACGATATCTGCCGCCAAAGTTTGGACGTACATCGGCGTGCGGCAGTCGGCAAGTGGTTAAGTAGGCAGGACAGATCAGGATATCAACAACAGCTGAGTAACTGTGGAGAGAGTTGGGAGCTGGCAATTAGCCGACAGCTGAGCAGCCAGTTCAGAGAAGGAAGGGCTGAGCCCAGCCCTAACAGGTCTCTTCTGACCACAGCACTTTCTCCCAATCCTTCTCTAATCATTTATATGTTCATTGGCACAATTGTATATGTGTCTTCTTGAGGAGGGGGACTCGCCATGTTTGGAGGAAGAAAAATGCTGACTATGACCCTAAGAACACCACCCCTACAGTCAAGCACCTAGGTGGAAACATTATACTTTGGGGATGTACAGGCCGACTTTGCCACATTGAGGAGCCAATGGATTGGGCAATGTATTGTAAAACCTTGAATGAGAACCTTCTTCTTTCAGCCAGAACACTGAAGATGGGTCATGGATGGGTCTTCCAACATGACAATAACCCAAAACATACCGCAAAGGCAACAAAGGAGTGGCTCAAGAAGAAGCCCATTAAGGCCAGACCTTAATCCTATAGCAAATTTATGGAGGGAACTGAAACTTTGAGTTGCCCTTTTCAGGTCCCTCTTCTGTGATCCTGGCCCCTCCCTCCTGTTTAGTACCCCCAAAACAAGCAGCTTACTATGGGGGCTCCCTGTGTCCATTCAGACACGGAAACCCAACCCGCCCGCCCCCTCTCTCCCCTGATTGGCTGCCGCTGCTATCAAAATCACTTGGCCAACCAGGAGGGAGAATGTCGGACAGTGGAGACACTCGTGGACATCGCTGGACAGAAAGGGACCCCAGGTAAGTGTTAGAGGGGCTGAGGGGGGCTGCTGCACACAGAAGGCTTTTTATCTTAATGCATGGAATGCATTAAGATAAAAAAAACTTCTGCCTTTACAACCACTTTAAGGATTTAGAGAAGATCTCTAAAGAAGAATGGGCCAAAATCCCTCCTGAGATGTGTGCAAATCTGGTCGTTAAGCACAAGAAACGTCTTACCTCTGTGCTTGCCGACAAGGGTTTCTCCAGCAAGTACTAAGTCATGTTTTGCTTGGGGATCAAATACTTATTTTACTCACCGAACTGCAACTCAATTTATAACATTTGTATCATGTTTTTTTTCTGGATTTTTGGTTAATATTCTTTGTCTATCATTTATACCTATGATAAAAAATTATAGACCCTTTACCTTTTTTGTAATTGGCCAAACTTACAAAATCTGCAGGGGATCAAAAAATTATTTTCCGCACTGTATTCACCCATGTGTGTAAAATTAACCACTTAAGCCCTGGAAGGTTTACCCCCCTTCATGACCAGGCCATTTTTTGCAATACGGCACTGCGCTACTATAACTGACAATTGTGCGGTCGCGTGACGCTGTACCCAAATACAATTTATGTCCTTTTTTTCCCCACAAATAGAGCTTTCTTTTGATGCAGTTTTTATTTTTAAGCGCTATAAACAAAAAACAGACAATTTTGAAAAAAAAAAACAATATTTTTTATTTTCTGCTATAAAACATACCCAATAAATATTTTTTAAAAATCAAATATGTTCATCAATTTAGACCAATATGTATTCTGCTACATATTTTTGGTAAAAAAAAATCCCAATAAGTGTATATTAATTGGTTTGTGGAAAATTTATAGTGTCTACAAACTATGGTATAGATTTATGGAATGTTTTTAGTAATGGCGCCGATCAGCAATTTTCAGACGGACTGCGACATTGTGGCAGACAAATCAGACACTAAGTGACACTTTTTGGGGACTAGTGACACTAATCCAGTGATCAGTGCTAACAAAAATGAATCTTTAACTGTGTGGGGGATGGCTTAATTGGAGGAAAACAGAGATCTGTGTTTCTGCTCTGAAGAATCACATGATCTCCATCTCCCTCTCTAACAGAACGAAGGTCTGCCTTGTTTACATAATCAGACTGCCGTTCTGCCTCTCCTTTTAATCACAGCGGGAGCGGGTCGCAAGCTGCACGCGTGCCCCAGACCCAGTGCACAAAATCAGGTACAGGTACGTGATCTTGCATAGAAGGGCCCTCCTGTCGTAGTAGATCTGTGTGGGGCGGTCCTTTTTAGTGGTTAAGCTTGAGCAATTTAGATTTACAAATGAGTTCTTTACAACAGCTGCTAAGAAAGAGAATGAAAATATAAAAAGGAGCCAATAGTTTCACATGCTGACTAAAATAAAAATACAAATTTGCGGTATTTCGTATTTACCGGACTAAAAGAAAAAAAAAAATTTTATACAAATTTGGTTTTGGTTATAACTATAATAAATTAAGAAAATATATACAAACCACTCTCTTTTCTTTAATATAAATTATATGCATGACGTAACCAATTAAACAATTAAGCCTCAAAAAAACTTTCCTTTCTTTCAGGTGTCTGGGGTAGTGCATTCTCAATACTCTTCAACAGAGTTCTTGGAGTTTCCAGCCATAATGCCGGAGCTACAATGGAAGAAGAATTGGGTAACTCTAGTATTTTTATATAAATAATAAAATGTGTATAATTCTTTTACACTACTTTATTCTTTTTTTGAGATGCACTATATTTTACAACAGACTGTATATAAAATCTCAGTTATTAAGAGCCGGTTCACACTGGGGCGACTTGTCAGGCGACCTAGTCGCCTGACAAGTCGCCTCCCGTTCTGTACAATGGAACCGTTCTAATCGGAGCGACACAAGTCGCTCCGACTTAGAAAAAGGTTCCTGTACTTCTTTTGGGGCGACTTGAGGCGACTTGCATAGACTTCTATACAGAAGTCGTTTTGCAAGTCGCCGTGCATGTCGTGTGCAGGTCGCTCTGTGAGGCGACCTGCAAGTCGTGCCGCCCCTGTGTGAACCGACCCTCAATACAACATTACAATCTGATGTTATCTATTTACCTTTTGTTTTGGAAACAGGAGTTGGGTGGTAGCTGTGCAAGTCTCTCCACCAGAATCCCTGAGATATATATAAAGATGCTGACCACCAAACGGCATCCTTTTTAAAATGAAATTATCACATTTTGCTGGACTCACCTATATTATTATGGTAAACGTGAGCCTTGATTGCCCCCTAGTGGTTAACCCCTTCACTGCCAGTGACATTTTTACAGTAATCAATGCATTTCTATAGCACTGATCGCTGTAAAAATGCCAATGGTCCCAAAAATTTGTCAAAATTGTCCGACCTGTCCGCTATAATGTCACAGTCCTGATAAAAATCGCAGATCGCCGCCATTACTAGTAAAAAAAATAAAAAATAAAAATGCCATAAAACTATCCCCTATTTTTTAGACTCTATAACTTTTGCGCAAACCAATCAATATACGTTTATTACGATTTTTATTTCTTTTCTTTTTAACCAAAAATATGTAGAAGAATACATATCGGCCTAAACTGAGGAAAAAATTTGTTATTTTATATATTTTTGGTATTTTCGCATAAAATACCGCAGAGGTGATCAAATACCACCAAAAGAAAACTCTATTTCTGGGAAAAAAAGGACGTCAATTTTGTTTGGGTGCAACGTCGCACGACCGTGCAATTGTCAGTTAAAGCAACGCAGTGCTGAATCGCAAAAAGTGCTCTTGTCAGGAAGGGGGTCGAATCTTCCGGGACTGAAGTGGTTAAAGTGGATCCAAAGCCCAAAATTTTTTTTACCCTAATGCATTCCTTGTTTTAACCGCTTCAGCCCTGGAAGATTTTACCCCCTTCCTGACCAGAGCACTTTTTACAATTTGGCACTGCGTCGCTTTAACTAACAATTGCGCGGTGATGCAATGCTGTACCCAAATGAAATTTGCATCCTTTTTTTCCCCACAAATAGAGCTTTCCTTTGGTGGTATTTGAAAGCGACAATTTTGAACAAAAAATATTTTTAACTTTTTGCTATAATATCCCCAAAAATGTTTTTAAAAAACAAATTTCTTCATGAGTTTAGGCCAATATATATTCTTCTACATATTTTTGGTAAAAAAAAATTGCAATAAGCGTATATTGATTGGTTTGCGCAAAAGTTATAGCGTCTACAAACTATGGGAAAGATTTTTGGCATTTTTATAATTATTTTTTTTTTTTACTAGTAATGGCGGTGATCTGCAATTATTAGCGGTACTGTGACATTGCGGCGGACAGATTGGACACTTTTTTGACACATTTTTTGGGACCATTGACATTTATACAGCGATCAGTGTTATAAAAATGCACTAATTACTGTGTAAATGTCACTGACAGGGAAGGGGTTAACACTAGGGGGCGATCAAGGGGTTAACTGTGTTCCCTAGTTAGTGTTTCTAACTCTATGGGGATAGGACTGACTGGAGGGAAGAGACGTATCGTTGTTCCTACTTAGTAGGAACAAACGATATGTCTCCTCTCCCCTGACAGAACAGGGATTTGTGTGTTTACACACACAAATCCCTGTGCTGGTGCTCGGGCCTGCAATCGGGTCACCCCGCCATGCAGCGGGCGCACATGTCCCCTGGCGGATCTTAAAGTGTATAACGCACCCATACGGGGTTTCGCCCAGCAGAGCAATTTTGCCAATGTATATCGATGTGAGCTGGTCAGCAGGTGGTTAAAGTAAAAAAATGTTTAGATAGCAGTATTGCCCCCCTCACTTCCCTTACCTTACCTCACAGAGTCCCCACTCGATCCAGAGCTTACCTGTCTGTAGCGGCCCTGTCTTTTCTCTCCTCTCTCACAGGCTTTGCGGAGGCAGTGGGAACCTTTAGCTCCCACTGCTGTCAATCAAATCTTGTAATGAAGGAGCAGGGGTGGGGCCGAGCCATGCTGTGTGGGTCTCTTGATTGAGCCCGGACGAGCAAGCGGTTTGCTATGGGGACACTCAGAAGGGAAGAGGAACCATGAAGGCAGGTGGAGGACCCCAGAAGAGGAAGTTTGGGGCCGCTCTGTGCAATCGCATTGCACAGAGCAGGTGAGTATAAACCTGTTTTGTTGTTGTTTTAAAAAAATAAGACTTTACAATCACCTTAATTACTCAATTGTGTTTTTTTTTTTAATCTCAAAATCTTTTTTAGTTGCATTGGTTTTGTATCATAGACCTTACTAAAAAAAGAATAAACATAGGGTAATACCTTGGATTGCGAGCAAAATTTGTTCCAGAAAAATGCTTGTAATCCAAAGCATTTGTATATCAAAGCAAATTTCCTCATAAGAAACAATGGAAACTCAAATGATTTGTTCCACAACCATTTATTCATAGGGGTTTCCATTTATAGTCCATATAAAAAGATTATAGCAGGTTGTGACCAGGTTGTGTAACCATAAAATGTCCATCCACAAATAGAAGCCTCCACAAGGGGGATTATAAACTTAATCCAGCAGGAGCTGCAGAGTATTAAAGAGAAGAGAGGCTCCTCTTAAGTGTAACAATATGTTGCTAAATGTTGTACCTTCATTAAATGTAACCATGTTGCTACACTAAGGGCTCTTTCACATATAATGTCCGTTTTTCACGGACTCCGTTTGCTCAGCGGGGATCGCTCCGTTGATCCTCGCTGAGCCAGAGGATGACAGGTCTGTCTGTGCTCACTGTGGAGAGACGGACCTGTCAGATCTCTGCTCTCCGCTATGGGGGATTGCATGACAACGGTTCCGCCTGTCTGTTTTCATCCGATCCGCCAGACAGATGGAAAATAGGGTTTCCAGCCGTCTGAATTTAGCGGATCGGATGTCAGCGGACATGTCACTGCTGACATCCGTCGCTCCATAGAACTGTATTGAGCGCCCATTCAGGTCCACCTAAAACACTGACAGGCGGACCTGAATGGTCCACTTATGTGAAAGGGGCCTTAGAGGCGCCTCTCCTCTCTTTTATACTCAGTTGTGACATGACGCTATTTGTATATCAAGACATTGCTTGTTTATCAAGTCAAAATGTATTTAAAAATTTTGCTTGTCTTGCAAAATGCTCAAACCAAGTTATTCTTGGGCTGCATTTACACCTAAGCGTTTCAAAGCTGCAAGTTTTTACTGCGATTTTGTACAGGTCACCAATGTAAAAAGCAGGAAAAAGCCTGTAATCTGCCCCAAAGAAGCTCATGTTCTTTTTTTGAGCTAGGCGTTTTTCAGACATTTTGCTTCAGGTGACAAGGTAACACACCAGAGTACATATACTTATTTTAAAAAAGGATTATTTTTATTTGCGTTTTATTGAGATTTGAATTGATCCCATGTAATAAAATTAAAGCTGCTATAGGTATAAAGTGCAGATACCTAAAGTCAGTGATATTATGGGAGGAGTCATTAAGACAGGCAAATTGGCTGCCTCTTGTAATTCCCTGGGTTGGATTAAGTTTTTGATAAGATTCTAAAATATTTGCATGAATATCTATAAGGCTACTTTCACACTGAGGCGCTTTACAGGCGCTACAGCGCTAAAAATAGCGCCTGTAAAGAGCCTCCTCTGTGTCTCCTGTGTGAAAGCCCGAGTGCTTTCATAATGGATCGGTGGGCTTGCAGCACGGTCAAAAAAGTCCTGCAAACCGCATCTTTGCAGCGCTGTAGGAGCAGTGTATACACCGCTCCTAAAGCGCCCCTGCCCATTGAAAACAATGGGGCCGCGCCGCCAAACCGACGGCAAAGGGCCGCTACAGCAACGCTTTGCGGCCGGTATTAACCCTTTTTCCGCCGCTAGCAGGGGTTAAAACCGCCTGCTAGTGGCCAAATAGCACCGCTAAAATGACAGCACTTTACCGCCGTCGCCTGCCGCAGTGTGAAAGTAGCCTTAATATAGCATACAAATTTTTTATGCAATGCCTAGTACAGACGATGAGAAAATCGGATGCAAAATACCAGTATTGGAGCGATCGTCCGATAATTTGATTTGTTAATGCACAGCTTTTGACAGCCAATCATAAAAGTACATGCAAAATAATACAAAAGGAATAAGCACAAACATTTTTCTTGTATGATAACCGAACAAATGATGCTTGTTTAATCAGTACAGTATTCATCCATAAAAAAATTGAGTGACCAAGACTGTGCATGCTCGGGGGAAGTTTTATTCTGTCTTACGGAAATTTTCATAACTCTAGTAACCTATTAATTTTCAATATGAGAAGAGCATGCAAAGAAATAACAGATGATCACTCCTGTGTATCACCGTGTGTTCTAATGGCGGCTGGTTTGTTCTTCTTTGGGGGGCGGCAAACAAACAACACCCCCCCCGCGCGCACTGGTTGTCCGGCCTGGCACTTACCCGCTTGTGTGGCGGGGCTGGGGTGTCCGCTGCTGGTGCGCGGGCAGCAGTCGGGCGGCTTCGGTGTCCACTCCTCCAGCTTCCTCAGCCGTCTGTCTTCCGCCAAAGCGCTAGGCATCCAATAGGATCACCTGACACTTTGGTCAATCAGAAAACAAACCTGCCTCCTAATTGGCGATTGGCGGGGAGGAACTTTAGTGTGCTAATAGCAAAAATAATTCACTATGGTCACACGACTGGGTGGGCTCAGAGTGCAGTGCTCTGAGCTCACCCATTTTTTGAAACCTATTAGATCCTCTAGCTCTAATCAGGTGCTTCAAAAAAACACCCCGCCGCATTGAAATCCATGTTCCGGCGCTACTAAAATGTGGATCAGGGGGCCGGAGGCATGGATAGGGGAGGCGGCATCCTTGCGCCCCCTATGGACGGGCCGCCACTGGTGTATATCGGGCTTAAGACTACACTTAGACAATCAGATAAATGGCGATGAGCAGACAGATTTGAGTGAACTGTAAAGTTATTCTACATTTTGACTAATTCACAGTGAAAATATATTCATGTAGAACCCCACTGCAGTAGGAAAATCCATCTGCTCAATAAGCAAGCCGGAAAAGGGTAAAACTTTTTTTTATATATTTACCTATATACTGTAGTGCTTGAGCACACTCTCCCTATTCATTAGGTATTCCTAATTTATCAAGATTTCTCACCCCTTGTAATGTCATTGTGATGTCATTGACCTTTAAAGAAAGTACCATACCTACTTATTAAGTCAGTAACTCATAATGCTGCAGGTTGGGACCTAATAAAAAGGTATAGCATTAATCACTGGAGACAAGCAATCTCTACCTTTTTAGTCACCCCATCCGTGTTAAATAATAAAAAAAGAGATACCCATTGAAATGTATAACCTGGCTAATCTGAAGTCAGTAAATGAGGGACATGGAGCGTTTGAATCTGCTTGGCATGGCAAATCTCATTCTGCAAGATACTGGCAGAACAGTTTTTCTTACTTGCTTTTTGATGGAGAAACTCGGACACATCCCAAGTGGGAGGATAATTCTGTTTTTATGGGGAAATGAAATACTCCTGAATTTGTTGCAGAGATCTTTCAACATGGTAGAAAAATGTCTGCAAGCAGTAACTAGCACTTCCACCTTACACAAAAAGGTGAGTTAAACTGCCAGATTATAGCATACAGTGTCTGATCCTGTAAAAGTGGACCTATGATTTCTTATGAGATACTGGGTTTCCGCTAGACATGTGCAGTTTGTTTCATTCCGAATAAAAATTCGGACAAATTTTCGTTTTTAGGAAATTCAGATGTATCCGAATTACAATAGTAACAAATTTAAACAAATCCAGAATACGGAAGAAAATACGGACAAAATTCAAATAGGTTTCAAATCAATTTCAAATAGTTTTCCAATTTTCAAAGAGAATAAAATGGAAGAGAAAATTAAGGAATAAAATATAAAAAAATAGAATAGAAAAGAATAGATCAGAAAATAAAAGAAGAGAATATAGTAAAACAGAACAAAATAAAAAATAAAAACGGAATAAAATAGAATGTAACCATCTTCTGAAATTCAAATTTCAAATAGAATAAATTCCAGTTTGAATACATAGGAAAATAGAATAGAAAAAAAAGGAATAGACTATAATAGAAAAGCATAGGAAAAAATATACACAGAATAGAAAAGAATATAACCATTTCCCAAAATTCAAATAGAATCAATTTGAATTTGAATAGAATAGGAAATAACAGATTAGTATAGAAAGAACAAAACCATCTTCTGAAATTCATTAATTTCGAATTTTAAAAGAATAGAATAAACAAATAGAAAAGAATAGAAAGAATATAACCATTTCCCAAAATTCAAATGGAATCAATTTGAATAGAATAGAAAAGAATAGAATAGAATAGGAAGATGGTTATATTCTTTCTATTCTTTTCAATTCTATTCGAATTGATTCTATTTGAATTTTTGGAAATGGTTATAATTCTATTTTATTCTATTGTTTTTTTAATTATATTTTTTTCTTTTCTATTCTTTTCAATTTGAATTTCAGAAGCTGGTTATAGTCTCTATTTTATTCTATTCTTTTTTTATTCTACTCTATTTGTTTCTATACCATTATATTATATTATTTTATTTTCTGTTCTATTCTTTTCGATTTTATTATTTGTTTCTATTCTATTCCTTTATTTTCTATTCTCTTTGGAAAATGGAAAACTTTTGGATTTTGAAAACGATTCAAATTCCGAAAATTTGAATCGATTCGAATATGAATAAACGAATTCCGAAAACGAATTAAATGGATTAACAAATTTAAGTAAACTAATTTATGTAAATAATGAAACTAAACATTTTTTCATTCTGCACATGTCTAGTTTTCACTACTACAACCTAAAGCGGTTGTAAAGGCAGAAGTTTTATTTATTTATTTATTTTTTTTATCTTTTTCTGTTTTAATGGTTTTTATTAATCATTTACGTAGGTTGTTAAAGATTTGTCAGTAGAGCAGCGAACAGTTCTCACTTGCTATATTAAGAGAAAAATAAATTCTGTAGAACATGAAAACAAACATCCAAACCTGAAAACAGTTCAACAATTGAGTACTAGGCTTATTGCTGACAGATATGGACTCGACTCGCCCCCCAGCCTAGAGTAACTTGTTCAGGAGGCAGGGCAGTGTCTAGTGACGAGATATTGAAGTAACACAGAATCTATCTGTATTCTGTAGTGGAGTCATCCTATCAGCCATCCCATGCGTTGTATGTTTATAGGACAACTTGGTCTCTGTGAAACTTCCCAGCTAGAGTATAATAGCAGCAAAATAGTCTGGGGGGGGCTTGATACCGTAGCAGGCAAGATTCATTCAACAATTGGTTAACCTTACTGTCCCCTATAGGGGAATCTATGATTAACAGCATTCCTAGGCGATTCAAGGTCAACCAGGAAGGGGGAAAATGGGAAAATCATGGAGGCGTGATGCCAGAGGTAAGCATGAGAGAAAGTTGTAGTAGAAGAGAAAGGGAGAGAAAAGAGGGAGAGGTGTGTCCATCCGGGAATCCGTGGTCGGCCATCTAAGTGGATAACTCTGGAGCCTATAGGTAGGAGAGCCATAGAGACCCTATTTTCTCGAAGAGGAGTCGTTTTTCATTTAGTATGCTCACTATTTTCTCGTTTACATGATCCAATTGAATTTGCATTTCATCAATGCTATGTCTACAATGGGGCATTTCCAAGCTGACGCGATGGCTATGTTTACCGCTAAGAATGTGGGTGTCTAGGAATATTGTCTACTGCTTTGTTTAGGAGGGCGACTGAGGCATTTTTAATAATATTCACCATTGTGAGTGATAATATATGTGAGTGGACCCTGATCCAAAAACAACGTACCTTGGGGCACGTCCACCATACATGGAATGGAGAGCTCACCTGTCCACAACCCCTGAAGCAGAAGGCCGAGGCTCCTGGATACATTTTAGAAAGGCGTTCATGTACCAGGTACCACCTGGCGTGCAGATAAAGGGTAAGTACAGCGCTGCTACAGAGATGCTAAAAAATTTATAATACAGTAAGCAACTAACACACCTCTAAGACAAAGAAGTAAAAAATTCAACAGATATATATATAGTGTAGCGCTATGTGTATGGGTAGATCAAGGTGAGATGTTAAAATCAAGCCATCTAGCAATGGCCAGAAAACAAACAAAAAAATTAGTATAAAAAGGTGAATTGAAAAAGAAATTTGGTTGCACAAATACAGAATCATATATAGAGCATAATGGAATACACCTGTGAAAAAGTGAAAACAAAAACACAATATAAATCAACCTTAAATAAAGTCCATGTAAATAAGATGTGTCCTTGATGGAAATCAAAAAAGCCACCACCAACTGTCTCTGAGGGTAAGTTGATGAGGGCAGCAACAAGGTGTTACTGGTGGGTGAAACAGAGGAACACCAAATCCAATGTGACGTCTATGTATGTGTCAGAACCACCACCATAACATCTGAGGAGGCTTACCGGACGTAGAGGACTTGGAAAGACATACGTCTTGCAAGTCACAAAAAGCTTGTTTAGCCACCGGGGCTAGCAGGGTGAAAACATCAGGTATCCAAAACTTCAATAAATGAGGAGGGAAGATCTGTAGGCAGCTTCAACCGTCCAGAGGTATCAGCAGACCATCCGGATGTATAATTGGAACCATGAGAGAAAGAAGACTCACATGGCGTGATATCGTTTTAAAAGGCATGCATTTATTAAAACATTAAAAGAAAAGCACTCACATGGTATACGATCATAAACAGCTTAAATGGTATCGGACGCGGTGATCATAGGAGGTCCACCCAATTTTTTCAATTCACCTTTTTATACTAATTTTTTTGTTTGTTTTCTGGCCATTGCTAGATGGCTTGATTTTAACATCTCACCTTGATCTACCCATACACATAGCACCACCTGGCGTGCACCTTATATCCCGCCTCAATCAGGGCTATATTAAGGATGCCCTTGTGCATTCTTATGCTCCATTTACTCCAGTCCTCTGCCTTAATGGCTAATTTCCAGATCCCTCTCCCATGCCATCTGATACAAGAGCCTGGTGAGAGGGGCGGTGAACTGTTTATAGAGCACGGAGATGCCTCCCTGGAGAGCAGAATTCTGCATGCATCTATTCTCGAAGATGGTACGCGTTGTCACATCAGACCCATTTTTCCATTAAGATTGGAGAAAATGTTGAATTTGTTGCAGGTAGTAGCTCTCCGCGGGAGGCATCTCCGAGTTGCCTATGTAGTATGAGGAAGGATGTATTCCTCTGTGATCTAGATAGACGCCTATCCAGAATAGTCCCTTGTTTGTCCACCAATTAAACCTGTCGGGTTGTCTGCCTGGGGGGAACAGGGGGATTGCCAAAGAGTGGGGCCACTGGAGTGTGTGCGGACCGTAGGGACCAACTTTTACAACCCATTTCCCATATGTTTAGGGAGTGAGAGAGTGTCGGGCTCAAAATCGCTTTGCGGTGCTTTGGAGAAGTCCAAAGGATAAAGTCCATTGCTAGTGGAGCACATGCCTGTGCCTCCAGTGGAACCCACTCAGTGCAATAGTGACGGCTATGCAGTTGAAGTAGCTGGGCTAACTGTGCGGCCATATAATACTTTCGAAGCTCGGGCACCCCCAAACTGCCCCTCCCCGTCTTTGGCATGTGCATGCCTTTGTGCATCGTTGCCTGGGCTATTCTAGGACCTTTAGATTTTTTTTTTTTTACCTTTTTAAGGTAAAAAAATTATATTAAAGGTTAAAAGACCTTCTGCATGCAGCCCCCCACCCGCAGGCCCCCCTTAAATACACACCTGAGTTTGATCTCAATTCAGCAATTTGTACAAGAGCCAGGTTCTCTTGGCCCTCTTGCTCCTCATTGGCTTAGATACAGCAGCAGGAGCCATTGGCCTTTGGCTTCCGCTGCTGTCAATCAGAGCCAGTGATGAGCGAGTCGGGGGCAGGTATCAGGAGCGAGGACACATGAGTGTCCCTAAGCGGCGGAAGAGGAGGATCGGACTGCTCTGAAAAAACATTTCACAGAGCAGGTAAGTATAACATGCTTGTTATTCTAACCACTTAAGGACCGCCAGCTGCAGTTGTACATGGGCTGTTTGAAGTGGAGTACCGTTGTCATGCTTTCAGATAAAGTGCGGATTCGCCGCAGGATCACTTTTATCGGGGTGGGAGAGGGGGCCCTTCTTCCTTCCGCCGCTTACCAGAGCTGTCGGTAGCAGCAGAGATGATCAGATCCTCTCCCCTCACAGGCTGGATGCCGAGTGAGGGAAAGATGGCCCCCACTCGGCTCCAAACCATTGGATGGCTGAAGTGACATCAAACGTCACTTCCGCCCAATGGTCTTAAAGGGGGGGGGGGGGAATTCTATTACAAGAGATGTTTACATCCCTTGTAATAGGAATAAAAGTGACTCAAAACATTTTTTTTTAAAAGGACAGTGTCAAAATAAAAAAATAAAATAAATTTAAAGCACCCCGTCCCGTCGAGCTTGCGCACAGAAGCGAACCCGTGCGTAAGTTGCGCCCGCGTGAAAACAGTGTTCAAACCACACATGTAAGGTATCACCGCGATCGTTAGAATGAGAGCAATAATTCTAGCACTAGACCTAGTCTGTAACTCAAAACTGGTAACCTGTAGACATTTTTAAATGTCGCCTATGGAGATTTTTAAGGGTCAAAGTTTGTCACCATTCAACGAGCGAGTGCCATTTTGAAGCCTGACATTATCTTTCACAATATAAAAAAAAAATTGGGCTAAGTTTACTGTTTTATTTTTTTAATTTCCCAAAAAAATTGCACTTGTAAGACCGCTGCCCAAATATGGTGTGACCTAAAGTCCTTTTATTCTCGAAGGTGTCTGAAAAAAAATATATAATGTTTGAGGTTCTAAGTAATTTTCTAGCAAAAAAAAAAAAAGATTTTAACTTGTAAACACCAAGTCTGAAAATAGGCCTGGTCCTTAAATAGTTAATTAGAAATATACAAACCGTTTACATTTTCAAATGATTTTAAACTTTTTTTTTTTTTTTAACATGTCATACTTACCTGCTCTGTGCAAATGTTTTGCACAGATCAGCCGCAATCCTTCTCTTCTGGGTTCCCCCTCTGGCACTCCTGACTCCACCTCTTTGGAGGATGTGGCTTCCTATAGGGCACTCATGTGGGCATCTTCAGCCCCACCCCCTACACCTTTGCCACAGAATTTAACTGACTGCAGTAGAAGCCAATGGTGTTCGCTGCTATCAAGCTACCCTGTGAGGAGGGAGAGCTGCTTTTCTTGGGCAAAGCGCTGGCTCGAGATTGGGCTCAGTTAAGTGTAAGGGATCATCCTGTGGCACAGAAGGTTTTTTCTTAATGCATAGAGGTAAAAACCTTAGGCTTTCAGAAGCACTTTAATTTTTAGTAAAGAAAACATCCTGAATGTAAGTGGAACACAGTTTAAGTGTAGGTATTGCAAGTAAAATGTGTCACATTTGGTCTTCAGGATGCTTTAGTCATACACTAGAAACGTGTATAATTTGTTAACATTGACATTTTAATTTTCTAATGTATTCTGTATTTAGCCTCTGACGTGTTCAACATAGTGACTTGCACAAAAGCAAACCTCCCCTTCAAGATACAGTTAGTCACATTTCCATTCTTTTCATGTCATAGGAAATTCCTTTAGCTATGGTGAATTTAGGGATGTTTATCTTGAAACCATTAAATATGTATTCAATACTACTTATTGTGTTGACTTTTGAGTATATAAAAACTTTTTATTATATTGTAATATTGATTAATACATTTGTAAAGGCCCTTTCTAGTTCACCCACAGCAAAATGCTTTCATTTTTGTTTTGCAGCCATATTTAAAATTCAGAATAGATCAGTTTTGCTAAAGTTTGTCTGCTGCTAACTACTAGCAAAACAAGCAGTAGAATTATATAGCATGACCTGTTATGGTCATTACATACCTTTTTATGATTTATAACAAAGGTTATGTTTTAGATAAGTGGCCTTTTGGTGCATAGGGAAGCGCACCCTTTTCTAGTTCTAGTTCATATTCTCTTTTCAATTGATGAGAGGCCAAATTTGTTTTTAAAAGTAGCTTTGCAGGGACAATAGGCTCAATTCACAAAGCTTTAACACAAGGATAAGGTTTGATTTCAGCCATGTACCTGTAATGTTAGAACTTTGGTTCTCCAAATAACAAATAAAATAATTTAGTGGTTGGATGAAAGGTCAATGCAAAATAACGGTTTTAGTAGTTAAATGCCATATTTTTCTAGAGGAGTATAAATAAGATGAGTATAAATCAAAAAACTGAAGTAGAAATAGTGACAGTTCCTCTAAATGAGGGACAGTTGAGACCAATGCTTGGGTGCTGTACTATTCAAATTTAAAATTCAGTTTCTAAATGTGTACGTGAGCTTGTCCTCTCAGTGAATACAAAATGATATGCTGGTGGTGTGGGCCTAAAGTAAACTTAAGTTCTGTGATCACTTTAGTAAGTTTAAAGTGAACATAGATACACTAAATGTGCATGTATTTCAACCATGTTCATGTAATGGACGATTTACAGTAGTAACAGTAATAATGTATACTTTTGGTTAGCTTGACTAATGATTAAATCTCACAACTGGAGTCTCTAAGAAATGTAAAATACAAACCGGTCTCTGTGTCCTTTTGACTACATCTTTAATACAAATTACTTTTGTACCAGCCACCATTAGTGGTAAAATAGAGGTCAGCAGTGCTTCACTACAAAGGATACTACTTCATGCTAAGGAATGTGAGATATTCTGAAAAATTCACGCCGCCAACCCACTACTTTGCAAGTTTCCAAGAAGGTTGGGTGGCTTTTATAAGCAGAGAGGATAAGGTTGGGATGAAATTTGATGGGAAGGTCCCATTTGGGCACCACAACCTAATGGCTTCACAAACTATAGTAGCATTTTACCAAAAACTTGCATCACTTTGCTAACAGATGTAAAAAGATAATAAGAATATGGATGATCAGTCAAGAGTTGCAGGGAAAAAGTAAGATTAACTTTTTCGCTAGTGAGGGACAATACCAAAATAGTCTTCCATTAGATGGTAACCAACGTTTTCTCATTCCATTAAATGTGTATACTTGAATAAAAGATGTTCAGATTATAAAATACCTGTCAGTGCAACTAAATAACACCTTGGATAAACATACCTAACATATAATATGGGTCCATTGGATATTCCATGTTTCCTATAACAGCGAAAGTTGGCAGCCAGGTCCCTTCTCACTTCTGTAGTCTACCAGCCTGATAATTGTCAAACAGGATAGTGTGATCCACAAAATTCAATTGACTATAAAACCATTTTTGTGATATTCATACATGATTTTACATCTAGTAATATAATTCATATAAAATGAATTTTTCTTTTGTATTGTTCCTAGAAAACATTAAACCAAAGCACATAGTGACCATGGACAATTCAGACAGCGATGATGAACAGCAAGAGCCAAAAGGTAAACATATAGATTTTCTTACAATAGTGAGCTTTACACTGTACAGGTTATTATATTCTGTTGTCTTCTTTTTTTGATATCATAATCCCCTTACTGAACAACATGCCTTTACTTTAAAAAGTTTAATGGAAAAGTGACATATGTTCTAGTTGTTTGTTTCTTTTATTTTGTGGTGACCTTAATATGACCAGTTTTGCACAGGATTATGGAACATTTGCACAAGGTGATTATTTCCCCCTTAATTGCCTCTCCCTCTTTTAATGCTTTCTTTAATGTGTAACTGATCCTTTGGTACATAATGCATTGCATTTTAAGCTTCCAACCATGACAGAGAATGGGCCAGTCTGGACAATCTTTACAAGTGGCACCGCTATCTAGGTAGTTGTATCTTGCTGGATCAGGGACAGGTAAGTAGAAAGCTGGCCATACACAGTTTGTTTTTTTTCCTTCAACCAGCAGCCAACAGATTCCTCTATCCACACAAGGTGGTAAAAGGAATCCCCCCTCACATTGTATTCTTATAGCGACAGCCACCACTGTCAGAATACACTGATCAGTGACAGCAGTTGCAGCTGATCATCCAGAAATTTTACGACTTGCTCTAAAATGTCAGAGATTGAAAATAGTGTACCAAGTGGATGGTCTGTAAAAAAAGAAAGAAAGAAAAGACATCTGCTTTAGTGGTACAAACACAGCTGCTACTGACAAGAGAGAGAATTTTTTGATGCCTGTGTCAGACTTTATTATAAATACTAAATTATGCCATGGTGATTTTTGCTATTTTATTAAATGCAAGTACAGCATTGCAGTAAATACTGTCTGAAGTATGCACGTTGTAAAATAAAACCAAATGTGCTCGTAATTAGTTTGTTGTCGTTGAATAACTTTAAGTTCATTGTAATGTGTCTTTTTTACCAGAGCAATTTTGCTCTGCTCACTCTATTGCAATTTGCTGTGCATAGAGAGCAATATATACACAGCAATGCCTCAAACACCATAAATAGTTAACCCTTACTTATTAGTGGGTTATTATGCTGCTGATTAGCATGTAGAGTCTGCAGAGATCTACAGGCTCTTTTACGTAAGGTAGTCAGAGGGTAATTAAAACATATGGTTGAGCCACGGTTCTACCTCCCCCTGACCGCCCAGCTAAATACTACTTTTGCAGCCAGATGGGGCTTTTCACATGCCGTGGCTGCAATGACTTACTCCGTGGCCATTGCAATTTTAACCCAGCTTGCATAACTGCCCTTTAAGTTCAATGGAAGCAAGTCACAACCACCAGCCAATTGCTTGACTCCAGTTGCAGCGTGGTAATACAAAATCCCCCTTGGAATAAAAAAAAGAAAAAACAGACATTTAGAAGGTGTTAGGATCACCTACTGAACACCTTGCAGCCGCTGCTCTGCTGTCCTTTGAAAAGCAATCAATGAACATGGTAAATAATAATCATTACCATAAGGTTAATATTCATCCAGTGGGGTCTGTACATAAATTTAGTGTTGATCAGGATGCCAGCAGTTAAGATGTATTCACAGGATATAATAAAAGGCCAGAAGAACCCTAACAAACTATGAGGAATGCCTAGATAATGTTATATTGTTGTGCTATCAAGCACCATATGGGTGGATGGAGTTATAGGAAGTAGATCTGTAGAGGAACACCTACATATTTTATTCATACTGGGGTTGATTTACTAAAACTGGAGAGCGCAAAATCTGGTGCAGCTCTGCACAGAAACCATTTAGCTTCCAGTTTTTTGTCAAATCTTAATTGAACAAGTTAAAAGCGGATTGGCTACCATGCACAGCTGCACCAGATTCTGCACTGTCCACATAGGCGTGCGCAGCCTATTGCATTAGGGTGTGCACCCCAAAGCTCAAACACACATTTATTATATATATATATATATATATATATATATATATATATATATATATATATATATACTATATTATCAGGAGTACTGGGACACCTGCCTTTACACACACAGGAACTTTAATGGCATCCCAGTCTTATAGGGCGTACACACGGTCGGACTTTGTTCGGACATTCCGACAACAAAATCCTAGGATTTTTTCAGACGGATGTTGGCTCAAACTTGTCTTGCATACACACGGTCACGCAAAGTTGTTGGAAAATCCGATCGTTCTAAACGCGGTGACGTAAAACACGTACGTCGGGACTATAAACGGGGCAGTAGCCAATAGCTTTCATCTCTATTTATTCTGAGCATGCGTGGCACTTTGTCCGTCGAATTTGTGTACACACGATCGGAATTTCCGACAACGGATTTTGTTGTCGGAAAATTTTATATCCTGCTGTCAAACTTTGTGTGTTGGAAAATCCGATGGAAAATGTGTGATGGAGCCTACACACGTTCGGAATTTCCGACAACAAGGTCCTATCACACATTTTCCGTCGGAAAATCCGACCGTGTGTACGGGGCATTAGTCTGTAGGGTTTAGTATTGAGTTGGCCCACCCTTTGCAGCTGTAACAGCTTCAACTCTTCTGGGAAGACTGTCCATGAGGTTTAGGAGTGTGTCTATGGGAATGTTTGACCATTCTTCCAGAAGAGCATTTGTGAGGCCAGGCACTGATGTTGGATGAGAAGGCCTGGCTCGCAGCCTCCACTTTAATGTGAAGGCCAGTCAAGTTTCTCCACCCCAAACTCGCTCATCCATGGCTTTATGGACCTTGCTTTGTGCACTGGTCCAAATCATTTGGTGGAGGGGGGATTATGGTGTGGGGTTGTTTTTCAGGGGTTGGGCTTCACCCCTTAGTTCCAGTGAAGGGAACTCTTAAGACATCAGCATACCAAGACATTTTGGATAATTTTATGCTCCCAACATTGTGGGAACAGTTTGGGGGTGGCCCCTTCCTGTTTTAACATGACTGCGCAACAGTGCACAAAGCAAGGTCCATAAAGACATGGACTGAGCAAGGGTGGTGGAAAATTAACTTCAAGCTCAAAAATTCACATTATAATAGTAACTAAAACATATACAATTAAGTGTAACAATCTAAACAATAAAAATTCCAAAGTGCTATAATGGTGTGAACCTTCCAACTAAAAAGTTGTTGCACTTGAAGTTAATTTGTATGGCAATTACCGGTAGAGGGGTTTCCACCATCCCTGCTAAGTAAAAAAAAAAAAAAGTCTTATCATTTTGATGTGTATTACATGTGAAATCACATATCACTGGAATTATTGCACTTGTAGTTAATCTGTATGGCAAATATCTATAGGAGGGGTTTCCACCATCCCTGCTAAGTTTAATTTTTTATTTATTTTTTCAATTTGATGTGTATTATATGTGACATTACATATCACCGGTATTGAGGTAATATTGACGTTTATTGAGATTTCCATACATTAGAGGGTATCACAATTATTGTTAAGTTACTGATTAGTAAGTTAGTGCTGCACTTTTATTTTTTGTGGTGTGGGAACACATAACAGTGCTTAGTGGCAGGCCTTTTACTGACACTTTTTTCATTTACCTCCAGTAGTTTATTGTAAATAGTAGTGTGGTGATTACTTATTATACTAAAGATCGGCATGTGGCATTAATAAACAGACGGATTTCAGTTGTGCCCCACCAGGCTAGCCCCCATAGACATTGTGCCTAGCTGCTGAGTTCAACTGCCCATCCCTGCACTCAGTGCAGGGATGGGCACTGATTGGAAGCACTGATAGACAGCACTGAAAGCCAGCACTGAATGGCACTGATAGGTGACACTGATTGGCAGCACTCATGCGCACTGATAGGCAGCACTGATGGGCACTGATAGGCGGTACTGGTTGGCAGCACTGATAAGCACTGCATGGTGGCACTGATTGGCACTAATTGGCAGCACTGATTGGCACTGATAGACAGCACTGATGGGTGGCACTGATGGGCACTGATATGCAGCACTAATAGGTGGCACTGATGGGCATTGATAGGCAGCACTGATGAGCACTGATAGGCTGCACCGATAGGCAGCACTGATGGGCACTGATTGTCACTGATAGATGGCACTGCTAGGCAACACTGATTGGCAGCACTGATGGGCACTGATAGGTGGCACTGATTGGAAACACTGATAGGCAGCGCTGATTGGAAGCAATGATTGGCACTGATAGGTGGCATTGGTTGGCACTAATAGGCTTCACTGATTGGCAGGACAGGTGGGTACTGATAGGCAGCACTGATGGGCACTGATTTATGGCATTGGTTGGCACTAATAGGCAGCACTGATGAGCAGTCATTGGCAGCACTGATGGGCACTGATTTTCACTGATAGGCAAAACTGATGGGTACTGATAGGCAACACTAATGGGCACTGATAGATAGCACTGTTGTGCACTGATAGGTTGCATTGGTTGGCACTGACTGGCATCACTGATTGGCACTGACAGGTGGCATGGATTGTCTCTGATAGGTGGCATTGGTTGGCACTAAAGGTGGCACTGACAGGTGGCACTGGTGGGCACTGACAGGTGGCACTGGTGGGCACTGATTGGCACTGACAGGTGGCACTGATGAGCAATGATTGGCACTGGTGGGCATGGATGGCACTGACAGGTGGCACTGATGGGCACTAACACTGACAGGTGGCACTGGTGGGCACTGATTGGCACTGACATTTGGCACTGGTGGGCACTGACATTTGGCACTGGTGGGCACTGACAGGTGGCACTGGTGGGCACTGACAGGTGGCACTGATGAGCAATGATTGGCACTGACAGGTGGCACTGGTGGGCATGGATGGGCACTAACATTTGGCACTTATGGGCACTGACAGGTGGCACTAGGGGGCACTGATTGGCACTGACAGGTGGCACTAATGGGAACTGACAGGTGGCACTGATAGGTGGCATTCATTGGCAATAATAGGTGGCACTGATGGGCATTGTTTGGCGGCACCGATTGGCACTGATCTAGGAGAGGGGAAGTTTCCCATTGAGCAGTCAGCTAGGCATGTAAGAGCCGCTCAGTGCGTGAAACTGTAATGTAATGTCACTGCTTGCAGAGAGGAGCTGTCAGAACTAGGAGCTGATGTCGGGGGTGGGTGGGACCGAACAGCTAGCCTATCAAACACAAGCCAACGGGACAGGGGCTGGGCGGGCTGCTCCATGTATGTGGCTCCGCCCCTTTCTATCAGCTATCAAACACCAGCCAAAGGAATAGGGGCTGGGAGGGCTGCTCCGTGTATATGGCTCTGCCCCCTTTCTTAAGCAACCCAATCATTGGCTGGTGTTTAATAGCTGATAGAAAGGGGGCGGAGCCACATACACAGAGTGGCCCGCCCAGGTCTCGACATCAGCGTGTTTGATAGGCTAGCTGTTTGGTCCCGCCCACCCCGACATCAGCCCTGAGTTTTGACAGCTCCTATCTGCAAGCAGTGACATTATATTACAGTTTAAAGCACTAAGGTTATTACATGCCTCCCTCACTGCTCAATGGGAAACTGTCTCACAGGCAGCTTCCTATACAGTCTCTTGCAGCATCTTACAGCAGATCTCCAGACACACATTAGGGTGTGCCCAGGCACACCCGGCACACCCCGTGCGCACGCCTATGACTGTCCAGTTTAAGTAAATCAACCCTACTGCCTCATCTGTATGATTTATGATTGCAGTAATCTAATTCATGCATATATACTGCAAATGCATTTTGCACTGTGTAATTTACACTCTGTAGAAAAACATAGTAGTCCTGTAAATGGGAATAGTCACACAAATCTAAAAAGAGTGATTTACGTGCAGATTAGCATGGATCCTGTGTTAAAGTAGAACCCTTGGGCACAGATTTTTGTCATTTTTGATGTGTAAAGAAATATTTCCTCTTCTTAGTTGTAATAAACAGTCCAAAGTTTGATTTATTCTGTGCATTTTTATATTGTGCATAGCCAGACTGTATATCCTTTATTTTCACATGGTGATCTGGCCAGTAAGTCTGTTGTTTTTCAACTTCCTTTAACGGACCAAGCTGTCTAATTGCCAAAAGTGGCAATTAAGAGTGTTGAGACAAACCATTTACCACATTTTTGTAAAACCTTAGTGTCTTAACTTCTCTTTTTTTTTTCTTGGATAAATGCCAGTAGTGACATTGTTTTCACTTACGGACAGTGGTGTCACTAGGGTTGGTGTCACCCAGTGCGGAAAAAATTGGTGTCACCCCCCTTCCACCAACTATAGTCCCCCCTCAGTACAGACTCCCCCCTCAACTAACTACAGACCACCCTCAGTACAGACCTCTTTCCCTCAGTATAGACTTCCCCCCTCAGTACAGACCCCCTTTCCCCAATAAAGACCCCCCCACACTAAGTACAGACCCCCTCCCTCAGTATAGACCTCCCTCCCTCAGTACAGGCACCCCCTCAGTGCAGACCCCCATCAGTATAGACACCCGCCTCAGTGCAGACCCCACCATCAGTATAGACACCCCCTCAGTGCAGACACCCCCATCAGTATATACAACCCCCTCAGTGCAAACACCCCCATCAGTATAGACACTTCTCTCCCCTCCCATAGCACGCCCCCTTCCAATGTCCATCTACATACTGTATAGCAAAGTGTACATACCTAAGAACAGCGCAGATGGATATGCTGTACCCAGTGGTGTGTGTCCCTTGGGCTTCTCCTGTGTGGATGTAAACGGAGGGGAGGATGAGACAGCTTCAGTCCGCGCCGCTAAGGGAGGAGATAGCCAGCGAGACCCGAGAGTGTAGGGCAGCGGGCAGTGTTAGCGGTGCCACTACCCACGGGTGTCACCCCTCTGGCAGGTGTCACCCGGGTGAAGCCCTCACCCCTTTAGTGACGCCACTGCTTACGGAATTTATGTTTGTAATGTTGTATTATTGCTTCCCCTGCCCCCAGTTACATTTTCCAGTCTTATACTCAGCTAACCGTGACTGAAATGTAACTGCAGGATCCTCATAGCTTAGTGTACAAACTCTCCACAGGACTCAGTGGAGAGTGCTCAGCCCATTTTGACGGACGGCTGTCCCGCTTGATTGGTGACATCTCCCTGGATCAGGCCAGTTGAGTATAATGCTGGCAAAGGGAGCAGGAGTCAGGGAAATCTATACTGTAACTGTTACAGCACCCAATGCGTCTTTATGCTTTAAAGGTTAAATTTACTTTTCCAGAAAAAAGCCTGTTCAATAATTTTATTATCATATCTGTAGGCCATTTGGACCTCCCAAAGGCCAGGCTGAAAAACTCCCAGTTAAGAACCTCCCATGTCCTGGCTTGTTTGTAGGATGTGAAAACCATTTGTTTTCTCTTCTGCAATACTGGAAGTATTGCAATGATTTTCATGTCCTAGCAACACGACAAGACCTGGGGTTTTTTTATCCATGCTTCTGGGGGGGGGGGGCACTAATAGCCTACAGGTAGGGATGGGCTATCTGTTCATTGGCTGTTTGCCCTTTCGCCAAACAGCAAACAATTTGGTGTGTTCACGGCAAATTCAAAAAGCCGTGGAACACCCTTTAAAATTCTGTGGGAGAAATCTAAAGTGCTAATTTTTAAAGGTTATTATGCAAGTTATTGTCATAAAAAGTGTTTGGGGACCCGGGTCCTGCCCCAGGGGACATGTATCAATGCAAAAAAAAGTTTTAAAAACTCACGTTTTTTCGGGAGCAGTGATTTTAATAATGCTTAAAGTGAAATAATAAAAGTGAAATATTCCTTTAAATTTCGTACCTGGTGGGTGTCTATAGTATGCCTGTAAACTAGCGCATGTTTCCTGTGTTTACAACAGTCAGAGAGAAAAAAAAGTAATTTAAAAGTACTAGCGCTAGTGCCGTCTATTAATGAATTGTCGGTCTCGACAATACACATAAAAGTCATTGGAAAAAAAATGCGTGGGGGTCCCCCCAAAATTCCATCACCAGGCCCTTCAGGTCTGGTATGGATTTTAAGGGGAACTCCGCGCCAAAATAAAAAAAATGGCGTGGGGTTCCCCCAAAAATCCACACCAGACCCTTATCCAAGCACACAACCTGGCAGGCCGCAGGAAAAGAGGGGAAACAAGAGAGCGCCCCCCTCCTGAACCATACCAGGCCACATGCCCTCAACATGGGGAGGATGTACCCATGTTGATGGGGACAAGGGCCTCATCCCCGCAGCCCTTGCCCAGTGGTTGTGGGGGCACATCGGAATCTGGAACCCCCTTTAACAAAGGGGACACCCAGATCCCGGCCCCCCTATGTGAATCGGTAATGGGTACATTGTACCCCTACCATTTCACAAAAAGAAAGTGTTAAAATGTTAAAAAACCACAGGAGACGGCTTGGGACAAGTCTTTTATTAAAAATAAAAAAGAGATCCCATCGATGTAATCCACTAAATCCATGCACCTACTCCAGCGATGTAATCCAATTCTCGATCTCCAGTGATGGATGATCTCCAGCGATGGATGATCTCCAGCGACTCCAGTGAAGAACACGCACAGGATCCTGCCTCCACGGAGGCACCAGCCAATGACTCGGTGCCAGCTTGACAGCTTTTATGTAGCTAAGGGCGGGGCCACCCGTCACGTAACCCTGTCCCCCTCTGACAAGGGGAAATGCCAGGGTTTCCCAGTGATGTGTACGGGTGACCCCGCCCCCCTCTGATGCAATGCAGGATTCCCGTTGCATCAGAGGGGGGTGGGGTCTCCCGTACACATCACTGGGAAACCCCCGCGTTTCCCCTTGTCAGAGGGGGCGGGGTCACGTGACGGGTGGAGCCGCCCTCAGCTACATAAGAGCTGTTAAGCTGGCGCCGCGTCATTGGCTGGGTTCCTCCGGTGGAGGCAGGATCCTGTGCGTGTTCCTCGCTGGAGATCATCCATCGCTGGAGATCGAGAATTGGATTACATCGCTGGAGTAGGAGCATGGATTTATTGGATTATATCGCTGGAATCTCTTTTTTATTTTTTATGTTTTTATTTTTAATAAAGGACTTGTCCCAAGCCAGTCTCCTGTGGTTTTTTAACATTTTGACACTTTCTTTTTGTGAAATGGTAGGGGTACAATGTACCCCTTACCAATTCACATGGGGGGGCGGGATCTGGGTGTCCCCTTTGTTCTGATAAACCCCCACCCGCAGACCCCCACAGCCACCGGGCAGGGGTTGTGGGGATAAGGCCCTTGTTCCCATCAACATGGGGACATCCTCCCCATGTTGAGGGCATGTTGCCTGGTACGGTTCAGGGGGGGGCGCTCTCTCATCCCCCCCTCTTTTCCTGCGGCCTGCCAGGTTGCGTGCTCGGATAAGGGTCTGGTGAGGATTTTTGGGAGAACCCCTCGCCATTTTTTTTTTAATTTTGGCGCTGAGCTCCCCTTAAAATCCATATCAGACCTGAAGGGCCTGGTAATGGAATTTTAGGGGACCCCCACGCATTTTTTTTTTTTTTTTTTCAATGATTTTCAATGACTTTTATGTGTATTGTCGGGACCGACAATTCATTAATAGCCGGCACAGCACTAGTACTTTTAAATGACTTTTTTTTCCTTTAATGTCATTTTGCTCTTGGACTGTTATAAACACGGGAAACATGCGCTACTTTACAGGCATACTATAGACACCCCCCAGGTATGAAATTTAAAGGAATATTTCACTTTTATTGTTTCACTTTAAGCATTATTAAAATCACTGCTCCAGAAAAAATGTCCATTTTAAAAACTTTTTTTGCATTGATACATGTCCCCTGGGGCAGGACCCGAGTCCCCAAACACTTTTTATGACAATAACTTGCATATTAACCTTTAAAATTAGAACTTTTGATTTTTCATGTTTGTGTCCCATAGACTTTAACGGTGTTCGCGTGTTCAAACAAATTTTTTGCCTGTTCTGGATGCGAACCGAACAGGGGGGTGTTCGGCCCATCCCTACCTACAGGTATGACAATAACAAATTACAAAGCTGCACAGTTTTTAATATCTGCTGAGACCCCTTGATTGCATAGGCTAATTTCTGGAAGGATTGAACTTGGCCTTTTAAGCTGGTATAGGGGTAGGAGTATTATACATTTTTGTCTACTGATTTTTTACTTTGTCAAATTCGCTTAGGAAGTGAAAATGTTGAAGCTGAAGAAGAATATCAGAAAAACAACCAAGCCAGCTGGGTTCAACGCATGTTCATGGCTCTAATAAGTGACACTGCCCTATTCAACACGCGTGAAGGAAGAGCTGGAAAAGTGCATAACTTCATGCTTGGTTTAAACCTTAATGCGTCATATCCATTGTCTCCTTTAACACAGTTTTGTTCCCAAGAGTCTGTAGATGAGGATGCATTGGATCTAGCAGTTGCAGGTAAGTCTGCTTCCTTAATCAAAGTGCGTACTAATTTCTTAATGTATTTCCTTTAAGCTGTACTCTGGGATAAGCAAAAATTGTCTAAATACAAGAGGCATGTGTATTCTTACTTGATAAAAAGGAAGAAAAGCAGCGCCGACCTAAGTGTAGTACTGTAGCATAAACATTTATTACAGGTTAAAATGCACTCACTCAGAGTAAGGTAGATACAGGCACATCAAGTAAAAAATCCATCCGGGAAGCTGTGTGGTGGGCAGCAGGGCTCCACAGGGGGCGATCCTGAATGCTGGAGTGTGTTACACTTGTCTCTTTGTCCCGTCTGATGGCGCAGGTGGTAACCAGTGTCACAGGCTGGGTTGAGACAGGCACAGCGTGGATCGTCTGTTAAGTTGTATTTCCCAGGTATCAGTGACGCTGGGGGCGTGCACGCGTTCGGAGCATGCGTGCTCCTTCATCAGGCATAGCGTCCATTAATTTCGGAAGAGGTATAAGAAGGGCGGGCGGGCCAATTGCATCATTGGCTCCGCCTACCTCGTATTAGGCTTAAGGGAACCGTGGGAGGGGTGGACAGTGTTGAGGAACATGATGACAGAATAGGGGGTGGAGAGTGGAGGAGACAAGGAGGATATAGCAAGGGAGGTGAAGAAGTGTGTGGAGAGAGGGGGGAGGGAGAGAACAGCAGAGGGACGTGATAGCATGAATATGTGCTTATTAGAAGGCAGTTGCTGAGAGGTGGATGAGGACGGGATGAAGAGTGGGAGGGTGGGATGGGGTGATCTCATGGCAATGGGATGACGAGGATAATATGTGGATAATATGTGGAAAAAAGGGAAAATTAGAAAATTGTAAAAATTAAAAAATCTAAGAAAAATCTATATGTAGTAAAATTAAAATAAATGGGAGTGATGATGGGATGAAAATGGGAGAAATAGGAGGGTTTTTTTTAAAATGAAGGGAGTTGTGGACTTATAAATGGGTAGGGAATTGTATATAATAAAATATGAAAAATGTGGAAAAGAAGGAATGTATATATAAAAATATACATATAAAGATATACATAAAAAAGATGTACATAAAAAAATATATATAAAAAAAAAATGTATATAGAAAATGCATAAAAAACGCATAAAAAACATATACACATATATATACACATACACATATATATATATATATATATATATATATATATATATATATATATACACATACATATACACATACATACATGCACATGCGTTGGGTGGAACCAGGACATGTATGGGCACATGCCGTGGTGGGTGTGGGTTTCTAGTGGGATATAGGGGTAGAACCTTAGAGTGGAAGAATTATAAAGGGGGGAATAGAAAGAGAAAAGGGGGGGCAAAGGGGAGGAGACACATCAGGGTATAGAGGGGTGTTATTGTTGGGGGGGGGGGGGGTGGTGGGGGAGGTGTGGAGGTGTGGGGTGTGTGTTGGGGCTGTGAAAGAGGGGATCTGGGCATGATTGAGGATGGATTTTTAGAGGACTGTGTTGACTTCTATTTCTTCATTCAGGCCTCCAGGCGCAAGGGCGTCAAGGGTATATATCCAAAAAGTTTCTCTTTCACAGAGACGTTTGAAACGCTCTGTGGGGGGGGAGGGTCCTGGGTATTTGTTCGATGACCCATACTAGTATACCATTGGTGGAGCCTTGGTGGTACTCTTTGAAATGTCTGGGGATGGTTAGATTAAGGTTTTCCTCTATAGATCTGCGGTGTTCGCCAAATCTTTTCCTAAGTGTTCGGATGGTTCGACCAATATAGAGTAGGTTGCAGGGGCAACGGATGCCATAAATTACAAAGTCTGAGGAACAATTGAAAAATTCTCTGAGTTGGTAGGTGTTTCCTTTTGTGGTGAAAGATTTTTGGCGATGAGGGACAAATTTGCAGGTGAAACATTTGATCTTTTTGCATTGATACATGCCGTTTAATGAGAGGAAGGTCCGAGATGGGGTGGGTCTGTTACGTGTAGTTTTAAGCTGGCTTGGGGCAATAAGGCTTTTTATGTTTCTGGCTCTGCGGTATGTGATCCATCCTCAATCATGCCCAGATCCCCTCTTTCACAGCCCCAACACACACCCCACACCTCCCCCACCACCCTCCCCCCCCCCAACAATTACACCCCTCTATACCCTGATGTGTCTCCTCCCCTTTGCCCCCCCTTTTTCTCTTTCTATTTCCCCCTTTATAATTCTTCCACTCTAAGGTTCTACCCCTATATCCCACTAGAAACCCACACCCACCACGGCATGTGCCCATACATGACCTGGTTCCACCCAACGCATGTGCATGTATGTATGTGTATGTGTGTGTGTATATATATATATATCCTATTTCTCCCATTTTCATCTCATCATCACTCCCATTTATTTTTATTTTACTACATATATAGATTTTTCTTAGATTATTTTTTAATTTTTACAATTTTCTAATTTTCCCTTTTTTCCACATATTATCCACATATTATCCTCGTCATCCCATTGCCATGAGATCTCTTCATCCCGTCCTCATCCACCTCTCAGCAACTGCCTTCTAATAAGCACATATCCATGCTATCACGTCCCTCTGCTGTTCTCTCCCTCCCCCCTCTCTCCACACACTTCTTCACCTCCCTTGCTATATCCTCCTTGTCTCCTCCACTCTCCACCCCCTATTCTGTCATCATGTTCCTCAACACTGTCCACCCCTCCCACGGTTCCCTTAAGCCTAATACGAGGTAGGCGGAGCCAATGATGCAATTGGCCCGCCCGCCCTTCTTATACCTCTTCCGAAATTAATGGACGCTATGCCTGATGAAGGAGCACGCATGCTCCGAACGCGTGCACGCCCCCAGCGTCACTGATACCCGGGAAATACAACTTAACAGACGATCCACGCTGTGCCTGTCTCAACCCAGCCTGTGACACTGGTTACCACCTGCGCCATCAGACGGGACAAGGAGACAAGTGTAACACACTCCAGCATTCAGGATCGCCCCCTGTGGAGCCCTGCTGCCCACCACACAGCTTCCCGGACGAATTTTTTACTTGATGTGCCTGTATCTACCTTACTCTGAGTGAGTGCATTTTAACCTGTAATAAATGTTTATGCTACAGTACTACACTTAGGTCGGCGCTGCTTTTCTTCCTTTTTATCTCCCTCCAAAGGTGAATTCTGCCCTTCAAGCAAGCTGCCTCCTGTGTTTGTATCTGCATCTCTCCCCCTGAGGTCATAGACCTATACTCTGCATTCCCCCCTCCCCCCCCCCCTCTCCACTCATTTCATCCCAGTTTTTATACCTGGACTTTTGTTCATCAACCCAGCACCATCCCTGGACTTTTTTTTACCATTTTTCATATTTCATTTTTCATTTTTTATTTTCTATTATCATTATTTTTATCATATAAATGTATTGTAACTCACACATGACTGTTATTTAAATTGATATCTTTTAATTCTTTATTTTTTTATATAACTTACTATCCCTTTGTATATTGCTCACCCCTATCCATAGCTGTCGTAACCTAGCGCAACAAAATATTGTAAATTATTCTTACTTGATATTTTGTGTGCTTTGTGTATTTCTTCCAAATCTGTGCAGTAATCCAGCATGAAACTTTGCCTCTGTGCAGGAGTCTCCTGTAATACAGACCGGTCACTGCTGCTCCCTCTACTTGTGCAAGCTGACTGGTCTTATATTACTCTGTAGTGGGCAGGCCTTCTGGGCCCCCCCGCCACAGCTCTGTTCTCTGTGCAGCACAGTGACGATGTCTAGCTGCAGTACTTTGAGTCACAAATTTAGAACAAGAATGCAGATCGAGAGTTCTGACTTCACTTGCTGCACGCTTGTTCTGGTTTACATAGTTGGTAAGGAATAAAGACACCAGTCTATCCAGTTCAACCTGAGAATGTGTGTGTGTGACTACTCTTTTCCATATCCCTGTACATTTTGTTCTCTAACCCCACATTCACACCTATGCGTTTTTTAGTGCGTTTGGCCATTTGCAGAAACGCACTATAGTCCATTTAACATGGTTTCCTATGGTACTAGTTCAACAACTATGTGTTATGTGGCCAGTGCGTTTTTGGAAAGGGTCGGGGACTTTTTTACCGCAATTTGCGTCTAATATATTTCAAAGGAGCTGCACCAGAAATGCAAGTTGTGCGTTTGCAATGCGATTTGGGTTTTGTGGTTCTCATTTTACCACTGTATATAGCTGGTTGCTAAGCAGGGGGCCGGGAAGCCGGCCGCCGTGTCCTTAGAAATTGATGAGGCTGAATGTAAAAGGAATTAAAAATTTGCCGCCTAAAAAAAAAAATTCCCAAAAGCTGGCGAGGGATTCCCCTCAGGTCCGTACCAGGCCCTTCAGGTCTAGTAAGGATTCGGATTTTTTTTAAAAACGGCATGGGGGTCCCTCCGAAATCCATACCAGACCCTTATCTGAGCATGCCGCCTGGCAGATCAGGAAAGGGAGGGGACGAGCGAGCACCCCCCCGAACCATACCAGGCCGAATGTCCTCAACATTGGGGGTAAGGAGTCCTTTGGGGCAGGGCTCTGCGCCCCCCCACCCCAAAGCACCTTGCCCCCATGTTGATGAAGACAAGGGCCTCTTCCCAACAACCCTTGCCCAGTGGTTGTCGGGGTCTGCGAGGAAGGGGCCTTATAGGAATCTGGAAGCCCCCTTTAACAAGGGGACCCTCAGATCCCAGCCCCCCACCCTATGTAAATGGGTATCAGGTACATCATACCCTTACCCATTCACCAAAAAAGCTGTGAAAAGTAAAAAAAAAATTAACAAGAGCAAGTTTTTGCCAATGCTTTATTAGTAAAATAGCTCTGAGCTGCCGTCTCTCCCGGTGTCCTCCCTTTCTTCCGCTGTCGCCGCCTTCTTCTCTGCTGTTGTCAGTTACCTCATAAAAAAACAAAAAAATGCTCTTGTCGCGTAGCTGTCTTCCTCCATTATGTTCCCTGCTCTCCGGCGCCACTTGTATAGGCATGGGGCGTGGCCATCCAATGACGTCACTCGGAGAGCCCGCCCCTTGTGACATGTGCCGTCAGAAGGGGCGGCCTCTCCGAGCAACGGTCATTGAATGGCCATGCCCCATGCCTATATAATAGGCGCCGGAGAGCAGGGAACATAACAGCGGAGGAAGACAGCTATGCGACAAGACCAGCTTTTTTTTTTTTTAACGGGTTACCGGCGACGGCGAGGAAGAAGAAGACGGCGGCAATGACGCGAGGGGGAAGAAGACGATGACAGCTTGGGCAGAAAACAGCAGCGTAAGAAGGCGACGACATCGGGAGAGATGGCGCCTCAGAGCCATTTTACTAATAAAGGAATTGTCAAAAACTGTCTCTTGTTTTTTTTTTTTTTTTACGTTTCATTGCTTTTTTGGTGAATGGGTAGGGGTACGATGTACCCGATACCCATTTACATAGGGTGGGGGACCGGGATATGGGGATCCCCTTGTTAAAGGGGGCTTTCAGATTCCGACAAGCCCTCTGACCGCAGACCCCAACAACCATCGGGCAAGGGAAGAGGCCCTTGTCCTCATCTACATGGAGGCAAGGTGCTTGTTGAGGGTATGTGGCCTGGTATGGTTCAGGAGGGGGGTGCTCGCTCGTCCCCTCTATTTCCTGACCTTCCAGATTTTGGGGGGATCCCACATCGTTTTTTTTTTTAAATTTTGGCGTGGAGGTCCTCTCAGAGTCCATACTAGACCCGAAGGGCCTGGTATGGATCTGAGGGGGGACCCCACGCCTTTTTTTTCACATTTTTTTTTGCTAGCAAATTTAATTTATTTTATTCAATTCTGCTTTCGGTGGGAACCCCACTGACAGCTGATGACTCATCGGTTGCTAGGGATGCAGCAGCCGGCTTCCCGAACCCTCCTTAGCAACCAGCTTTGTACAGTGTGTTTTACAGTGCATTACAACTTCAGCCCCGGAAGATTTGGCTGCTCAATGACCAGAGCACTTTTTACAGTTTGGCACTGTGCTGTTTTAACTGGTAAGTGCGCGGTCATGCAATGTTGTACCCAAACAAAATTTGTGTCCTTTTTTTCCCACAAATAGAGCTTTCTTATGATGGTATTTGATTGCCTCTGCAATTTTTATTTTTTGTGATATAAACGAAAAAAGCCATAAAATTTAAAAAAAAAAAAAAAGATATTTTCTTCTTTTTGTTATAAAAAAAAATCCAATAAACTCAATTTTAGTCATACATTTAGGTCAAAATGTATTCAGCCACATGTCTTTGGTAAAAAAAATGTCAATAAAAGTATATTTATTGGTTTGCGCAAAAGTTATAGCGTCTACAAACTAGGGTACATTTTCTGGAATTTACGCAGCTTTTAGTTTATGACTGCCTATCCCATTTTTTGAGGTGGTAAAATGGCAGGGCAGTATGACCCCATTTTGGAAAGTAGACACCCCAAGAAAATTGCTGAAAGGTGTGTTGAGCCCATTGAATATTTTATTTTTTTGTCACAAGTGATTGAAAAATTACAAAAAAAAAAAAAATAGTTACACAAAGTTGTCACTAAATGATATATTTGTCAAACATGCCATGGGTTTATGTGGAATTACACTCCAAAATACATTCTGCTGCTTCTCCTGAGTACGGGGAGACCACATGTGTGAGACTTTTTGGGAGCCTAGCCGCATACAGGACCCCGAAAACCAAGCACCACCTTCAGGATTTCTAAGCGCGTAAATTTTTGAAATTTTTGATTTCACTCCTCTTTTTTTTCTTTTTTTTTTTACTTTATTTTATAGAAATATCATCATACAAAAAACAAAACATATATTTACATTACATCTCAATGAAAACATATCATTATCCTTATACCCTCCCCCCATTCCACCCACACCTTGTATCCAAAGTCCAAAAGGCAGTTTAACTATCGTTGTCTTCATGTCCCCACCCCTTTTTATTTATTGAGTTATTGCCTCAACATAACTCCATGATTTTTTAAACTCCTTCCACTTTTCCCATTTGTCTTTACAGTCTGCCCCATCTTGTGCTTCCTCCCCTCTATCGTCTAAACTCTCCAAATGATATATTTCCTTAATGCAAAATACCCAATCCCGAATTTTAGGGCTATCTACTTCCTGCCATTTTTTGGTATAAGACTTTTTGCTGCATTGATAAAGATGGGAATTAAGGATCTTTTATATTGCTTAATAGAGACTTCTGATCCATGAAACAAACATATCCAAGGATCTTCCAGTATTTCTTTGTGGGTGATTTTCTTTATTAGCTGTAAAACCTTCTTCCAATATTTTTTAATAGTGGGAAAATCCCACCATATATGTGCCATTGTTCCTGTTGCCTTACACCCTCTCCAGCACTCCGAGGATATCTCTGGTTGAAATGTACTTATTTTATCTGGCGTCACGTACCACCTAGCCAGACACTTGTAGTTCATCTCAACCATTTCAGTATCTACCGCAGAACTATGTGCAAGTATCATAATTTTATCAATAGTGTCTTTATTACATTGTGACCCCAATTCGTTTTCCCATTTTTTGATGTATGGCCGAACCTCCAGGTCATCTTTATCTGATAATATTTTATATATACGGGCTACATTACTCTTTGTTTTTTATCTCAGACAAGGCCGCTCCAGCGGCCTGTAGTCTTCACCGTATCTTATTGGCTGAGGCAGTTTCTCTACAAACTGTCTTAACTAGAGGTAACGCCATGCATCTATCACCATTACGTCCATGTCCAATTTCAAATCTTGAAAAGTGCTTATTTTACCCCTTTTTATTATATGCTTCAATTGTGCGTTTTCTTTTTTTATCCAATTCCCTCCCACTGACCTTATCTCCGGTGCAAAATACTCATTTTCCTTTAAAAAGATCAAAGGTGAGTTGTAGGCCCAATTATTTTGTGTATGGTTCGTGTCCCAAGTTTTTAGTGCAGTGCGTGTTATTTCGTGTTCACTCCCAATACCCTGTGCTGTGGGGGGTTCCATATCATACGTCTTAATTGTGTACCACTCATTGCATTTTCTATATTAACCCACCTGTTTTCAATTATCTCTTTTGCCCATTCCACCACCCGTGTAATTACCACAACATTATAGTACTTTTTAAGGTCCGGGACAGCTAAGTCCCCTTGTTTTTTCCCCCTTTCTAGCACCACGGCTGCAATTCTCGTTTTTTTATTATGCCATATAAACGTCGAGATTAAGCTTTTTAAAGTTTTAAAATATGTTTATGGAAGTGATAAAGGCAGCATTTGAAACTTGTATAGAATTTTAGGCATCAGCACCATCTTGACCGTAATAATACGCCCTATCTAGGAGAGAGGTCGTGTTGATATTTTTTTTATTTCCTGCTTGATTTCATCTAGCAAAGGGATATAATTTATTAGGTATATTTTCCTTAATGAGTCAGTCAAACTGACTCCTAAGTATTTTATTTCCTTTCTCCATGGAAAATGAAATTCTTCTTGTAGTTTCACTTCTTCCTGTCTGCTAATATTTATGTTCAAGATTTCAAACTTGCTAAGGTTTATTTTGAGATTTGAAATTTCTTCATATTCTTTCAATGTCCCCAGTAAGTTTGGAATCGTGATCCTTGGATTTGAAATATAAAACAGCACATCATCGGCATATGGTGTTAACTTATGCTCTTCTTTTCCCATCCAATCCCATTGATATCTGGGTTATTTTGGATTGAAGCCAGCAGGGGTTCCAGTGTCAACACAAACAAGAGTGGCGACAGCGGGCTGCCTAGTTACATTTTCCATTACAAACGGGGAAGAGGATACCCCGTTCACCTTTACCGAGGCGGACGGGTGATTATATAGCACTTCAATCCATTGGATCATTCTGGGACCAACGCCCATGACTTCCAATGTTTTTATCATGAGTCCCCAGTCTACCCTGTCGAATGCTTTTTCGGCGTCTATCGACAGGAGTAGACCTGGGGCCCCACTCAGTTTAATGGCCTGTAGGAGGAGCAGCGTTCTCACACCGTTGTCCCTCCTTTCTCTTCCTGGTATGAATCCCACCTGATCCGGGTGGGCCAGGTCGGTCATCCATTCCCTCAGCCTAGTTGCCCATACCTTTTGCATATAATTTAGTTTCTGCATTTAACAAGGCTATTGGCCGATAGTTTGAGCAGAGCGTGCTGTCTTTCCCCTCCTTCAAAATAATCGTTATTGATGCAGATAGTGCCTCTCTTCCCATTTCAAAGTTCACCCCTAACCCGTTCATATACTGGCACTACCTATCACAGTTTCCAAGGCCATAAAATGCCAAGATAGCTGAACCCCCCCCAAATAAACCCTTTATGGACAGTAGACTCCCCAAGCTATTTGCTGATAGGCATGTTGAGTCCATGGAATATTTTATATTTTGCCACAAGTTTCGGGAAAATAATTTTTTATTTTTTACACAAAGTTGTCACTAAATGATATATTGTTCAAACATGGCATGGTTATTTGTGGAATTACACCCCAAAATACATGCTGCTGCTTCTCCCGAGTATGGGGATGTCTAACCATATACAGGACCCCAAAAACTAAGCACCGTCTTCAGGCTTTCTAAGAGCGTAAATTTTTGATTTCACTCCTCACTGCCTATAACAGTTTCGGAGGCCATGAAATGCCCAGATAGCACAAACCCCCCCACACACACACAAATGACCCCATTTTGTAAAGTAGACACCTCAAGCTATTTGCTGAGAGGCATGTTGAGTATTTTGCAGATCTTGCTTTTTGTCACACAGTTTTGAAAAAAGAAAAAAAAATACATTTTTGTTTCTTCATTTTCAAAAACAAATGAGAGCTGCAAAATACTCACCATGCCTCTTGGTAAATACCTTGGGGTGTCTACTTTCCAAAATAGGGTCATTTGTGGGGGTTTTGTGCTATCTTGACATTTCAGGGCCTCCGTAACTGATAGGTAGTGAGGAAGTGAAATCACCATTTTACACCCTTAGAAAGCCTGAAGGCGGTGATTGGTATTCGGGGTCCTGTACACGGCTAGGCTCTCAAAAAGCCTCACACATGTGGTATCCCCATACTGAGGAGAAGCAGCAGAATGTATTTTGGGGTGTAATTCCACATATGCCCATGGCATATTTGAGCAATATATCAATTAGTGACAACTTTGTGCAAAAAAAAAGTTTGTAATTTTCCTGAAACTTGTGGCAAAATATAAAATATTCCATGGACTCAACATGCCTGTCGGCAAATAGCTTGTGGTGTCTACTTTCCAAAAATGGGTCATTTGGGGGGGGGGGGGGTTCAAACTGTCCTGGCATTTTATGCACAACATTAAAAGCTTATGTCACACCAGCCTTCTAACCACTTCAAGACAAAGCCCTTTCTGACACTTTTTGTTTGCATGAAAAAAAATTTTTTGTTTTTTTGCTAGAAAATTACTTTGAACCCCCAAACATTATATTTTTTTAAGCAAAGGCCCTACAGATTAAAATGGTGGGTGTTTTTGAAAAAAAAAACTACTTAATTTTATTTTAATAAAACAAAAACACACTATATTGCCCAAATGTTTGATGAAATAAAAAATATGATCTTATGCCGAGTACATGGATACCAAACACCACATGCTTTAAAATTGCGCACAATTGCACAGCAGCGACAAACTGCATACATTTTTAAAAGCCTTTAAAATCCTTACCGGGTTACTACTTTAGATTTACAGAGGGGGTCTACTGCTAAAATTACTGCCCTCAATCTAACCTTTGTGGTGATACCTCACATGCATGGTGCAATTGCTGTTTACATATGACACCAAACCGACGGTTGCGTTCTCCTTTGCACAGGGGGACAGGGGTGCTTTTTTTATTATTTCTATTATTATTTCTATTATTTATTTTATTTTTAAACTGTTCCTTTCATTTTTTTTTTTTATTGTTATCTTAGGGAATGTAAATATCTCCTATGATGGCAATAGGTAGTGACAAGTACTCTTTTTTTTGAAAAAAAATGGGATCTATTAGACCATAGATCTCTCCTCTGCCCTCAAAGCATCTGACCACACCAGATCGGTGTGATAAAATGCGTTCCCAATTTCCCAATGGCGCTGTTTATATCCGGCGAAACCTAAGTCATGAAATGCTTGTAGGTTCCGGTTTCTTAGTCCATAGAGCTGTTTAGAGCCATTCTAGTCTCTGATCAGCTCTATGGTCAGCTGGCGGAACCATCGGCTGCATTCTCGGGTTCGCTGTTGAGACAGAAGAGCCAGAGAAAACCATGGAAGATGGTGGGGGGGGGGCGTTCCCTCCCACTGCTTGTAAAAGCAGTCTAGAGGCTAGTTAGCCACTAGGATTACTTTTACATGAAAGTCGACCACTGGCTGAAAAGAATGATACCAAGATGATACCTAAACCTGCAGGCATCATGCTGGTATAACCACTCAAAGTCCAGCAGCATACCAGCACATTAAAAAACCATTGCTGGTCCTTGTTTGGCATATATTGTAATGTTCTTTTTTTTTCATGCAGCCTGTGGACTGAACGAAAAATAGATTGATCGGTGGCTATGCCCACCATTAGAATACTGCCCTTTATCCACCCACTTCTAATGATGGGCATACATGCACCATTTTTTTTTTTTTTAACTGTGGTGGTGAAATCACCTCCTACAGTGCTGGAGTCGCTGATATACGTATCGTGAGCACAAATGCTGTTGCTGTCAAGATGAATAAATCAGTGCTGCAGCTGAATGGCGTACCTGCTAAGCAAATGATGGTTAACAATAAAACAAAGTAACATTACAGTATAACTGTAAGACATACCATACCTGCAAAGCAAATACAATAAAACATAGTAAAAATAAAACAATTTTTAATGCAATCTGTGCCTAAAAAGTATATGCAGAAGCATAGGGGCAATCCACCCCTAATGTTAGGAGCAAATCACTCCTCCACCCCTGCCCCCATGCTTCGGCATATATGCTCCTTTTTTTTTTTTTTTTTTTTTTTTTTTTTAACTGTGGTGGTGAAATCACCTCCTACAGCTCTGGAGCCATGGCTTTACGTATCGTGGGAGCAAACGCTGTGGCTGTCAGAATAAATAAACTTGTGCTGCAGCTGAATGGCGTACCTGCTATGCAAATGATGGTTAACAATGAAACAAAGTAACATTACAGTAAAACAGTAAGACATACCATACCTGCAAAGCAAATACAATAAAACCATAGTAAAAATAAAACATTACAGTTCTAAAATACAGGAACAATAAAGAGAGAATAATAGATATGAACAATAGAGCGGACAATAGAGAGCAAACATAAGAGAGAGAACAATGGAGAGAGAAGAAAATTAAAGCCACAGCTATTTTTGGCTCTTTTATTTTTATTTTTTTGTGGGTTTTTTTGCACTTTTATGTAAACTGTAAACGTTCCAGATTAGGGTCTCCCAAAATGTCATGGCCATCTTTCGAGACCCTGTGTAAATCTGCCCTAGGACTGTGTAGTGCTTCTGTACCCTACGCTAATACTCCACTAGTGTGTGGTAGCATTGGAAACATCACCGATGGTTGTATAAAAGAAATTGCGTTGCGCTAGATAAATGTACTGCAGAGAAAGATCCTAAAAAATTATATTTTCAAAATATCTCATCATTATCATCCATTATGCATAACTATGCTGAAAAAAATATATTAAATATAACAAAATACTCCTGTGAAAAAAATATAGTAACACTTCTGTGCAATGTGCATATGTATGAACCTATGGACAATCAATAAAAGTGCATATAGTGCAAAAAAATATATATATACAATTGTGCATAAAAATTCAACGGTGACTGCAAACAAAAAGCATGTAATACTTCAATTAACGTGCAGCATGCAAAAAACGCAGAAAAAAGCCTTGATATAAAGTTCTTATATAAGTGTCCCAAAATTGCAACTAAAGAGTGTTTCCGTGTCCATAAATCTCCATTGGGTTTCCAGGCGATCCAATGTGCCAAATTCCAGTGCTCTGAATAATAATATTGTGCCACAGTGCCCCCCCCCACAGTGGTTGCGCTCACCTTAGAGCGTGTGACACAGCTTTTACCTTGTGTCAAAACACGCTGTGTAGCCACCCCCTGGGCTGTATGGGAACGCTATATCGATCTCCACTCTGGGTCACTCAGGCTCCATAGATGTTAATCATGAGAACAAAAAAGAAACTATATAGTGTAATTCCACTTAACAACTTTATTCCAACCAAACAACTTTCCCACAAAGGGTTACTCACATTCTATGGGTGCTGTTGTGAGTAACCCTTAGAATGTGAGTAACCCTTTGTGGGAAAGTTGTTTGGTTGGAATAAAGTTGTTAAGTGGAATTACACTATATAGTTTCTTTTTTGTTCTCATGATTAACATCTATGGAGCCTGAGTGACCCAGAGTGGAGATCGATATAGCGTTCCCATACAGCCCAGGGGGTGGCTACACAGCGTGTTTTGACACAAGGTAAAAGCTGTGTCACACGCTCTAAGGTGAGCGCAACCACTGTGGGGGGGGGCACTGTGGCACAATATTATTATTCAGAGCACTGGAATTTGGCACATTGGATCACCTGGAAACCCAATGGAGATTTATGGACACGGAAACACTCTTTAGTTGCAATTTTGGGACACTTATATAAGAACTTTATATCAAGGCTTTTTTCTGCGTTTTTTGCATGCTGCACGTTAATTGAAGTATTACATGCTTTTTGTTTGCAGTCACCATTGAATTTTTATGCACAATTGTATATATATATTTTTTTGCACTATATGCACTTTTATTGATTGTCCATAGGTTCATACATATGCACATTGCACAGAAGTGTTACTATATTTTTTTCACAGGAGTATTTTGTTATATTTAATATATTTTTTTCAGCATAGTTATGCATAATGGATGATAATGATGAGATATTTTGAAAATATAATTTTTTAGGATCTTTCTCTGCAGTACATTTATCTAGCGCAACGCAATTTCTTTTATATTATGGTTTATGCACGGTTATGAGCACGTGAGCTGCGTTTGCTGCTGGATATTCTTCTGTGATATACCTGTGGTATATAACTTTTTTGTTTTCTGCTGATTCATTAAGCATAGGATTATTGTGGCTCGCAAGATTTTTTTCTTTATCTCTGATCACCGATGGTTGGTCAGGACAGGAGGAACAATAAAAGCAGGTGTCACGCCTAAATCCGCGTTTCCTGCAGACACGCCATCTTCTTTGGGGTGTTCTGTGGGAAGGGGTACCAGGGGGAGGACACATGGAAAATGCCTCTCATGCAGCCGGCTCACTGCATTTGCGTTGGGAAGGTGGGCCATAGCATCGTCTGGAAACAGAAGGGCTGTGACAATCTCTTCCTGGATTTTTAGGAAGGATCCAGTTAGTCCTGAAGCTTTGTATAGCACGAAAGCATTCAGCAGAGCCAATTGGAATAAATCTATAGACACTTTTTTTATACCAGCGCCTGGCCTTATGAGAAATTAGGTACGGCGCCAACAACTGGTCGTTGAGGTCCACCCCTCCCATGTTAAAGTTGTATTTGTGGACACAGAGGGGCTTCTCCACAACACCAGTAGCCATAGGAATTTGGACTGTCATATCTGCGTGAAGGGAGAACAGAACGAAAACATTCAGTGAATCCCTCCACTTCACTGTTAACAAATTATTACATTTCAAGCAGGCTCTCTCCCCCCATCTAAGTCGGGACTCTACAAGCCGTTGGGGGAAGCCCCGGTGATTAGATCGCATGGTGCCACATGTGCCAATTACACAATCAAAAAGGTGACTAAAAAGTGGCACACTTGTGTAAAAATTGTCCACGTAGAAATGGTACCCCTTTCCGAATAAGGGTGACACCATGTCCCACACAATCTTACCAGCACTCCCTATGTAGTCTGGGCAGTTCTCCGGCTCCACGTGACTATCTCTTCCCTCGTAAACCATAAAACTATATGTATAGCCTGTTTCCCTGTCACAGAGCTTATACATCTTGACCCCTTATCTGGCACGCTTGCTGGGAAGATACTGTTTGATAGACAAGCGGGCAGAAAGCGTAATCAGGGACTCATCAACGCAGACAACTGGATCGAGAGTAAACAAGGCTGCAAACTGCTGGTTGAAGTTGTTTACGAGGGGCCGAATTTTTTGGAGCCGGTCGTATCCAGGGTCACCCCGAGGACGACAGAGTTTATTGTCATTGAAATGCATGAACCGCAAGATCTGCTCGTATCGTGTCTTGGTATTTGGAGGCAGAGAACATGGGCATATGGTGAATTGGGTCAATAGACCAATATGACCGCAACTCACTTTTTTTTAAACTATGCCCATGAGGAGGGATAGGCCCAGGAAAGTCTTAAATTTGGAAACCGTAATGGGTAGCAAGGGTCAACTGGGGATTAGCAGCGATAAATTGAACAGCATACAAATCTTCCGTGAAAAACAGCAAATAAAAATCAAGTGACATCAAATCAACTGTTTCCATCTGAATTCCAGGTTGGTCAGTGAATGGGGGACGTACGGGTACTGCAGAAGTGGTGGTCTCCCAATTCGGATTGGCAAATGCAGCAGGAAGGGCACTATGGGCTCGACGAACCTGTGTTTGTCTTCTTCTTGGTGGCTGCAGGACACTACTTGTGCTAGCCACCTTACCAGCTTGAACTGCACTTAAGGGACTCAACACGTCACAAGTGATTACTGCAGTACTGCATTTACGACAAGGATGTACTAGGCCTCTGGTGCTTGCCAGTTCACTAGAAGGATGAGCGGCACTAGTACTGGCTCTCTGCTCCATACGAGAGCCCTGTTCTTGCACCTCAACAACAGCAGAACGGGGTCAGGTACGCCTGACCTTGCCAGGGACCACTACTGTGTCGTCAAAGCTATCTGTCAGGGTGCCGCTGCTGTCTACTGGTTCATATTCTGAGCCAGAATCGGACAGATGGCTGACTTCCTCTTCACTCTCATCTGTCAGGCTCAGAAACTTGTAGGCCTCTTCACTAGTGTACCTTCGATTGGACATTTTTGCTTCTAAATTTACTGGTATACTAGTGAGACTCAAAGAGAAAAAGGGGAACCCGACTGACAGCGACTGCTTCAAGAGCTACCAAAAAAACTGCTAGCATTCGCAGGGATCAGGCCTGACTCTGCGAATGCTGCAGTTATGTGTTTAGTGGCTGGGCTAGGCGGAGGGACTAAACACAGGTGCTAGCCGGTATCTGGGCTGATCCCGCTAACGCTGCATTTTTGGGAACCCTAAACTACTGTTTAGATCTGATCAGATATTGATCTGTTCAGACTCTATACTACTAAGGGAGGTGTATGGTGCGTGCGTGGGTGTTAGAGCTACTGGCACTAATCTGACGCTACCTGGGGCGACGCAGACCCTGACTGATGCTAAAACCTAACTGATATCACCCGCCGGGTGATCAGGGAGTTAAACCTTTATTTAGGTAATATACGGAAGGTGCCCTGATGCAATAAAAAAATAACTAGCTAACCAGGGTCACCCGTGATACGAATTTGGTGATCACTGGTGACGGGGTGATAAAGGGGTTAAACCTTTATTAGGGGGGTCCCTAGACCTATCTGGGCCTACCACTAAGTACGCCAAAAATGATTATTGTCACAAATGACACCAGTACAGGGATCAAAAAAAAAAAAGAACACTGCACTGGGTGACACAGTGACAGGGAGTGAAGGGGTTAACTGGGGGGGGGGGGGGGGGTGATCAGGAGGTGACAAGTGTGCCCAAGTGTACTGTGTCAGTGAAGTGTTGGTGAAACTTACTCTGAGATGTCTTCTCGCCTCTCTCCTAAATGGAAAAAAGTTCCACGTGGGGAGATGACATCACTTCCCCTGCCTGTGTAAGTGTAAACATTCGCCAGAACCAATCACTGGGGCCAGGCCAGAAATCATTGGCCTGCAGACTGATCAGAACAAACAGTGGGATACTTAAACTGGAGAGTGGAATTTCTGGTGAAGCTCTGCATAGAAACCAATAAACTTCCAGTTTTCTTTTTTTTTTTCTTTTTTCTTTCTTTTTTTTTGTCAAAGCCTTATTGAACAAGCTGAAGTTAGAAGCTGATTGGCTACCATGCACAGCTGCACCAGATTTTGCACTCTCCAGTATTAGTATATCACCTCCTAAGACACTGGAGAGACTCATGTAAATATTGCATGTTAACAATTTCTGCCAACTAAATTGAAAACATTGAGCAAAAAGCTTCTTTCACATGGGCGTTTTGACTGTCTGTTTTTTCATTTGTCTATTGATGGATGAAAAATGGACAGCAATCCATCGCAATGGACAAACGGATGATCATCCGTTTACATCTGTGTCTATTCAGTTCCAATTTTTTAAACGGAAAAGCCAGATCCATGTCCATATCCATTGAAAGGGAATGGATGCTGTCCATTTGCATCTGTTCCATTTATGTCCATTGTTGGATGAGAAACATTTTTTTGTTTATACGTTTGTCACCTGTGGTTGCTTTCTGTAACAACTTAAAAAAAAAAAAAACTAATGCAAAAACTGATGTAAACTGAACTGAATTAAAGTGAAAACTGATGCGAACTGAACTGAAGACAGATGTGCAAACTGTCTCTGAATGGATGGCGTCCGTGTGAAAGGGGCCTAAGATTTAATTTCCTATCCTATCTAAGCTAAGGGCATATACACAAGGTATCTGATGTGTGCATTTTCGGCATTCAAGAAGTTTGGTAAGGAAGACATTTCACACTTGCAATTATTTGTATGTATTCTGTGAAATGGAGTTGGTATTAAAAACAAATATATGGAAGGATATCCTATTAACCACTTCCTGCCATCTAGCAGAATGACGCCTGGAAAGTGGTTCAGTTATCCTGACTGGGCGTCATATGACGTCCAGCAGGATAACAAGCTAGTGTGCGCCCGTGGGGTGCAGCGATCGGGGATGGCGCGTGTCCCCCGGACACAGGCCATCCCTGATCAGGGTAAACAGTCAATGAAATTGGCTGTTTACCACGTGATTGGCTGTGTTCAATCACAGCCGGTCACATTTTTCAACTGTCAACATAACAGAAGCACGCCCCTGGGGGTGTGTACCGCGGTGATCGGGGATGGCACGTGTCCCTCGGACCTAGCCCGACCCCAATCAGGGTAAACCACGTGATTGACTGTGTCCATCTGATCCCTGCTTCTTCTCCTCACACACTGATTGTGCGAAGAGAGAGCAGGGATCAGTGAGTAATCTAGTGTTTGTGTCAGGACCTGGGCTCGAACCTGGGACCTCTTCTGTGTCTGGCATTGATTTTTCTCGCTGAGCTATCTGGGATACTGGACAGCTCCCTGCCTGATCTATTGGACAATCCTGCCTGGTCTATTGGACAATCCTGAGTGGTCTATTGGACAATCCTGCCTTGTGTCTTCTGTCTTGATTGCTGTTGAACCTTAAACTCTTTGCAGCTCCCATGAACTTCCTATACAAACCTTTCCTCTGCACTTCCTGTCGCCAGATTATTGTGGGCTGATCCTGCTTACTACTTGAGCTACTTCTATTGCTGTTTCGAAACTACTTTTGGGTTGTGTCCCCCAACTATGAAACTCTCCTCCTGCATCGACCTTGGCTTGTGACCTCGATTATGAAACTCTCTCCTGCACCGACCTTGGCCTGTGACCCCAACACTGATAATAGGTCTAGCTATTCAGACTTTCCTATCTCTCACAGACCTGAGAACTGAGCTTGTCTAGCATTGTCATCCATTGGTCTCCACTCATTACAGGTATTCTCCTAACAGAATAATCTGGCTGCAACATGGAGACCACCATACCTCCACAATCCCTGAGTGAACATGTTTTCTCGCTAACTAAGGTTGTTCAAGGCTTACAAGCGCGAGTGCACAAGGAAAAGTAATTGAATAGCGAACACAACTTGTGCAGCAATGCCAACAGACCGCTACTAACAGGGATTCAAACCCCTTCCACTTCCCTAATAAATTCAATGGGGATCCTAAACTCTATAGAGGCTTTCTGAATAAATCGACTACACTCTCAGCTGCAACCTTACCGATTTACAACTCCACGCTCCAAGACAGACTTTATTATAGCTCTGTTCATTGATGAGGCCATGGCATGGGTTTCCCCATACTTGGAGCAAGACCATGAGATTCTAGGAGATTTCGAGGGGTTTGTGACAAACATAAATTTAATTTTCCATGATCCGAATCACAGAGCAACTGCTGAAACTGTTTTACTGAACTTGCGCCAAGGAAGACGTCCTGTTGCTGAATATGCTGCCGAATTTCGTTGATGGGTAAGTGATACTACCTGGAACGACAGTGCAAAGCACTTTCACTTTAGAAAAGGACTTTCTGAGAATATAAAGGATGAACTTTCCAGAATAGATCTGCCCAATGATCTTGATAACTATTTCATTGAGCATTAGGATCGATAGACGTTCTTTCGAGAGGCAATTTGAGAAACAAAGATCTGTTGACTTTAGTTCCTCGTTTCTTTTGTCAACCTACGGCTAAATCGTTTGCCAGCTATGAACCTGAACCTGAGCCTATGCAGGTTGGAGCTCTAAGCTTTGCTGAAAAGAGACGCAGACGTGAACTGAATCTTTGCATCTATTGCGGTCAGTCAGATCACTACGCCCTCAGGTGTCCAAATAAATCAAGACGACCAAGACAAACTATTGCAGCAGCCAGTCGAAGAGAATTGTCCTATCTAGGGAACAAGTAGAATCTATTACACAACCCTTGTCTTCCGTAACACAAAAAAAATGAGATTGTCTCGCATCACCCACATTTTACTTTAAGTGTCACTCTTAAAGAGAGAGACCAGTTATTCTCCACCTCAGCAATGCTGGATTCCGGGGCTGGTGGTAACTTTGTGGATTTGAAGTTTGCTGAAGAAAATTGCATCACCCAAACACCTAAACCATCCCCAATACATATGGAGACAGTGGATGGCTCTCTACTCCCCTCCAAAGAAATCACTCATGAGACTGCTCCTCTGCAGTTAAGTATCGAGCCTGGACATCAAGCGTTAATATCTTTCAACCTGATTTCTTCTCCTCAATTTCCTGTCATTTTAGGAATACCATGGCTATCGGTTCATAACCCCACTGTTGGCAGGCCAGAAAGCTCTTCTGAACATTGTCAGTTACATTGTCTAATGAAGGGCATCTCACCCACTGTTATTGGAGTGACATTGACTAACCTGGAAAGATTGCCCCCCAGTACCAAGACTTTAAAGACATTTGTGATAAGAAAAATGCAAACCAATTGCCACCACACCAAGACTATGATTGCCCAATAGAGCTTGTGCCAGGTGCCCCAATTTTCTTTGGTCACCTCTACAACCTTTCTGAGCCAGAACTGAAAGCATTAAGGGACAAGAAAATCTGATGAAGGGGTTTATCCGCCCTTCAACTTCCCCTGCTGGATCCCCGCTATTCTTTGTTGAAAAGAAAGGTGGAACCCTGCACCCATGCATTGATTATAGAGAATTAAATAAAATGACAGTCGAGAATCATTACCCACTTCCATTAATTTCAGAACTATTCGAGAGACTAAGAACAGCATAGATTTTTTACCATGCTTGATTGCATCTGACCTGGAGATGAATGGAAGACAGCCTTTCGGACAAGATATGGGAATTTTGAATCCCTAGTAATGCCCTTTGGCCTCTGTAATGCACCAGCTACCTTTCAACATTTCATAAAGTATGTTTTCAGAGACTTGTTAGACCAATTTGTGGTGGCTTATTTGGATGATATACTAACCTTTCGACCAATTTACAGGAGCACCGGGATCATGTCCGTACTGTCTTAGAACTATTACGACAAAATAAATTGTATATTAAATTGAAAAAATGTGATTTCGAACAGCCCGTTTACAGTTCTTGAACTACATCATCTCTTCTGAAGGGCTGAACATGGATTCCAGCAAGATCCCAGCCATCCTAGGCTGACCTACCTTGAGGAACATAAAGGATGTGGAACGGTTCTTGGGGTTCGCAAACTTTTACCGGAGATTTATTAATAACTTTTCTAAAATTGTGGCTCCCAATACTTGTGTGACAAGAAAGGAGGCATGCTTCCAATGGTTCAGAGGCAGAAATGGCTTTCTCACATCTGAAAACATTATTCACCACTGCACCTGTACTGGTACATCCTATCCCAGAACTTCCCTTTTCTAGTAGAAGCAGATGCCTCCAATACAGCCATTGGAGCACTTCTATTCCTGCCAAATGACAACTGCAGAACAGAACTATAATATCGGCAACAAAGAACTTATAGCAATAAAAGAAGCCTTCTCTGAATGGAGACCTTCTGGAGGGCACCACACATCCCATAACTGTCCTTATTGACCACAAAAATCTTGAAGTTATTAAATCCGCAGAGGCTCGAGGCAAGGCAGGCAACATGGACTCTTTTTTTTTTTTCAGCACATCCGTGAGTGGCTTATACAATAGCGCAAAAACACCCGACGTTTTCAAAGCAACCTTCTTCTTCAGAGGTGCCTCAGGTAGATGTATAGAGTAAACTTTTAATACAATACTATTAATACTAATAATAACTATATAATACAGCATATGACATGATAGAAGATCTGATAGATAGATAGATATAGATAGATAGATATATATATATATATATATATATATATATATATATATATATATATATATATATATATATATCTATATATATATATATATATATATATATATATATATATATATATATATATCTCTATCTATCTATCTATCTCAAAGGATAATATTATAGGTCATTATTGGTACTAACCTTTTAGTGCATGAAAGATGTACATGTGCAGCCACTAGATAAAAGTATTTGGCTGCCTTCTGTCAGACTGGCTGCCCTACACACGGGCCGAATGTTGGCTGGTTTCTTTTGAACTGGCCGATATTGCCCGATGTTCGGCCCGTGTGTGTGGCTCTTAGCTCAGGCTATGTGCTCCCCCAGCATACCTGCAAATCTGGAATCTATGCATAATACAGAGTCCATCCATGGCATTCTGCAGCAGCTGGTGTCTTCGGGGTGAAACCCAAGTTCCGATGACCTTTACTTCACAGCAGTGGAAAGCAACACTCATTTGTTCCTCATATGTGCTGCTCTCTCGGCTTTCCCTTACGGGCCTTGGGTCTCAGCTCTACTCATGAGAGCCCCCCTCCTGATCTTACTCTTGGGGTTCTCCGCTCCGGGACACTATCACACCTTTTATAACACAGGATCAGTGTGTCGAGAAATACCCACCAAAAACCAAAGAACCGGGAAAATTTTAAATCTTACACTCCCGTCCAGGACAGCACCCAACTGGCTATTTGCAACCCGCTTACATGCTGATATAGTTTGCCTTCTTGCTATGTCTAGGGTGGGTGGTCTAAAAGTATTTGTCTTCCCCTCTGAGTGAATGCACGGGATATCGCTTGTGTAGTTTTGGCTCAATAGTATTGAAATAAGTGTATCCTCCATAATTAACTGCTTCAGCCCCGGAAGATTTGGCTGCTCAATGACCAGGCCATTTTTTGCAATTTCAGCACTGCGTCGCTTTAACTGACAATTGCACAGTCATGCGGCACCGTACCTAAGCAAAATTCATGTCCTTTTTTTCCCACAAATAGAGCTTTCTTTTGGTGGTATTTGATCGCCTCTGCGATTTTTATTCTTTGCGCTATAAACAAAAGAAGAGCGACAATTTTGAAAAAAACACTATCTTTTACCTTTTGCTATAATAAATATCCCACATTTTTTAATCAAAAAAGCAAATTTTTTCCTCAGTTTAGGCCGATATGTATTCTTCTACATATTTTTGGTAAAAAATCACAATAAGTGTATATTGATTGGTTTACGCAAAAGTTATAGCGTCTACAAAATAGGGGATAGATTTATGGCATTTTTAATATATTTTTTTTTTTACTAGTAATGGCGATCTGAGATTTTTATCGGGACTGCGACATTATGGTGGACACATCGGACACTTTTGACACATTTTTTAAACCATTGACAATTATACAGCGATCGGTGCTATAAAAATGCACTGATTACTGTGTAAATGTCACTGGCAGGGAAGGGGTTAACACTAGGGGGCGATCAAGGGGTTAATTGTGTTCCCTAGTGTGTGTTCTATCTGTGGGGGGAGTGGGACTGACTAGGAGGAGACCGAGATCGGTGTCCATACATAGTATGAACATACGATCTGTCTCTTCTCCCCTGAAAAAACTGGGATCTGTGTGTTTACACACACAGATCCCGGTTCCCGCTCTGTCACGAGCGATTACGGGAGCCCGGTGGTCATCGCGCCCGCAGGGTAATCGTATCAAGGTCGAGCACACGCTGCGGGCGCACACGCCCCTGGTGGCCAGAAGGCGAAGCGATACGAGTAACATAACGTTGTATCGCCCAGCCGTGCCATTCTGCCTCAGTAAAACTACGGCTGCTGGTTGGCAAGCCGTTAAAAATTGCCTTTAGATATGACCAATGTAATCTAACCTTGGTTGTCAAATCGAATGATTTTCGCACTTGTACCTACCTTTTTTTATTTTGTCTTAAAATATTGGAACAGAATATATAACTAAACATTCCTAGTATTTTCTGTCAGTCAAACCTGAATAAGTATATGAGATGTAAAGTTAGGTGTGTAGTTTATATTTTACAGTGGTATTGACCTAATTTTGGATATAATTACAGACCCTGATGAATTTGAACAGATTTACGAGCCACTGGATGTGAAAAGCAAGAAAATACATATTGTAGATAGTGGATTGACATTCAATCTACCATACCCTCTAATCCTAAGACCTCAACGGGGAGTGGATCTGATCATCTCCTTTGATTTTTCTGCAAGGCCAAGTGATTCAAGCCCCCCTTTCAAGGTAAATAATATTGTAATGATAATTATGTGAGCATAGTCTGCATTTTCCGTAATCTGCTGCCTTTTCCTATGTTCTAGTTTTATTCTTTGGTAGTAAGAAAATATTTCCAGTTCTTTTGACTTTTGGCATCAAAGGACTCCAAGGGTTGGTTGCACCTGTACCATTTTATTCATGGATTGAAAAGGCTTTTCTATCCTGTAATAATTACATCTTGCAAAGAGCATTTACCCCAAAAAATCTGTGATTTCAAACCCTTAATAGTTTTCGCTAGACGTTTGCAAAATGAATTTAGTGTGCACTGATTTTTGTTTGCACATATAGCCTATATAGAGGATGACAAACATTTACAATTTGTACTAGTATGCAAGTGCCAGCGAGTGTTGTGAAAGCAACAGTTCTTTAAGATTTGATAAGAATCTTTTCCATACATGGAGCTATCTTTTATATACAAATTCAGAATCACTTTTTATACACACATTAAACCATTGTATATGTAGCGCTACCCCTGTAGGAGCCGCTAAGTGGATTTCCCTGGATCCCTTTTCCAGTAGTTTCCACACCACAAACAATTCCCTTCCAGGGAATGGTCAGGGCTGTATGAATATTCAGCTGCTGATTATGCTCCTCCTGCCCATTAACATCCAGACCTTTTTGGGCCAGCCAGGGGGAAGCAGTCATACCTGCAGCCACTGAAACACCAAACAGACCAAAACAATCAACCCAGCAACACTGGTTACAGTGAGCCACAACGAAATTTGCTCAACAATGAACTGCAACTCCACTAGATACAGTGAGCCAAACTAAATTTACCAAATTCTAGCACCTATCTAGGAAGGTGCTACATATATGATATGTATATTGCAACTGAGCAACCCTCTGTTTGTAATGTTTTGTTTGTTTTTTTTTGTTTTTTTTGTGTATGCACCCAACAGGGCTAGTTCAAAAAAAATTCAAACATAAAGTAGGACTCTATCTGCTAAAATTATGTACTGTTAGGGATATCTAAAGCACATGGAAATGTGATGTCAGTTGCAGGAAAGACAAAACATGGGTATTGATAACCCTTTCACACCCCAGATGCTAGCATAATTATAGTTTAAAGTTTTCTTTTTTTTTTTTTTTTTTCCACGTCAGAAACCAATAAGCAAAGGGCAAAATCAGCTTAATGTTCATTGACTGCCGCCTTCTCCGGTTTGCATCATGGTGGAGCGTACCTTACCTCTATTCCTCTTAAATTGTCCCTCTAAATACTTTAATGTATCACTTTACCAACAAGTCCTCCCTTATTCCCGACACCTAAGCTCAGTCTGTAGCGACGCTAAAGCCCAGTGACAAGTGGGACTTTATCATTTTCTGAGCCAGGTTCAAGGACAGGGGGACTCGTATAAGGGAGTAAGAATATAGACAAAGTGAGGGAGAAACAGGAAGGGAATATACAATAGAAGACTTATGGGCTCCCCATGCCCGTTCTTTGCTGAGCTGCCCAGTGTTTCACAGAAAGTTTACTTAGTCCCTAATCCACCCCCCCCCCCCCCCCCCCAAAGTTTAACCTGCAACCATCTAGATTATTTATTTATCAAAATACGAAAAAACAAGAAAACAAGAAATAAGACACTAAAAAAAGAAACAGACAAAAAGAGGAAAAAAAAAAGAAAAAGAAAAAAAGAAAGAGGAAAAAAAAAAAAAAGGAGATACACGCGCCAAATTCACTTCTCAGTTACCTATCTAATTATGTTAATACCCTCTCTTGGTCTAATCCTACACCTTGCCTATTAGGGGCCTCCTACTTTCTCTAGCCATGGCCTCCACATGCTTTCGAATTCCCGAAGGTTGCCTCTCTTTATATACTCCACTCTTTCCCTACTCAGAGTGTCGTTAATAGTAGAGATCCAGTCTTTCACTGAGGGGGGTCTTTTGATTGCCATCTTAGTGTTATCGTCTTCCTAGCCTGAAACAGGGCCCGCGTGATGGCCAGTGTGGTGCTCAGTCTCTCCCCCAGAACCCCTCTAAACCCCAAGATACAGGTTATGGCCTCTTTTACTACTATAGTGCCGAAGATACTTCCCAAGTTACCGGTCACTTCTTCCCAGTATCTAAATAGTTTGGGACACCTCCACAGCATGTAGATGAGGTCGCCCGACCTCTGACATCTAGGGCAGTTGTCGTTAGGCCTTCTCCCAAATTTAAAGAGTCTCTTAGGTGTATAATAGGCTCTATTCAACAAGAGTAGATGTGAGAGCCGCTGTGAAGGGGTCACCGAGACCTGTACACTCAATTCCAAGATTTTCGCCCATTGTGCCTGGGTCATTCCCCCTATATCCTCTTCCCATTTGGCTTTGAGTCCGTTGAGTATCCCCCCGCTGTTGTCTGGTTTACTTAATTGATCGTAAATTCTTGAGATTAGGCCCCTATTAGGATTTACCTGCATTATGCTCTGAAATAGAGGCATTTCTTCCCAGCGCAGAGTCTGAGCTTTAAATTGTGCTTTGAGAGCATGTTCTAGCTGGAGATATAGGAAAAAAGAGCTCCGCGGTAGCTTGAATTCCCCTACTAGTTCAGGGAAGCTCTTTAGTGTGGTGTCGTTATAAAGCTGGCTTAGCCTTCTGATGCCGAGATTCACCCATTCCCCAAAAGTACCTATTTTAAGAACTTCCTGTAAATTACGGTTATTCCAAATAGGGGAATAAACTGTTGGGTCTGCATATCCCATCATTTTCTTGACAGTTTTCCAGAGCTTAATTAGCAGCTTGATAGTTGGATAATTGTCATGGAACATATCCGCCTCTAGAGTTTCAACTAGGGTGTTGTGTGGAGTACTTGGCAATAGCAATTTGCTATTGGGGGTGCCGCCTTTCGGTGTCCCACATCCTAGCAACTGCTGTAGCTGAGTTGCTAAAAAGTAGCGCTCGGGATGTGGGAGGGCAAAGCCCCCCTCCCGTGTGGGGAGCTGAAGCACTCGGAGTCGAATCCTGGCTTGCTTCCCCTTCCAGATCAACTCTCTAAAGAGGCTATCAATTCTTTTAAACCACTTCTTGCCTATCCAGACTGGCGAGTTGTGCAGAATGTATAGCAATTGTGGCATCCAAACCATTTTTATTAAGCTACATCTTCCTGCAGCGGATAGGGGCAGACGCTTCCAGATTCCTATTTTTTGTTTCAATTTTGTTAACAGAGGGACGAGGTTTGTGCTGATATACAGGGTTGGGTCCTTCGTCAGAACTATTCCCAGGTATTTCAGGGCATCCACCATTACCATCTGGGGTATATCGCATGCTGTTAACTCGCTGATGGGATCTATCGGCATGAACTCGGACTTCTCCCAATTTATCTCTAATCCAGAGAAGCTACCGAAATCCTTCACTATCCTCATCGCCCCCAGTAATGAGTTTCTTGAGTCCCCCAGGAATAACAAAATGTCATCCGCATATAACGCGATTTTTTCTTCACCCGATTTTCGCAGAAAACCAGTTATCGCTCTGTCTTCCCTTATGGAAATGGCCAGGGGTTCCATCGCCAATGCGAACAGCAAAGGAGAAAGAGGACACCCCTGCCTAGTCCCCCTTTCCAATTCAAACCAATCTGAAAGTTCGTTGTTAATTTTTAGTCTTGCCTTAGGGCGGGTATATAACATTCTAATCCACCTTATAAAAATTGTACCAAAACCAAATTTCTCCAGCACGCGCCATATATAGCCCCACTCCACGCTATCAAAAGCCTTAGATACATTGAGGGTCATTAACGCCCTCGAGCCTACATTCTCCGCTGGTGACTGTAGATTCAAAAACGCTCTTCTAATGTTCATGCTCGTAGATCTATTGGCGATAAAGCCCGCCTGGTCCTCGTGGATCAGTTTATGAATAACTCCGTTCAGTCTTACTGCTAGTACCTTGGCGAGAATTTTTACATCGGCGCAGAGTAGAGAAATTGGTCTATAGGCAGCTACATCCAGTGGGTCTTTCCCTTCCTTCTGTAATACAGTGATTGTTGCTTCTAACATTGAAGCAGGCAACTGGCCCCCCTCAAGTGACCCCTCCAAGGCTTTTAGTAGTTCAGGGATCAGCACTTCACCATACTGCTTATATGTCTCGCTTGGAAGGCCATCGGGCCCGGGTGACTTAAGGCTTGCCATGCCCGCTACTGCTTGTTGCAGTTCTGCTACCGTTATTGGGGAGTCTAATATAGCCCTTTCTTCCTGTGATATAGTAGGGATCGGTAGCCCCTCCAAAAATTCCTCCATCATAGCCTCCTTCCCCTTTTTCTGCGAGGAGTAGAGTTCTTTATAGTACACCCTGAAGGCTTGTACAATTTCTCGGGTGTTTGATGTTATATCTCCACTATGTGATCTAATAGCGAGGACCGTGGATGGGGCTGCGTTTGCTTTTACAAGTATAGCCAATGTTCTTCCTACTCTTTCACCCTCCACCATAAATTCCTGTCTCTGAAGAAGACGCCTAGTCTCTGCTTTTTGCATGACCACTAATTTATACTTTTGTTGTTTCTCTTGCCAGATATTTTCCAGCTCCGGGGCTGGGTTTCTAATAAAGTTATTTTCGGCCTCAAGAGCATCCCTCAGAGTGCCCTCTTCCTCACTCCTAGCCTCTTTATTAAATTTAGCCATCTGTTGTATTAAAACCCCTCTAAGAAACGCCTTAAGGGTGTCCCATAGCACAGGGGGAGCCGCCGAGCCCTGATTGAACTCCACAAACTCCCTCAAGGTGAGGAGAATCCCGTCTGAGTTTTTAATTATTTCAAACCAGTGTGGGCTCACGCTCCAATTCTTCCTAGGCTTAGACTCTCCTACCCTTAGTGTAGCCACCAAAAGGGAGTGATCTGTGATACCTCTTGGCCAGTATGCTATTTTTTCCAGCGAGTGAAGTGCCATGGCATTTCCCAGGACTAGATCTATCCTTGAGAGCGTGGAGTGTGACATGGAGCAGCAAGTGTATTGCAGCGCGCCTAGATTTCGCACTCTCCATAAATCTACTAGCCCCTTCCTCCAGGAATGAACTTAAACGGCTCTTCCCTGGTTCCTTTGAAAGTTGTCGTATCGGGAATCTATCCAACTTTTCATCTAGGACCTCATTAAAGTCCCCGACGACTACAGTCAGGCAATCCTTTTTGTCCAACAGAAATTTATGCAATTTAAGCAGTATGTCCAAATTAAATGGGGGAGGGATGTATATATTTGCCACCACAAACATGACACCATCAATAGAACAGAATAAAAAAATATATCTACCCTGGTCGTCTATACTGGTCTGTCTGCAGGAAAATTTTACCCCTACTTTCACAAAGATACTCACCCCCCTACTAAAAGAGGAGTGGTATGCATGGAATTGGGATTGGAATTTTTTCGTCTGTAGCTGCTGGCTGGTATCCTTAGTTAAGTGGGTTTCCTGCAGACAGATCAGATCTACCCCACAACTCTCCAGCACAGAGAACACTGCCAGCCTTTTAAGAGGAGAACCCAGGCCCCTAACATTCCAGGGATCCTATTTTCAAGGGCTTAGCTAACATCTAGATTCTGGAGAGCCTGTCTTGTCACATTAAGTATTACCATATATGTCCCGTTTGTTTTTGTAAAGTGAAGTTTATGCGCCTCTTTACTCAAGAAACAGAGAAGAGAAAAAAAAAGAAAAAAAGTTTAAAGTTGATTTAAACTCTGACTGGACGATTTTTAGTTTGCAGTGTATATCATACAAAGTTTCAAAATTTTAAATAAAAATAAAATTATCACTCTTTTTTAAAATTCTATTTTGCATCTCACTGCTGCTGATCTCCTTCAGCCATTTGCATGTTATTGCCTATAACGGGAAGTTAACAAAGACCTTCATGGTAGGATCACCGGGTATTATTTTAATAAAAGCTTTCCTAAACCTACATTAATGAAACGGAAATTAATTATTGTTTATGCTGCTGCCTCAGGGGACTGGCCACTTTTTAGCTAGTGTCCTAGGAGAATGGACATCTTTCTTTTCTGTGAGAAGCAAACCTTTTCTATTTTGTCTAAGACATTTATTTATTCAAGCAAGATTCTTCACTTTCTTGGTGCAACTAAGCAGCTTTTGATCTTTGGCATAAACTTGGAGGCCATACACATACTACACTTTAAAGAAGGGTCAAGGCTGGCCTTTAATGTGCCCTGTAAGCACTGGACTCTGTGTTAAGTGCTGTCCTAGACACCCTTGGTGTAATGTCCAGGGCTGTTGTGCAATCATCTGGTGAAATCCTGTCCCTGAAAACTCCTTAGGGAGTATGCCCACTGTGAGGCTAAAGTCTGGCTGGATGGGGCCTGAAGTCCCATGGATCCTGCTTAACTACCCCTAAAGTGCCCTACTTGGAGGTGACTCCTGGTGTGTGCAGGTCTTAGAACTACCACTGAGTAAGTCAATGTTTTCGCCCTTTGGTATGGGAGCCTGGTGTGTGCTTTTATGCCCAGTCTGTTCCCAGAGCATTTTTTTCAAATTTGGCACAGTTTTTACAAGGCTTACATACCTTGCACCCCTGCACAGCCTCTGTACAGGCTCTCTTTGGTTTGGTTTTACTGTGCATGTGCTTACCATCTTTCAGCTTTTGCTGCCTTCTGCTGCATCCACATCTTAATCCTCCAAGATGTTCATTCGGACTCCCTGCTGCCTCCAGTGATTGGAGTGAATGAGGAATGTGCATTATGCTTGTTTGAGTAATTGGTACAGAAGTAGTCTAAATCTAAGTGGGTACTCACAAAACAAAGTGTGACAAGCATATTGCACAGCACCACCAACTCTCTAGACAGGCGTAATAACTATGCCCCTACGCTTGTTTTGTCCAACAGGATGTCTTCCAAGGGGCAAGAGAGTCTTCACTATGGGATTTACTTTCTCTTTCCTTGGTATGTGTTTTTTCTGGTGAGAAAATACAGTGGGGACGGAAAGTATTCAGACCTCCTTAAATTTTTCACCTTTTATTATATTGCAGCTATTTGGTAAAATCATTTAAGTTAATTTTTTTCCTCATTAATGTACACATAGCACCCCATATTGACAGAAAAACACAGAATTGTTGACATTTTTGTAGATTTATTAAAAAAGAAATATTGAAATATCACATGGTCCTAAGTATTCAGACCCTTTGCTGTAACACCCATATATTTAACTCAGGTGCTGTCCATTTCTTCTGATCATCCTTGAGATGGTTCTACACCTTCATTTGAGTCCAGCTGTGTTTGATTATACTGATTGGCCTTGATTAGGAAAGCCACACACCTGTCATATAAGACCTTACACCTTACAGTGCATGTCAGAGCAAATGAGAATCATAAGGTCAAAGGAACTGCCAGAAGAGCTCAGAGACAGAATTGTGGCAAGGCACAGATCTGGCCAAGTTACAAAAAATTTCTGTTGCACTTAAGGTTCCTAAGAGCACAGTGGCCTCCATAATCCTTAAATGGAAGACGTTTGAGACAACCAGAACCCTTCCTAGAGCTGGCCGTCCGGCCAAACTGAGCTATCGGGGGAGAAAAGCCTTGGTGAGAGAGGTAAAGAAGAACCCAAAGATCACTGTGGCTGAGCAGTCAGGAGATGGGAGAAAGTTGTAGAAAGTCAACCATCACTGCAGCCCCTCCACCAGTCGGGGCTTTATGGCAGAGTGGCCTGACGGAAGCCTCTCCTCAGTGCAAGACACATGAAAGCCCACATGGAGTTTGCTAAAAAACACCTGAAGGACTCCAAGATGGTGAGAAATAAGATTCTCTGGTCTGATGAGACCAAGCTAGAACTTTTTGGCCTTAATTCTAAACGGTATGTGTGGAGAAAACCAGGCACTGCTCATCACCTGTCCCAATACAGTCCCAACAGTGAAGCATGGTGGTGGGGGGTGTTTTTCAGCTGCAGGACAGGACGACTGGTTGCAATCGAGGGAAAGTGAATGCGACCAAGTTCAGGGATATGCT